>CAJQZJ010014563.1:9626116-9644949 GCA_907164525.1 Lophiomys imhausi | reverse complement strand
AAATTGTTGGTGTTTGTTATAAGTGAATTTAGTAATAAATAAATAAAAGTTAAATAAATAATAATTTAAAAGTTCGGTTACAGCCTCCTTTGGTCTTGATAGTTTCTACCACATCATTTAAATTGACTAAGCTCAATAAAATCTTGGTTTTGTCTTCTTATTTTAAAATGGATATTGGATGAACTATTTCTAACATAAATGAATAAAAAACATTTAAACAGTTAATTTTATCTTTTACATTAGAAGTAATAATTGCTTATTGCCAAAAATAGAAAATTACAGATAATACACAAAATATAAGACTCACCATAGCTCCATATGTTATTTTTTACATGTACATACTTGTGAATATAACATAGATTATAAACAACATGACATATTACAATCTTTTAACTAGTGTCCTATCCTTTTAATGATAGGGAACTTAGGATATTCTTTATTCATAAATAATGGATATATTTATCTATACATGTGGCCATGATATTCTTCTATGGTTTACTCAATGAAGATTTACTCAACAAGGACATGAATACTTTATATCTTTTCATATTTTTTTGTAAATTTTCAGGAAAATTACATTTTTGTTTTTTATTTCTTTTAGCATGGTAAAGCTGCTGCTCCCTGCAATTTTAGAGTTCTAAAGTAAATATTTGAAATCTTGCTTAGTTGAAATAAAAATTAGTAATTTCCTTTTCTTATACTTTATGTTTTCATATTAGTTGGAAAATAAGAACCGCTATCATGAGTATATTGCCAATTAATAATCCTTTTCTATAGATAGCTCATTCCTGGGTTCTTTTTACTTGAAGTAGTTGTTCTCTAAGATAAGTTTGGCTCATAAGGCACACTCAGAAAGTCCCTTTTTGCTTGGGATTCACCTCTTCACCATAGTCAACAGTGTTTGATAATTTTGTGTAGCTGTGTCTACAACATCTGACAAACATAATTTGAGGGTTGTGTTCTGTGTCACAGTTTTAGAAGATTTCTGTCCATCATGGTATGGAAGGCAAGTCAGGGATCATGGCAGCAAAAGAGTGTGGTAACAGCTGTTCGCATCACAGTAGCCCAAAAGTAGAGATCAGATTGAGACCGTCCATGTTCCACTCCTAGTACCCTACTTCTTCCAGCTAGGTCCCCATCCTCCAAAATGCCTCATAGACTTCCAGACTAGTGTCACCAACTAGGTTTGCTATAGAAAGAATAAAATACATAGAAAAAATGCCATTGTGTTAAAATGTGAAATTCATATGGACTATTTCTTTTTTTTATTTAAATACTTTATTTTTTTTCTTCAAGTTACATCTCAGTAACAAACCCCTCCCTATTCCCCCTTCCTATCCCGCCCTTCCACCCTCTTCCCCCCCAGAAGTTTCCCCTTTCAGTCCAACAGATGGTTCCTTCTCTTATAACAGTAAGTATTATACAAAACAACAGATATAAATATGCCACATTTATGAGAGTTAAATGGCCCAGTATACCTTCCCCATGTCCAGTTTGTACATATTTGGCCCCTGACTTTAACATTCTACTATCTAACCATCTCCATGAGTTTAAAGGTCTATATGTGACTCAACATTCATACTAACTTGCAACACACTTTTAAGAGTATCTTCTTAGATCTATAACACCCTCTTGATTCCTAAACAACTCAAAATTTAACTATGAGACTCTAGCTGTCTATTCTTCAACCACCTCAGAGACCTGAGAGGGATAAATATATTTGCTTATATTTTGCTTATATAGGAAGTGCAGGGCCTGCAGCTTCCAAAACTAAGAAAGGACATACCAATGACTGCCTGGACAGTTCCCATTTTCTCTCCATACATTCCTGCATCAGTCTTCAGCCTTTGGGTCCTGTTTCTATGACAGACATTTGTTGTAGAGCAGGGATTATGAAGGACTTACCTACCCTGTCTTGGCAGAGTTAGGCTGTTGACTTCCCTGCTACCAAGTTTTGTCCTTTTTGGACAGCAGTCTGTCTGCAGTTGGTGCAAGGGGTTTTTTCATGCCAAGAGATAGGTTTGCCACTAATTCAACCATCTTACAGTGGAGGTTCTTTGATGCTTATCTTCTACTTGGAGTAGAATAGGGGGTGCTGTCAGGCACTGATATGTCTCGATATCAAAAAAAATCTTGATTTAAGATAACATCTTTGAATGCCATATTCTGCAGATCTCTTGGGGTTTTTGAAGATGCCCTATCCATCTCTTGTATTTAGATAAGCAAATGTTGCTTGTCTCTTAGCAACTTGATTACTGAGTAGTTTAGAGAATATCTGTGATAGACTGTCATAGTAGCTAACAAAGTGACATGTTTGCATATGGACTATTTCTTAACGCTTCATTTTTAAATGTTTGCTTATTTTGATTAGGACATTTCTCTAATCCAAGTAGCTGTCTCTTATCTCATGTATGTACATTCACTAGGCAGTAAAATATGCTCTCACAGGGAAAGTAGTCAACATGAGGATAATTTGTAAATATCAACCAACTTAATAGGTGCCCTTTGAGACTATTTAGTGCTATGGTAATGAAGGGTGTTTATGTCACAGCAGTTAAAAAATAACTCAACACTATTATTATATACAGGTTCTAGAATTTTATTTTAGCCTCCTATAGTATGGAGGATATTTCTCATCAGGGAAACAATTTTAACTATGTTTGAAAGTATCAATTTAAAATTTCTAGTCTATCACAGTTATTTTCTAAGTTAATCAGAAATCAAGTTGCTAAGAGACAAGCAACATTTGCTTATTCATATACAAGGAGATAGATAGGTGGTCTTCAAAAACCTCAAGAGATCTGTAGAATATGGCATTCAAAGATGTTTTCTTAACTTAAGATTTTTTTTTTTTGGAAATTGAGACATGCCAGTTCCTGATAGCACCCCCTATTCTACTCCAACTAGATGATGAGCACTGAAGAATCTCCAATTGAAGATGGTTGAATTAGTGGCAAGCCTATCACTTGGCAAGAAAAATCCCTTGTTTCAACTGTGGACAGACAGCTGTCCAAAAAGCACAAAACTTGGAAGCAGGCAGGTCTACAGCCTAGCTCTGCCAAGACAGGGTAGGCAAGTCGTTCATAATTCCTGCTTTACAATTAATGTCTGTCAGAAAAATGGGACCAAATGGCTGAAGATTGATGCTGTAATGTATAGAGAGAAATTGGGAACTGTCCAGGCAGCCAGTTGTATGTCATTTCTTAGTTTTAGAAGCTGCTGGCCCTGCACTTCCTGTATAATCAGATATATTTATCCCTCTCAGGTCATTGATGTGGTTGAAGAGTAGATACCTAGAGTCTCATAGTTAAATTTTGAGTTGTTTAGGAATTAAGAGGGTGTTCTGGACTTTAGAAGATGCTTTTAAAATGGTGATGCACGTTAGGATGGACGCTGAGTGAATATAGAACTTTAAACTCATGGAGATGTTTGCATTTTAGTATGTTAAGGCCAAATACGTATATACTGGACATTAGGAATGTATGCTAAGCCTTATAATTCTCATAATTGTGGCCTAATTATTTCTGTTGTTTTGTATTGTAGTTGTTGTTATAAGAGAAATACCCATTTGTTGGACTGAGAGGGGGAGCTGTTGGGGGGGAGGTATACCTTAAACTTAACAAAAAAAGGAAGTGGATGGGAGAGTTGAGGGGTAAGTGGGTGGGAGGGTGGGACTGGAGGGGGGAGTAGGGAGGGGATTGTGATTGAGATATAACTTGAAGAAATAAAATAAAAATTAAAAATTCAGTAAATTAAAAAATTCTTAACTCATCTTTAAAAATTTAGAAGCAAAATTTCTAAATTTCAAATCAGAAAACTTTCTTACTGTGCATTAACGAATGGTATCAGGAAATCATGAGATCACCATACTTCATATTGTTTAGATATAGGCATCTTGCTCATTTTTCTTTCAGTAGTTTTCATCTTAGAAATGAATGTTAATTCCTAACATTGCCATCAAGTTTCTCCACAGGATGAAATTTAACTGGTACTTACTTCAGAGTTCCTGAATAAGTGAGGTATCACAGACCACCTTTTATGGGAAATTTATGGAAAATTAAAAAAAAAACTTAAATGAATTGATCAGACATCTACTCCAGGAGCAGTGCTTATTCACATTAAGGATGACTTAAGAGGGAATACTAAAAGGAGAATGGCAGAGCAAAGCATGGGTTTCATTATAATGTAAGAATTTACTCAGTTCAGAGCTATACAAGCAATGTGAGCTTGATTGTCCAGGCCAGTGCTTAGCATCAACTTAATTTTGTTTGGTTCCATTATGACATCAAGAAAAAAAAATTTGCTCAACTCCCACTGACATAGAGATTCTCAGGGTGATAATGTTTAGCAAAGGGTGCTCTCAGGCTGCTTCTCTTCTCACCCTTAATTAAATACAGATAGGTTGTCCTTAGTAGTCACCTTGTGAGCAAGAAATATAGACCATGTCCTTTTCATGAAGCACTGGGTTTCTGCCCACCACCTGATATCTGCTAATGGGAGGAGAGAGGAGAGGGAGGGAGGAAAGAAGAGAGGGAGAGAAATGGGGGGGGAGAGAGAGAGAGAGAGAGAGTGAATAAGACCACTGATTGGTCATATAAATCTGTGCTGCTTGAACTCAAAGAATTTCTAACCTCCATAAACTTGGCTTCATCAGGTCACCAACACATTTGTCTTCTTCAGCAATTAATAATCACTTTCAAGTTCACTTATGAGGAGCTATAGCTGCTTGTATAGTGGATGTGCAACATGGGAAATGCAAACACAGGTATCTTGGTTAAAATTCTTTAGAATTCTCCCCGTAGCTATTACACACATTGCAAAACAATATACTACAATAACATAAGCAAGCTTCTCTACTTGGACAAAACTATATTACATTAACACCGCTGAGGACCTGACTGTTTCCAGCTGACTCTTCTGATGAGGATAAATAGTTCATATTGTCCAACCTCAACTGTTTGTCACTACCACAGTACAAACAAAGTGAGTATGTGGTTGGTGTCTGTACACTACATCCTTCAATACAATGTACTGGTCCAGGGGAGGGATCCAGTTCATTTACTGGCAGTGGCAGGAGATTTCCATCCTCACTTGGTGGCATAGTATAATTAGTAGTTCCTATATTTTGAGGTTCCAAGTTGAAATTTTGTTGTTTTATATTCAGTCTACAGTGATTGTATTTAACGTTGGTATAAAAAGAGAAAGAAATCAGAAATCAAATTCTCCAAAATAGAAAAAGTACATAAATAATAAATGTTTGCCATTATCCTACACCTGTCAGAATGGCTAAGATCAAAAGCTCAAATGACAGCACATGCTGGCGAGGGTGTGGAGAAAGAGGAACATTCCTCCATTGCTGGTGGGAATGCAGGCTTGTGCAACCACTATGGAAGTTGGTATGGCGATATCTTAGAAAACTTGGAATAGCTTTGCCTCAGAACCCAGCCATACCACTTCTGGATATACACCCAAATGACTCCTCATGGAATCATAAGGAAGTTTCCTCATCTATGTTCATAGCAGCCTTATTTGTAATAGCTAGAAACTAGAAACAATCCAGATGTCCCTCAAGTGAAAAATGGATTAAAAAACTGTGGTACATCTACACAATGGAATATTACTCAACTATCAGAAACAATGAAATTATGCAATTTGCAGCCAAATGGATGGAACTAGAGAATCTCATCCTGAGTGAACTAACCCAGACTCAGAAAGATGCACATGGCGTCTATTCACTTATAGTAGGATTTTAGCTATATAGTACAGGATATCTATACTACAACCAATGCACCAAAGGGAACATGGACATAGACTTTTTTGTTTGTTTGTTTTTTAGTTTTCTCTCCCTAGGAATCTGACACTTTTAACTGGTGGTACTGCCTTGTAGGCCTCCCATTTATGAGGAGGCTCTTGGCCCTCATATGACTTCTGAACTGGGGCGAGGGACTGTTATGTAGGGACACTCCACTCCAGAGGAGTGGGATGGAAGGGTTAGGGGGTAGAGGGTGGGAGGGCGGGGCTGGGAAGGGGGAAAGAGGACAATATGATGGAGATGTAACCTGAAGCAACAAATAAATAAATTTATTTATTTAAAAAAAGAATTATATGGAATTGAGCCATAAATATCCTCACACCTTCTTAGATTTGCCATGCATTGATGATTACCAGAAAGGTTATTGTATTAAAATAGAGCTATGTTTGGTAGATTTCGTTGGTGTTATGATTAAAACATTAGCTAAAATTTCTGAACAAGATTCCCTTTCTCCTTGTAAAACAGATATAAAAATGACAGTGGCTGGATTGATTTGTATGTATGTATGTATGTATGTATGTATGTATGTATGTATGTATGTATGTATATGTAATTGTATTTGACAAAAAGAAACCTATCCTTAGTAAATGAAGGTTGTCATGTTAATGCTTATTCCTCTGCACACTCTTATAGTTGAAAGTGTGATTTTGTCAGTCACAACAAAAAATATAATCATTCTGACTGCACCACCATTATTTCAAAAGATGAATGGTTCTGCTTTGTGGTTACCATTCCTTTTCCCCAAGATGTTCCTAATTATTTGTTGTGCCTTCCTCAAAGCTGTAAATCCAATAATTTCCAGTAATCTCTGCCAGCCTTGCCATGTAATATGCTGGAGGCCATGTGGATGACCAGAGATGTCATTGTGTGTAATTGATAGAACATTTTTAAATTAAAGAAAAAAAGGAAGTATAATTCGTTAGCTCAGTAAGTTAGGGTTTTGAAGGAGTTTTGGTTGATTGATGGGTGGATGGTTGCAGTTCATTGAGAATGCTTTGATTTGTAAATTAATGCCTTCTCATGCTGGGGCTTCCCAGGAACCTTCAAGTGAAGATGGTAACCTTTACCAAAGACACCACAAAATGATTAATTAATGTTCAACTCTAATGAGATAATTAGGACTTTGGGGACATTTTGTCACTTTTAATAGCTTATTTAATTATCTGAAGGTTTTTTTTTTACCATCTCAAGAGTTATTGTAATGAATTGGGCTTTGTGAATTAAAAAGTAACTTCAAAAATAATAGAGTATATCTTTGTTGGCAAGCAACTGTCTTGGCAAGACATCCTGTAAAGAAGAAAACCTTAGATACAGTCCCTGGTTGTGGTAATCATAGTAAGTAACTCTGACACTACTATCATACCCATTGTTCTTTCCTGATCCAGCACAAATGTTTTCAGAGATCAGTGAGGATTGAGAATGGCTTTTCTCCTCAAGTCTTTGCAATGAGACTGATTGTTCTCTGTAAAGAAAGGCACCTTTGGGAGGGCAGCCAAAGGTCTTGTAGAAAAAGATCAGGATGCAAGCCTATTAAATGAGATAGAACAGAGCTGTTTGGCTCCAGAGACCTTTGGTGGTTTCATTAATAGAAGACATAACAGAAAATGGAAGTAGTGATAATATTAACAGAACAATGATCAGGTTCAAAGAATAGCCCAAGTTGCAAGAAGGCTCTGAAAATCAGGAATACCTTTACAATCCTCTTGTCCCATTGAAGTAGCTGCAGCTCTGGTGAGTTTCATCTAACAAATGGCATATCAGTTACATGTATGATGTGATACACTTAAAAGGGAGAGATAGTAGTTAAAATCTGATATGCGAAAAAAGACTGAAAGGGAAATGAGATACAGCTCCAACAGATACCTTGCTACTTACCAAAATTTCTATAAAACAAGAAAAGTAATGTCTAACCAGTGGACACTATTATCAATAATCACCATTCCATGTTGGATTTCTAAATAATTTTCAGTAAAGGAACAAATGAAATGATATTCATTCTGTTATATACTTAAAGTGAAGCAGTAATACTGGTTTGTTGGAAAACAAGTTCTACTCAAATAATTTTAAAATGCCATGAAATGTGTTATTATTAAATCGTTCATCTGACTGAGAAAAGATATATGGGAGAATATTGAATTGGACTGCACCCTGTGGGATAACCTCCTGGCTTATGTGAATGAGGAACCAGAAGACAAAATAAATATGCAAGAAATAAAGGAGGACAAGCTTACAAATATAGGCACTGTATGAATCAAGGTTTCAAACACATTCTTTGGGATTCCAAGGTCAGCACACATGAATGATATGTGCCTGGTAGCATTTAATTATAAAAATATCATGATTAAAAGTAGATTATATTTTAAATAAATATATAAATAATTTTTGAAATTTAGAAAACTCTCAGTAAACATGAACAAAATGGAATTTAATATGTAGATGTTCTAATGTTGTTTTTGAGGAATATGAAATACACTTGTCTACTGTTGTAAAGAACCAGTTGGATTTTTCTATACATATAAACTATCTATAAAACATTTCTGAGAGTCTATCATGAAAAACCAGTTTCCCTTTTACATGAAGCCTTTTATCAGTGCTCTTTAATACAGTATTATTTTAAGTAAAGTTGTTCCAACTCAGTGCACACATCTATTAGCACAAAGTTGTGTTGGATAATGAAGCACTTATTCCCATGGACTTGTGTTAGGTGGACCAGGGATTTTAATTAAATATCTGAATAGGTGTCTCAGAACATACTCTCTAGAAATCATCTGTCAGGGTTAATATTTTACAAGTTAGCTATGCCTCTTTCACCCTTTAATTATAATATCCTAACTTTTTATTCTTAGTTACTGCTAATAATTTCAAGGTGATACAGATAGAAATTACTTGATTATCCAAGTGACTGCACATTTCAAATGAAACAGAAAGTAATTTCACTGTCTATACATGTTTTATGAGTCAGCATTACTAATATGCTATGATGATTTAAATTTATATTTATTTTTTCTCAGGAGAAGTTGAAAAAAATCTTGATGTCCTTTGGTTGTAAGCTTCAATTACCTGCAATGTATATAACTTCTTTAAAAATTCTTAATAAGTTAGTTGGTGTGGTATTGTGGTGTATGTGTGCGTGTGTGTGTGTGTGTGTGTGTGTGTGTGTGTGTGTGTGTGTGTGTGTGTGTGTTTTACAGTGCACATGTAGAGGCCAGAGGATAACTTACAGGAGTTGATTCTTATGGATTCTAGGTATGCAACTCAGGTCATCAAGCCCGGTTACAAATGCCTTTATCTACTGAGCTAGCTTTCTCTATTTTCACTTCTGAAAAATAGCAGTGATAGTTCTCTAACACCAAGTAAACAGACTTCTCATTGCCAAGTTGTCTGCTCTTTGTCTGTGCTCAACTGTGATCTTTCTTTATCAGCATAATATCCTGCTTAAATGTCTGAGGTCTATGTAAACGTATGACCTTGCCTCTTGATTCCTCCAGGAGGACTTTGGTTCTCCCTGGGAATGAAACATTTAAAAAGAAGTTGATTTGTTATAAAGTGGTCAGGAATATAAAATGAAGCTGAAGTTACCTCATGTCCACAAATGTCCCTTGGATCCTAGTACTACCTGTTCAATCTCTGTGCTATTGAAGTCATTGTTTTTGGTTATAAGAAATAGATATAAGTAGTTCTATCAATGATATATAATCACTTTAACATTGTCCCTCGCCTTGGTAATAAATTACTGAAATTCTCTCATTTGTGTCCCCATTTGATTATTTTATATTTCCAATCACTCCTTTTAAGAGTAGAAATTTTATTTCTCTATGTAGGATCCACAACAGTATTATTCTGTTGCTAAACCTTCAAAATATATATGTAATTATTCAAAGGGAAGTGATGACAGTCCCTAAGATCATATTTTATTTTAAGAATGTTATGGATAATAGTGCCTCCTTCAAATACCACAGACTGTGAAATGAAAAGCTTAGGAAATCTCTCTTTTTTGAGTTGTTGGTCATTGAGGCCCCATTGTACTCCCACTGAACATTACCAGTTTTCCCATTGCTTTTCTTTACCCTTTAAAACTGGATGGTAAAGAATCTCTTGCTTATTAGATGAGATCGGGCGCGTTCAGGGTGGTATGGCCGTAGACAATATTTATCCTTCTCAACTCTCTGAGGTGGTTGAAGAATAGACAGCTTGAGTCTCATAGCTAAATTTTGAGTTGTTGAGGAATCAAGAGGGCGTTCTAGATCTAAGAAGATGGTTATAATAGTGATGCAAGTTAGTATGAAAGCTAAGTCAGTTAAAGAACTTTAAACTCATGGAGATGGTTAGAAGGTAGAAGGTTAAAGTCAGGGGCCAAATATGTATGAACTGGACATTGGGAAGGTATACTGGGCCATTTAACTCTCATAAATGTGGCATATTTAATTCTGCTGTTTTGTATAGAATTTACTGTTATAAGAGAAAGAACCATTTGTTGGATTGAAAAGGGAAGCTGTTGGGGGGGGAAGAGGGTGGAAGGGTGGGACAGGAAGGGGGATTAGGGAAGGGTTTGTGACTGAGATGTAACTTGAAGAAAAAAAAATAAAGTACTTATAAAAAAAAAGAATCTCTTGCTGAAGATACTACATAACTGAGTCATAGTAAGCAGACAAATCAATCTTCTACCATCTTCAGTGCTTCATCCCTATTAGCTAAGTTTGATAAGACTAAAAAAAAAGTCTGTACATTCTAAGAAGGGAGAACAGTTAGAAACAATCTTACCCACTCGTGACTCTTGTGAGATACAATAATAACCTCCATGCTAAGATATGTCAATTAGTTTAATAATGACATGAATACTACGGGGGCAACTAACCACTTTTTGTTTGGATATATTGCCTTCTCCATGAGATAAAACCCATTCCTTTCACTAGGTCAAAAATCTATGGCTGTATGTAATAGTTTCTATTATTGGGACTAGTACTATTATTACAATGAATGAACATATTTGCCCTCATGTTATTATATTTTATTATTATATTATATTATATCCATAGTTTATTGTACCTTTTAACTACTACCAGAAAAGTTTGTTATGTAGGAGATGGAAATTAATACAAAAATTCACAATCATACAATATTTAGAGAATAAGAAATTATAGAATTCTTAGTTCTAAATTGCACATTGATATTCTCTACTCCCCAAACCCTTCTAAGAATGAAGGATTATCATGAAAGGAGATGGAGAAAGATTATTAAGAACCAGAGGGAGAAGTTGTATGTAATGAAACAGTATTTCCTGGCCATGACAGTACAATTGTAGAAAGGAACTCGTGGTGGCTGACCATATACAAAATCAATCCAGGCAAAATCCTAGTATAGATGGGGAAAGGTTTAGAATGTTCCACCCTTAACTGATGAGCCCTTGGAATTGATGCTTCTAGAACAGGCAAATTCAGCTTTCTTCAGAGGTTGGGGTCCTTAAAAGGCCACCCATGCTGCCCAACTCCCATGCACATGAGGGGATCATCAAGTGCAGTTGGTTGATATTTAAGAGAGAGGTGGACACACACAAAGAGGCAGAGACAGAGACAGACAGACAGACAGACAGACAGACAAACACAGGCCGAGTGAAGGTGAAATTGAAAATGAAAAGTTGTGCATGGCAGGATGCGTAAGAGAGAAGCAAAGAGAAGATGGATTTGATCCAAATGTATGAATGGATATATTAATATTAAATAAGATATTTTTAAAATAATGTTATATAAAGCTTGGTGCTAACAAGAAAAGATGGTTTAAGACATTTTAAATACTAAAGGAGATTTTCTTCATCAAGCCCTTTCCTAAATCACAGTGCTGTTACCACTGGGGTTGTTTTTCACTGCAGTGATATTTTTTTAGATGTGGTGGAAAGAGCAGCTAGGTATTCACTCTTCCCATGAGTAGAAAATTCTCATTACAGATCCTCAGAATCTTCAATATTTGAAGGCTATGTTCCCAGCATATCAGAATAATGACAATTTAAGCAGAATTGAAACATGTTGAAATCATGCTTGACACAAGCATTTTTTTTTTTTTTTTTAGTTCTAGGAGTTTTGTATCATAATGGTTCTTATTTCAAGTAAGAAAAATAGGAGTTATTTAATATATTTTAAGTGTGATAACAGCACATTGTGCTTCAATTTTGATATGTCTCAATGACAGTAAGAAGACAACACTAGCTGGCAGTGGAGAATAAAATTTCAATCTTATTAACAGGATCATCTTTTATTCTTCAAGACTCAAGTCCCTGCAGTTTAGATGACATGTGATACTCCTTATAGATGCCTATAAGTCCTTTAATTATCCTCCTTCTGGAACCCAGGTTAAATAATCAGTTTAAAGCTGACAAATCCTGGCTACCATGCAGATGTACAATGAGCACATATTAAGACTTTAATTTAAATCATTAAGGAGGAACCAGGAACACAGAGCAAGTTCAAAGGAGGGGTTCAAAAGCAAAGCATACAAATCTACAGATTGGAAATCTTGACAACAGTATGCGCATGGAGGCAAAGCTGGTCTCTATTTATCACTAAGGAAGATGATAGAAACTCCACCCAATAGAACACTGCATGCCTGTAGGTAGAAAATATTTTATGTAAATAACAGTTATTGATGACTTACAGGTGCTAAAAGAGCTGAAGAAGTATAGAATTCTAAAATAGCAAAGCAAAAGTTAGACAACCTGGGACGACACACTCTACACAGTGCAGGTTTTTCCTTCAGACAGAGTTTGTCCTTAGAGAGCTTCGTTCCTCCTCACATAGCTATTTAGAATGGGTCTGTGAAGACACATCAGATGCACGTATCTTCTGAAGCACTCCTGATCTCATTCACTTGATCTTCTATTTTCCTTTGCCTCTCCAAGTATCTTATAAGTAACAATTACTATTTTTTACTTCAAGAATGTATAAGTCCAAATGGCATACTATTCTTTTTGAGCACTTGTGGTAAGCGAGGCTTTGTTATCCTCTATGATGCTCCAGGTACACAAACTTGGGTCCTTTGACTTTCAAATTATCATGCAGTTAAACACTATGCTTACCTGACCTTGCTCTTAACTTACCATTTATGTATTCCACCTTGCCAACATTTATTTATATCTAAAAAATTATATGCTTTTTATTATTGCATAGCTTCTGGTAGACTAGAAAATCATAGGTAATTTAACATTATCGTGATCTATTTATATAAGTAGATAATCTTACATCAGGATAAGCAGTATTTTTTAGTACTTAGATATTATTTGAAGTGAAAAGTCAGGGACTCTGAATTCTTTGTAGTATTAGTGACAATGTAGAAAAAGTACTGAAGCAAAAGGTAGTTCATTTTATATACCAATATTTTCAAATCCCTTTCTTATCTGAGTCAATACTATTATAGAAGTTTAAAAAATATCCGAGCATTGAGTCTGGAATTAGTAATGGAGATTATATCCATTATCATTATTATTTAAAGAACTATAAGTCTCAGATATACATAAGTAAAGGTGTGAGGATCCTCTAAGGTCTCAGCATCCTTAAAAATATGGGTTTTTGCATGCATTTCAAAGTCGTAGGAGTATCTTAAAAACCTCTCAGATAGCAGTTATATTAGGTCTCTGTCCAGTTCCCCCTCTCCAACCACTTCTAATGTCTATTTTATTTCCCCTACTTAGAGAGATTGAAGCATCATCCCTTGAAACCTCCTTGTTACTTATTTTCTTTGAGTCTGTGGACTGTAGCATGGTAATCCTGTACTTAATGGCTAATATCTGCTCATGAGTGAGTACATATTCCATGTGTGACTCTCTCAGTCTGTGTTACCTCACTCAGGATGAACTTTGCAACTGTTTGCCTGCAAATTGTATGATGTCCTTGTTTCTAAGAGGTGAGGAGTATCCATTGTGTAAATGTACCACAATTTCTTTGTCCATTCCTTGGTTGAGGGGCATCTAGGTTATTTCCGTTTTCTGGCTATTACAAATAAAGCTGCTATCATTTGAGCTCTTTATCTTAGCCATTCTAACAGGTGTTAGGTGGAATCTCAGGGTCGTCTTGAGTTGCATTTCTCTGATGATTAAGGATGTTGAACATTTCTTCAGGTGTCTCTCAGCCCTAGGGATTCCTCCTTTGTGAATTCTCTATTTAGCTCCATCTCCCATTTTTTGATTGGATTATTTGGTTTCTTGGCATTTAGTTTCTTGAGTTCTTTGTAGATTTTAGATAATAGCCCTCTATCAGATGTGGGGTTGGTGAAGATTTTCTCCCAGTCTGTTGGTTGCCGTTTTGTTAGAATGATAGTGTCCTTTGCCTTACAGAAGCTTTTCAGTTTCATGAGGTCCCATTTATTGATTGTTGATCTCAGGTCCTGAGCTGTTGGTGTTCTGTTCAGGAAGTTGTCACCTGTGCCAATGAGTCACTGGTATGTCTTTCCTTAGTTTTGGAAGCTGCAGGCCCTGCACTTCCTATATAAGCAGATATATTTATCCCTCTCAGGTCTCTGAGGTGGTTGAAGAATAGACAGCTAGAGTCTCATAGTTAAATTTTGAGCTGTTTAGGAATCAAGAGGGTGTTATAGATCTAAGAAGATACTCTTAAAAATGTGTTGCAAGTTAGTATGAATGTTGAATCAGATATAGACCTTTAAACTCATGGAGATGGTTAGATAGTAGAATGTTAAAGTCAGGGGCCAAATATGTATAAACTGGACATTGGGAAGGTATACTGGGCCATTTAACTCTCATAAATGTGGCATATTTATATCTGTTGTTTTGTATAGTATTCACTGTTATAAGAGAAGGAACCATCTGTTGGACTGAAAGGGGAAACTTCTGGGGGGAAGAGGGTGGAAGGGCGGGATAGGAAGGGGGAATAGGGAGGGGTTTGTGACTGAGATGTAACTTGAAGAAAAAAAATAAAGTATTTAAAAAAAACAAATAAAGCTGCTATGAGCATAGATGGGGAAATGTTCTTGTGATTTGGTGAAAAATATTTTGGGTATATGCCCAGGAGTGGTATCACTGGGTCTTGAGGTAGAACTATTCATAATTTTATGAGAAAGTGCCAGATTGATTTCAAAAGTGGTTATCCAAGTTGTTACTCCCACCAGCAAAGAAGGAGTGTTCCCTATAAAACAGAAAATGACAACAGATGCAAAGACCAACAGTCAAACATAAGACGAAATTTACAGAGCTTTGTGGAAGAGTTTGGAGAAGGTTCTAGGGAGCTGGAGGAATCAAGGATAGCACAAGAAGATCTACATAGCCAATTAACTCAGGCAGAGCTGGGCTCATAAGACTGAACCACCAACCAAAGAACTTGCATGGATTTGTCACAGGCCCGTACACATATGAGGCTGATGGGCTGCTTGGTCTTCAAGTAGAAACCCCTAACAATTGGAGTGGGGGTTGTCTCAGACTTGGACTTTGTTGCCTCCCTCTGGATACCATTTTCCTAGCAAGCTGCCTTTTCTTGCCTCAGTGAAAGAGGAGGCACTTAGTTCTAATACAGTTTGATGTGCCAGAGTGGGTTGGTACCAAGCAGGGGGAGTATGGCAAAAGTGGGTGAGAGAGTGGGGCTGACAGGTAGGGAGGGAGGGGAGTTGTGATTGGAATATAAATTAATAAAAATAAAACTTCAAAAATCACAGTGCAAAGTGTATACAGGGTGCCTCACAACCAACTGAAACTCCTACTTCTGGAGTCAATGAGTACCAGGACTCATACATATGCATGTGAACACACATGCGAGCACACACACACGTGCACACATACACACACACAATGAAATGTAAAATAAAATTTAAAATCTAGTTTAACAAAAGCTGTTCAAGGTTCTCAATAGAACCTGGTCTCTCTATAATGGGTTTAACTTCCTTTATCAGAATTCGCTGGAGTCTAAGTGGCATTCTCGAATATTCTTAGCATTTCTTCTGGGAATTCAGGGAAGCTTCAGTATCCCAGTAATTAAAGACCAACTTTTAATCAACCCCACTCTATCCCTAAAGCAGTAGGAAAGGAGTTAACAGATGTGTATTAATGCCTGTGGTATACAAGACAATACAGTAAAACATGGATTTATTTTAACTCTCTATGATTTGAGGCTACAAGGCAGACAATAACATGTACCTCATGGTTTCTTTTCATTTATTTATTTTTTCTTTTCAGGACATTTATTTCTACTGAGCATCTTTGTATATGCATTATGAAAATTAAAAAAAGTGTTCTCATTGCTTATTTTTAGCTTTGTTGCTATGCTAAACTGTAGCCTAGGCATCTCATTAAAATCAGTTCAGTTTTGAATTTTCATTTTCATTAATACTGTGATATTGTCAGTCTTTCAGGAAATATTTCAGCACTCATAAGCCTATCTACCTATTTATTTTATGAATTATGGGAAATATGTTGCCCGTCTAGTTAACGGCTACATAAGTCCCTAACTTAATATGGTGGTACAAACCTGCTCATAGAGGTAAGAATTCCATGAGTTTGAATGCAGCTCAGGCTGTGTTTAGAGTTTAAAGTAAACCTATATGGTGAGAGCTTATGATAAAATACAACCAATACTACTACCATCACAATCATCACCACCAGCAAACCCACAGTAATAATGATAGTAAGCAGAAGATAGTCCATGGAGATTGGGGGCAAAAGCTGTCATTTTCCTCTGAATTCATGTATAGATTGGGATGCAGAGGGAAGTGATTTTTTTAGTACTCTACTTATGTTTACGAAGTCTAAAACTTACTTGATGAGCAAATTGATTGAAAAATTATGCTTCTAAATAACACATGCTACAATCAGAAGACTTCCTGACACATGGATTGAGTGACCTGAGTTTTCCTACATAGAAATTGGGTTCTTGATATCTTATAAAACTTGGAATAGCTCTGCCTCGGGACCCAGCCATACCACTTTTGGGTATACATCTAAATGATTCCTCACAAATCACAAGGAAGTTTCCTCATCTATGTTCATAGCAGCCTTATTTGTAATAGCTAGAAACTGGAAACAACCCAGATGTCCCTCAATCGAAGAATGGATTAAAAAACTGGTACATCTACAGTAGTACTGGAGTACTACTCAGCTCTCAGAAACAATGAAATCATGTAATTTGCAGTCAAATGGATGGAACTAGAGAAGCTCATCCTGAGTGAGCTAACCTAGTCTCAGAAGGATGCACATGGCATCTATTCACTTATAGTTGGATTTTAGCCATATAGTACAGGATAACTATACTACAACCAATGCACCAAAGGGAACAGGAACATAGAATTTCTTTCATGTCAAGGAGACACTTTGCCCTAGTGGTACTGCCTTGTAGGCCCCCAGTGTATGAGGAGGCTTTTGGCCCTCATATGACTGCTGAACTGGGGCAGGGGACTGTTATGTAGGGACACTCCACTCCATAGGAGTGGGATGGAAGGGATGGGGGTAGAGGGTGGGAGGGTGGGACTGGTAGGGCTGGAAATAGGACACTGTGATAGAGATGTAACCTGAAGTAATAAATAAATATTTTAAAAAAGAGAAAAGAGAATAGGAAAAAAAGAAAGAAATTGGGTTCTTCCAGTATTGGTTATTAAGGCCATTGTATGCATTTCTCTGTTGCCTGTGCTACTGAACATGTTATGCTGTGATGTATAGCAACATGGTCCTGTAACACACAGGGTATTTATGCTCCTCACCTTCGATTCTCAGCACTAGAACTATGGGCATAAATGGACCTTAGAGGGACCTGCCCCCTCTCACCAAGAAATAGGAGAAAGCAGATAGCAACAGAAGGCAAAAAACTACATAGATGAGATCACAGCTGTGCCACTTTAGATAAACACTGCCATCGCTCAAAGAAAGGAAGTAGAAAGAAAGAAAACATTAAACATGGATCCATGCTAGGGACCAAGTAAGGAGCTCTTAACTTTCATAATTCCAGTCTCACCCAGCATTCCTTACACCTTACAGGGAACATACAGTATCCCCATTTTAGAGGTGATAAAATTAGCCTGAGAAGATCAATTCCCTAGCTGTAAGGGGCTGAGCCTGCATTCAAAGATTAGCCTTTATATGACACATGTCTAGGTTTTACTATATATGCCATTCAAATTGAGACATGCCTCTTTTCACCTGGGGAAGAACTGTAGCAACCTAAGAGAATACAAGATCTACCCTTTGAATTCAGCACCATATTGTGCTTTATAAGCAGGAGTTGTGCATAAATCTCAATTTTTTTACCAAGGACATCTTTAAGTCTGTATCACTGACCAGCCCCTCTCCAAACGGTTTTACTGTTTTTAATAACTAAGCCCTATCCTCCATTGCTTCCGTTTAAATATTTGTAGATGTTTTTATTTTATTTCACATAGAAGGCCACTAGCATTATAGTAATTCAAAATTAGAGTAACTATTTAATTCCCTAGTTCTTGGGAGAGTACATGCTGTAACATGTCAAAAGCCAGATTTGCTGACAAGAGGATCAGACTGTTAACAAGAGGTTTGTGAATCAGTTCGAGATGAATTAGATTATGTGAACACAGCTTCTTTTCTACTTAGGCTGCTGACTTTACTTACTCAGAACCAGAGGATGACATTGCCCCTGTTTCAAGCAGAATCTATTTTCAGTCACTCATACATGAACATCCCTCCATGCAGATCACAGTCCACAAAGTCTGTCTATCTTGTTTAGAATCCTCTGGGTAGAATCAGACTGCCTGGCAGGACTTTGCTCTACCCCACAGAACTTGGACTGGATCCAGTACTGCCAGACATCCCCTTGGCACACAGACTGGCCAAGCAGTCATGGCATAGGGATCCTCGGTACTTTCACTGGGCAACAAGCCCAGAGCGATTAAGGCAAATCAAGGAGCTCTGCAGATCGATTATGGTCTCCTGGGCACCAGGGCCACAGACAGTCTATGATTCCAGGCTCCTCCATTCCTTCTGATGAAAACCAGGACTCATTCTACAAAAAAAAAAAAACAGAAAGAAAGAAAGAAAGAAAGAAAGAAAGAAAGAAAGAAAGAAAGA
>CAJQZJ010014563.1:9602700-9626106 GCA_907164525.1 Lophiomys imhausi | reverse complement strand
AAAGAAAGAAAGAAAGAAAGAAAGAAAGAAAGAAAGAAAGAAAGAAAAAGCAAAACAACAAAAAACAACAACATCAACTACAAACATATTAGGAGAACTTATCCTCTGCCTGACCCAGGTCAGGAAAATTCTTTATCCTTTCTTTGTTCACATAATCTAGTTTTGAAGGACTTAGTTCAGATTTTTCTAATAAGCTCATGTGTTAAGAGGTCTAATAGGATGGGCATGATTGTTTCTGGACAAATGAAGTACCAGGTGACAGTAAGTTGCATCATTTTTCTGATTCCACCCTGAGTTTTCACAGAGCCCTTAATTTTGGTTCCTCCCTTCTTTTAGTGGGAAAATCAACAGTAGTTGCTTCAGGAAAAAGAAAGCTGGTTAACTGAAAAATTTAAAACCTTAAAAGCTGACATTGATATGTTAGTTATCAAACACCTGGATAAATTTAAAGTAACGATTTCATTGTAAAGTGGAATGAGTATAACCTAAATATCTATGAAATAAACCCAGCCAATATATTCAGAGTCCTGCACTTTCTGTGTTACATCCTAGGATCCACATGGAAATAGCTCCTTACATCTCACCACTATCAGATACAAAATCAGTATGATGACTAAACTGGGCTGTCTGCTAGACAACTTGGAAGAAAAAAAACCTCAATTGAGAAATTCTCTCCACCAGTCTGCCCAGTGGGCATGTATGTGGGGCATTGAATTGTTGCTAATTGATGTAGAAGGGTTCTGTACATTGGAGGTAGTACTGTCATTACTGGGAAAGTGGGAGTGGGTTGTATGAGAAAGCTAGCTAGCTGAGCAGAAGCTAGAGAAGGGGAACAAGTCAATAAACAGCATTCTTCCATGTTTCTGCTCTTGTTCTTGCTTCAGATTCCTCCTTGAGTTCATACCTAGCTTCCCTCAGGGATGAACTGTTACCTGGAGGTGTAAGACAAATCAACTCCTCCCTTCCCAAGTAGCATTTGGTCCTGGTGTTTAGCACAGCAACAGAGATCACACTAGAGTACTGAGAGATGCTAGGCTCATAAAAAATGTTATATATAATCTGCATATAAACTATGTGCATTTCCCATATGCTTTTAGTCTTTTCTAAAGTCCTTATACTACCTCGTAGAATGTGTTTCCTAAATAGCTGTTATGCTGTATTATTTAGGGAATAAAAACAACAAAATAGCTTGTATGTGTTTAACACAGATGTAATGTTTAAAAAATGTTTTTACTGCACAGTTGGTTGAATCTGCAGATTTAGGGCCCACAGGTATAGAGAGCAGGTTGTACTTATATCTGTGAATTTGTTTTGAAATGTTCAAGATGAGCTCTATTCATAATTTTTAATACATTACTTTTCTGACATGTTTTTATACTGTGCATTAACAAGTCCACACAACACTCATAACCATAATGATATTTTCCAAGCCTTAGCCAAAATCAATGAACTATGCTGACCCTTACGTTCATGTTGTCTCATCACCTCCTTGCAGAACTGTAAGTTTGACATTATGGTGTCTGGAGAAGTCATATAGCTCAATAGAATTAGCCCTGTGTATGAACAAACAAGAAGTCTCTGCCCCAGACTCCTACTTCCTAGAACCAATGAACTCCATCTGGTTTTGCCTAAGCAACCATGCAAGACTACATTTGTTACCTATAAGGGGATGTCTGTGGAGCTAATCTGACTCTCACCAACAGCTTCATGTTCTGTACAAAGGGAATTTTTCTATAGCCTAGCTGTGTCTGAGCACTGATTGTTCTGCACTCTGCAATCATCTGCTTCTGAACTCCAATTGAATATTTCCTCTGTTTGCCTTCTTCATTTCAGCCTGTTTCCCAATCTGGATTCCTCTTTTAGATCTCCCACCATTGTTCCTGCCATACCCACACCCACTTCAGCTTTTCCTTCATGGTCATCTGGCTGAGTGGGAATGACAAAGACCATAAATTTTTTTAAGTAAATTTGTTTATTTGTTGCTTCAGGTTACATCTCCATCATATTGTCCTCTTTCACCCCTTCCTGGCCCCACCCACCCATCCTCTACACCCTAAACCTTCCATCCTGCTCCTCTGGAGTGGAGTGTCCCTACATAACAGTCTCTCTCCCCAGTTCAGAAGTCATATGAAGGCCAAGAGCCTCTTCATACACTGGGGGCCTACAAGGCAGCACCACCAGTGAAAAGTGTCTCATTGCTATGGAGGGAAAACTAAAAACAGACCAACAAACAACAACAACAAAAAAAAAATAAAAGTCTATGTCCATGTTCCCTTTGGTGCATTGGTTGTAGTATAGATAGCCTGTACTATATAGCTAAAATCCTACTATAAGTGAATAGATGCCATCCATGGGCATCCTTCTGAGTCTGGATTAGCTCACTCAGGATGAGCTTCTCTAGTTCCATCCATTTGGTTGCAAATTGCATAATTTCATTGTTTCTGATACCTGAGTAATATTCCATTGTGTAGATATACCACAGTTTTTAATCCATTCTTCAGTTGAGGGACATCTGGGTTGTTTCCAATTTCTAGCTATTACAAATAAGGCTGCTGTGAACATTGATGAGGAGACTTCCTTATGATTCCGTGAAGAGGCATTTGTATGTATACACAGAAGTGGTATGGCTGGGTCCTGAGACAAAGCTATTCCAAGAATGTAACATATGGCCATACTGACCTGCATAGTGGTTGCACAAGCCTGCCCTCCCATCAGCAATGGAGGAGGGTTCCCCTTTCTCCACACCCTCGCCAACATGAGCTGTCATTTGAGATTTTGATCTTAGCCATTCTGAAAGGTGTGAGATGGAATCTCAGAGTCATCTTGAGTTGCATTTCTCTGATGATTAAGGATGTTGAGCATTTCTTCAGGTGTCTCTCGGCCATTAGGGATTCCTCCTTTGTGAATTCTCTATTTAGCTCTGTCCCCCATTTTTTGGTTGGACTATTTGTTTTCTTGGCATTTAATTTCTTGAGTTCTTTGTAGATTTTGAATATTAGCCCTCTGTCAGATGTGGGGTTGGTGAAGTTTTTCTCCCAGTCTGTAGGCTGCCGTTTTGTTTGAATGACAGTGTCTTTTGCCTTACAGAGCTTTTCAGTTTCATGAGGTCCCATTTATTGATTGTTGGTCTCAGGTCCTGAGCTGTTGGTGTTCTGTTCATGAAGTTGTCACCTCTGCCAATGAGTTCGAGGGTTTTTCCCACTTTTTCTTCTGGTAGATTTAGTGTGACTGGCCTTATGTTAAGGTCTTTGATCCACTTGGATTTAAGTTTTGTACAAGGTGATAACTATGGGTCTAATTTCATTCTTTTGCAAGTGGACATCCAGTTGGACCAGTACCATTTGTTGAAGATGCTGTCCTTCTTCCATTGTGCGGTTTTGGCTTCTTTGTCAAAAATTAGGTGGCCATAGGTGTGTGGGTGCATTTCTGGGTATTCAAATCGATCCATTGATCTACTGGTCTGTTTCTATACCAGTACCATGCTGTTTTCACTACTATTGCTCTGTAGTACAGCTTGAAATCTGGGATCGTGATACCTCCAGATGTTTTTTTATTGTACAGGATTGATTTAGCTATTCTGGGCTTTTTGTTGTTCCATATGAAATTGAGAATAGCTCTTTCCAAGTCTATAAAAAATTGTGTTGGTATTTTGATAGGAATTGCATTGAATCTATATATTGCTTTTGGTAGGATGGCCATTTTTATTATGTTCATCCTACCTTTCCATCTTTTAAAGGTCTCTTCCATTTCTTTCTTGAAGGGCTTGAAGTTCTTGTTGTACAGGTCCTTTACTTGCTTGGTTGGAGTTACCCCCAGGTATTTTATATTGTTTGTGGCTATTATGAAGGAGGTTGTTTCCCTTATTTCTTTCTCAGTCCATTTGTTTGTTGTATATAGAAGAGCTTCTTAATTTTTTGAATTAATTTTGTATCCAGCCACCTTGCTGAAAGTGTTTATCAGCTGTCAAAATTGTCTGGTGGAATTTTTGGGGTCACTTATGTATACTATCATATCATCTGCAAATAGGGATAATTTGACTTCTTTGTTTCCAATTTGTATCCCCTTGATCTCTTTTAGTTGTCTTATTGCTCTAGCAAGAACTTCAAGTACTATATTGAAGAGATATGGTGAAAGTGGTCATGCGTGTCTTGTCCCTGAGTTTAGAGGAAATGCATCAAATTTCTCTCCATTTAATTTGATGTTGGCCACTGGCTTGCTGTATATTGCCTTTATTATTTCTAAGTACAGTCCTTTTATGCCCGTTCTCTCCAGAACATTTAGCATGAAGGGGTGTTGGATTTTGTCAAATGATTTTTCTGCATCTAGCAAGATTATCATGTGGTTTTTTTCTTTCATCTTGTTTATATTGTGAATTACGTTGATAAACTTTCATACATTGAACCATCCCTGCATTCCTGGGATGAAGCCTACTTAATCATGGTGTATGATATTTTTGATGTGTTCTTGAATTCGCTTTGCTAGTATTTTATTAAGTATGTTGCATGTATGTTCATGAGGGAGATTGGTCTGAAGTTCTCTTTCTTTGTTGGGTCTTTGTGTGGTTTAGGAATCAGGATGACTGTGGCCTCATAGAATGAGTTTGGCAGTGTTCTTTCTGATTCTATTTGGAGGAAGAGTTTGAAGAGTATTGGTGTTAGCTCCTCTTTGAAGGTTTGGTAGAATTCCGCGGTAAAGTCATCTGGCCCTGGGCTTTTTTGGTTGTGAGATTTTTAATGACTGTTTCTATTTCCTTAGGGGTTATTGGTCTGTTTAATCTGTTAATCTGATCTTGATTTAATTTTGGTAGGTGTAATCTATCAAAAAATTGTTCATTTCCCTTAGGTTTTCATATTTGGTGAAATATGGATTTTTAAAGTAGGACCCAAATATTCTTTGGATGTCCTCAATGTCTGTTGTTATTTCTCCCTTTTCATTTCTTATTTTGTTGATTTGGGTTTTTTCCCTGTCCCTTTTAGTTAATTTGGCTAGGGGTCTGTTTATTTTGTTGATTTTCTTCAAGAAACAACTCTTGGTTTCATTGATTCTTTGTACAGTTCCTTTTGTTTCTAAGTTGTTGATTTCAGCCTTAAGTTTGATGATCTACTGCCTTCTACTCCTCTTGGGAGTGTTTGCTTCTTTTTTTCCCAATTCACCCAGTTTAGCTCTTAATTCGCTAATATGAGCTGTCACAATTTTCTTTTTGAAGGCACTTAGTGTCCTGAACTTTCCTCGTAGCACAGCTTCCATTGTGTTCCATAGGTTTGGGTATATTGTGCCTTCATTTTCGTTGGATTTTAAGAAGTCTTTGATTTCCTTCTTTATTTCTTCCCTGACCCAGTAGTCATCCAGTAAAGAGTTGTTCAATTTCCATGTGTGTGTGTGTAGGCTTTCTGTTGATTACTTTGCTGTTGAAGTCCAGCTTTATTACATGGTGGTCTGATAAGATATAAGGGGTTATTTCAATTTTCTTGTATCTGTTGAGACTAACTTTGTGTCCAACTATATGATCGATTTTGGAGAAGGTTCCGTGAAGTGCTGAGAAGAAAGTGTATTCTTTTGTGTTTGGGTAAAATGTTCTGTAGATATCTGTTAGGTCCATTTGGTTCATGATCTGTGTTAGAGTCATTATTTCTCTGTTTGATTTCTGTCTTGATGATCTGTCCATTGATGTGAGTGGGGTGTTCAAGTCTCCCACTACTAATTTGTTGGGATCAACATGTGATTTAAGTTTTAGAAGCGTTTCTTTTACAAATGTAGGTGCCTTTGTATTTGGCACATAGATGTTCAATATTGAGATGTCCTCTTGATGCATATTCCCTTTAACGAGTATGTAATGCCCTATTATGTTTTTTAATTAACTTCAGTTGTAAGTCTATTTTGTTTGATATTAGGATGGCTACTCCAGCTTGGTTCCTGGGACCATTTGCTTGGAAAACATTTTCCCAGCCCTTTATTCTGAGATAATGTCTATCTTTGATAGTGAGCTGTGTTTCTTGTATGCAGCAAAAAGGTGGGTCTTGTTAATGGATCCAATCTGTACCTGTGTCTTTTTTTTTCCTTTATTTTTTATTTCTTCAAGTTACATCTCAATTGCAGTCCCCTCCCTATTCCCCATCCAGTCCCACCCTCCCACCCTCAACCCCCCATCCTCTTCCCTTTTTTTTTCTTTTAAGTTTAAGGTATATCTTATTTCCCCCTACAGTTTCCCCTTTCAGTCCAACAAATGGCTCTTTCTCTTATAATAACAAATACAATACAGTACAACATAGGTGATTAGGCCACAGTTATGAGGGTTATATGGCTTAAGGTACATTCCCAATGACCAGGCCATATGTATTTGGTACTTGATTTTAACATTCTACTATCTAAACATCTCCATGAGTTTAAAGGTCTATATCTGACTCAACATTCATACTAACTTGCAACACAATTTTAAAAGTATCTTCTTAGATCTATAACACTCTCTTGACTCCTAAACAACTCAAAATTAAATTATGAGACTCTAGCTATCTGTTCTTCAACCACCTCAGAGACCTGAGAGGGATAAATATATCTGATTTTATAGGAAGTACAGGGCCTGCAGCTTCCCAAACTAAAAATGACATACCAGTGGCTGCCTGGACAGTTCCCATTTTCTCTCCATACATTACAGCATCAATCTTCAGTCATTTGGCCCCGTTTCTCTGACAGACATTGATTGTAGAGCAGGGGTTATGAAGGACTTACCTACCCTGTCTTGGCAGAGCTAGGCTGTCGACTTACCTGCTTCCAGGTTTAGTCCTTTTTGCACAGCATTCTGTCGACAGTTGGGCAAGGGGCTTTTCCTAACAAGAGATAGGCTTGCGACTAATTCAATCATCTCCCACTGGAGATTCTTCGATGCTCATCTTCTACTTGGAGGAGAATAGGGGGTGCTGCAGGAGTTGATATGTCTTGATATAAAAAAATCTAAAGTTACAAAAACATCTTTGAATGCCATATTCTGCAGATCTCTTGAGGTTTTTGAAGAGGCCCTATCTATCTCTTATATTAGGGTAAGCAGATGTTGCTTGTCTCTTGCCGGTTTATTTCTGATTAGCTTAGGAAGTAACTATAATAGGCTGTCATAGTACCTAACTGAATGACCGGCTTGCATAACCATTAGTTTGCATTTCTTAATTATCCTAAACAGTTTATGACAATTAGTGGTAAAAGGCCGAAACATCACATTTCATTTTTTTTCTTTACTTTCTAACCCTTCCATCCCCCTTCTCTGGGGTGGGGTGTCCTTATATAACAGTCCCTCATCTCATTTGAGAGGTCGTATGAGGGCCAAGAGCCTCTTCATTCATTGGGGATCTAGAAAGTAGTACCATCAGTGAAAAGTGTCTCGTTGCCCGGGAGAGAGAACTACTAAATAAACAAACAAACCAATAAGCATACAATAGATAAAAAAGACTAAAAAATATAACTAATATATAAAAAATACATAAAGAATAAAAATTAAAAATAAGAAGTCTATGTCCAAGTTCCCTTTATTGTGTTAATTGTAGTTTCGATACCTTCTACTATATAGCTAAATTCCTACTATAAGTGAATAGATGCGATATGTGTCCTTCTGAGTCTGGGTTAGTTCACTCAGGATGAGCTTTTCTAGTTCCATCCATTTGGCTGCAAACTGCATAATTTCAATGTTCCTGATAGCTGAATAGTATTCCATTGTATAGATGGACCACAGTTTTTTGACCCATTTTTCGGTTGAGGGTCATCTGGGTTGTTTCCAGTTTCTAGCTATTACAAATAAGGCTGCAATAAACATAGATGAGGAAACTTCCTTATGATTCCGTGAAGAGGCATTTGGGTGTATACCCAGAAGTGGTATGGCTGGGTCCTGAAGCAGAGCTATACCAAGTTTTTTGAGATATCGCCAGACTGACCTCCATAGTGGTTTCACAAGCCTGCATTCCCACCAGCAATGGAGTAGGGTACCCCTTTCTCCACACCCTCGCCAGCATGTGTTGTCATTTGAGTTTTTGATCTTAGCCATTCTGACAGGTGTGAGATGGAATCTCAGGGTCGTCTTGAGTTGCATTTCTCTGATGATTAAGGGTGTTGAGCATTTCTTCAAGTGTTTCTCAGCCGTTAGGTATTCCTCCTTTGTGAATTCTCTATTTAGCTCTGTCCCCCAGTTTTTGATTGGATTATTTGGTTTCTTGGCATTTAACTTCTTGAGTTCTTTGTAGATTTTGGATATTAGCCCTCTGTCAGATGTGGGGTTGGTGAAGATTTTCTCCCAGTCTGTAGGCTGCCGTTTTGTTCGAATGACAGTGTCCTTTGCCTTACAGAAGCTTTTCAGTTTCATGCGGTCCCACTTATTGATTGTTGATCTCAAGTCCTTAGCTGTTGGTGTTCTGTTCTGGAAGTTGTCACCTGTGCCAATCAGTTCGAGGGTTTCTCCCACTTTTTCTTCTAGTAGATTTAGTGTGACTGGCCTTATGTTAAGGTCTTTGATCCACTTGGACTTAAGTTTTGTACAGGGTGATAAGTATGGGTGTAACTTCATTCTTTTACAAATGGACATCCAGTTGGACCAGCACCATTTGTTGAAGATGCTGTCCTTCCATTGTGTCGTTTTGGCTTCTTTGTCAAAATTAGGTGGCCATAATTATGTGGGTCTATTTCTGGATCTTCAATTCGATTCCATTGATCTACTGGTCTGTTTCTATACCAATACCATACTGTTTTTACAACAATTGCTCTGTAGTACAGCTTGAAATCTGGGATGGTAATACCTCCAGTTTTTTGGTTTTTTTTTTTTTTTGTATTTTTTTTTTTATTGTACAGGATTGATTTAGCTATTCTGGGCTTTTTGTTGTTCCATATGAAATTGAGGCTAGCTCTTTCCAAGTCTATAAAAAATTGTGTTGGTATTTTGATAGGAATTGCATTGAATCTATATATTGCTTTTGGTAGGAATACCATTTTTATTATGTACATCCTTCCTATCCATGAGCTTGGAAGATCTTTCCATCTTCTAAAGGCCTCTTCCATTTCTTTCTTCAAGGGCTTGAAGTTCTTGTTGTACATGTCCTTTACTTGCTTGGTTAGAGTTACCCCCAGGTATTTTATGTTGTTTGCGGCTATTGTGATGGGGGTTGTTTCCCTTATTTCTTCCTCAGCCCAATTGTTTATTGTATAAAGAAGGGCTTCTGATTTTTTTGAATTAATTTTTATCCAGCCACCTTGCTGAAGGTGTTTATCAGCTGTAAGAGTTCGCTGGTGCAATTTTTGGGGTCGCTTATTTTTACTATCATATCATCTGCAAATAGGGATAATTTGACTTCTTCGTTTCCGATGTTTATCCCCTTGATCTCCTTTAGTTGTCTTATTGCTTTAGCAAGAACTTCAAGTACTATATTGAAGAGATATGGTGAAAGTGGACATCCCTGTCTTGTCCCTGAGTTTAGAGGAAATGATTCAAGTTTCTCTCCATTTATTTTGATGTTGGCCACTGGCCTGATGTATATTGCCTTTATTATTTCTAGGTATGGCCCTTATATGACCATTCTCTCCTGTACTTTTAGCATGAAGGGGTGTTGGATTTCGTCAAATGCTTTTTCTGCATCTAACGAGATTATCATGTGTTTTTTTTCTTTCATCTTGTTTATGTGGTGAATGACATTGATAGACTTTCGTATGTTGAACCATCCCTGCATCCTGGGATGAAGCCTACTTGATCATGGTGTATGATACTTTGATGTGTTCTTGAATTCACTTTGCTAGTATTTTATCAAGTATTTTTGCATGTATGTTCATGAGGGAGATTGGTCTGAAGTTCTCTTTCTTTGTTGGGTCTTTGTGTGGTTAAGGAATCAGGGTGATTGTGGCCTCGTAGAATGAGTTTGGCAATGTTCTTTCAGATTCTATTTTGTGAAAGAGTTTGAAAAGCATTGGTGTTAGCTCCTCTTTGAAGGTCCGGTAGAATTCCATGCTAAAGCCATCTGGCCCTGGGCTTTTTTTGGTTGGGAGATTTTTAATGACTGTTTCTATTTCCTTATGGGTTATAGGGCTTTTAATCTGTTTATCTGATCTTGATTTAGCTTCGGTAGGTGGAATCTATCAAGAAAATTGTCCATTTCACTTAAGTTTTCAAATTTGGTAGAGTATAGATTTTTAAACTAGGATCCAAATATTCTCTGGATTTCCTCAATGTCTGTTGTTATTTCTCCCTTTTCATTTCTGATTTTGTTGATTTGTGTTTTCTCCCTCTGTCTTTTAGTTAATTTGGCTAAGGGTCTGTCTATTTTGTTGATTTTCTCGAAGAACCAACTCTTGGTTTCATTGATTCTTTGTATAGTTCTTTTTGTTTCTAAGTTGTTGATTTCAGCCCTAAGTTTGATGATCTCCTGCCTTCTGCTCCTCTTGGGAGTGTTTGCTTCTTTTTTTTCCAATTCACCCAGTTTAGCTGTTAATTCGCTAATATGAGCTGTCACAATTTTCTTTTTGAATGCACTTAGTGCTATGAACTTTCCTCGTAGCACAGCTTTCATTGCGTCCCATAGGTTTGGGTATGCTGTGTCTTCATTTTCGTTGGATTTTAAGAAGTCTTTGATTTCCTTCTTTATTTCTTCCCTGACCCAGTGGTCCTCTAGTAAAGAGTTGTTCAATTTCCATGTGAGTGTAGACTTTCTGTTGATTCTTTTGCTATTGAAGTTCAGCTTTATTCCCTGGTGGTCTGATAAGATACAAAGGGTTATTTCAATTTTCTTGTATCTTTTGAGGCTATCTTTGTGTCCAACTATATGGTCGATTTTGGAGAAGGTTCCGTGAGGTGCTGAGAAGAAGGTGTATTCTTTTGTTTTTGGGTGAAACGTACTGTGGATATATGTTAGGTCCATTTGGTTCATGATCTCTGTTAGACTCAGTATTTCTCTGTTTGGCTTCTGTCTTGATGATCTGTCCATAGTTGTGAGTGGGGTGTTGAAGTCTCCCACTATTAAAGTGTTTGGATCAATGTGCGATTTAAGTTTTAGAAGTGTTTCTTTTATAAATGTAGGTGCCTTTGTATTTGGGGCATAGCTGTTCAATATTGAGTTGACCTCTTTGTGGATATTTCCTTTAATGAGTATGTAATGCCATTCTCTGTCTTTTTTTATTAACCTCAATTGGAAGTCTATTTTGTTTGATATTAGGGTGGCTACTCCAGTTTGTTTCCTGGGTCCATTTGCTTGGAAAACCTTTTCCCAGCCCTTTACTCTGAGGTAGTGTTTATGCTCAATAGTGAGGTGTGTTTCTTGTATACAGCAAAAAGATGGGTCTTGTTTATGGATCCAGTCTGTAAGTCTGTGTCTTTTTATTGGCGAGTGGAGTCCATTGATGTTGATGGATATTAGTGACCAGTGGTTGTTATTTCCCATTATTTTGGTTTAGCTGGCTGTCTTGTGTTTCTCTTTTGTTTAGTTGCTGTGGAGGTTTCTATGTCCTCTGTTTTGTTGGGTGTAGTTATCTTCTCTGTGTTGGAATTTTCCTTCTAGGATCTTCTGTAGGGCTGGATTTGTGAGGAGATATTGTTTGAATTTGATTTTGTCATGGAATATCTTGTTTTCTCCTTCTATGTTGATAGAGAGTTTTGCTGGATATAGTAGTCTGGCTGGGCACCTACGTTCTCTCTGGGCTTGTAGGACATCTGTCCAGGCCCTTCTAGCTTTTAAAGTTTCTGAGCAGAAGTCAGGTGTGAATCTGATGGGTCTGCCATTGTATGTGACTTGGCCTTTTTCTCTTACAGCTTTTAATATCCTTTCTTTTTTCTCTATATTTGGAGTTTCTATTATTATGTGGCGAGAGGAGTTTCTTTTCTGATCTAATGTGTTTGGTGTTCTGTAAGCCTCTTGGATTTTACTGGCATCTCTTTCTTTAGGTTTGGGAAGTTTTCTTCTATGATTTTGTTGAAGATATTTCCTGGACCATGGAGTCGGGAGTCTTCTCTTTCCTCTATGCCTATAATTCTTAGGTTCCATATTTTCATTGAGTCCTTGATTTCTTGGATGTTGTGGGTGAGAGATTTTGTAGCTTTCTCATTTTCTTTGGATGTTGTACTTATTTCTTCCATCGAATCTTCCATGCCTGAGATCCTGTCTTCCATCTCTTGCATTCTATTTTTCATACTCACATCCATAGTTCCTGTTCTCTTCTCTTGATTCTCCATTTCCTCTTTTAACTCTGATTGTGTTTTTTATATTGTTTCCATTTCTATTTTCATGTCTTGAATGGTAGTGTTCATTTTGTACATTTCCTTCTCAAGATTGCTTGTTTTTGTCTGGAGATCTTTCATTGCTTTATCCTTTTCCTGTTCAAGCTGGGTCACCTTGGCTTGGAGCTCTTTAATGATGTTATCCGTTGTTTTGACTTGTAAGATTGTGACTTCTTTGAATTCCTTCATATTTTTAAGTTCTTCTTGAAGGGACTTTATCAATTTCCATACTGTAGAATTGTCATCATTTTCATGTGTTTCAGTTGTGGTGAGGTGGTTCGGGCTGGACAGAATAGGGTTGCATTCTTTTGTTGGAGACATTTCGCTCTGTTTTTTTTTTTTTTTTTTTTTGTCTCTGGCCTCTGGCCATGTGGAATTTGCTGTCTTCTGGACTTGGTCCAAAGGGGGCACTGTGGTGTAGGTTTCGAGTTGCCTTACTCCACCCCTATAAGGTGAGTAATTCAGTCCTGCCTCCCAGGTGGGGACCTAATTAATTCAGGTGGCGGGGCTGTTTACAAGTAAGCTCTGATTCCCCGCCGGAAGGGCCTGTACTAGTATATAAGATTGATATACGACCGTTTCAAATATCTAGCAGTTTTTCCGTAGTTGGTTCCTGTAGCGGGTAAGTCTGCAGTTCAGCTACAGTAGCCTTGCTGCTCCTGTGGCTTGGAAACTGGCCGGTGACGTCACAGACTGCGATCTGTGGTCTGAAGGCACTTTGCAGGTGATCTCCCCCTCACTTCCAAGGGTTGCAACCTTTCCCTAGGTAACTGGATCGGATTGTCTTTGTGAGACCTGGGAGTGCCCAGCAGGGTGGGGATTATCTCTGCATGGTTTCTGAATCTGCCGGCTGGGTATTAGGTTGGAACTTACCGGGATATCTCCTTTTGGGGGGATGGGTTATCCCGATTCCCGGTTCCAGAGGCTTTCTAGCGTGTCCGAGATTCGGAAGTGGCGTCCTGCCCAGGCATCTTCCGTGGTCCCTGTGTAGCTGGGTGAGATTTAGGTACCTGTGTCTTTTTATTGGGGAGTTGAGTCCATTGATGTTGATGGATATTAGTGACCAGGGGTTGTTATTTCCCATTAGTTTGGTATAGGTGATCGTCCTGTGCCTCTTTTGGTTTAGTTTCTGTGGAGTTTTCCATTTTCTCTGTTTTCTTGGGTGCAGTTATCTTCTCTGGGTTGGAATTTTCCTTCTAGGATCTTCTGTAGGGCTGAGTTTGTGGGTAGATATTGTTTAAATTTGATTTTGTCATGGCATATCTTGTTTTCTCCATTTATGTTGATAGAGAATTTTTCTGGGTATAGAGAGTCTGGCTGGGCACCTATGTTCTCTCAGAACTTGTAGGACATCTGTCCATACCCTTCTGGCTTTTTAAGTTTCTGAGGAGAAGTCAGGTGGAATTCTGATGCATCTGCCATTACATGTTACTTGACCTTTTTCCTCTTATGGCTTTTAATATTCTTTCTTTGTTCTGTACATTTGGAGTTTCAATTATTATATGACGAGAGGAGTTTCTTTTCTGATCTAATGTGTTTGGTGTTCTGTAAGCCTCTTGGATTTTTACTGGCATCTCTTTATTTAGGTTTGGGAAGTTTTCGTCTATGATTTTGTTGAAGATATTTCCTGGACCATAGAGTCGGGAGTCTTCTCTTTCCTCTATGCCTGTAATTCTTAGGTTCCGTCTTTTCATTGAGTCCTTGATTTCTTGGATGTTGTGGGTGAGAGATTTTGTAGCTTTCTCATTTTCTCTGGATGTTGTACTGATTTCTTCCATCGAATCTTTCATTCTTGAGATCCTGTCTTCCATCTCTTGCATCCTATTTTTGATACTCACATCTGTAGTTTCTGTTCTTTTCCCTTGATTCTCCATTTCCACTTTTAACTCTGTCTGTGTTTTCTTTATTGTTTCCATTTACATTTTCATGCCTTGTATTGTTTTATTCATTTTGTACATTTCCTGCTCCAGTTTGCTTGTCTTTGCCTGGAAATCTTTCATTGCCCTGTCCTTTTCCTGTTCAAGTTGAGCCACCTTGGCTTGGAGCTCTCTAATGGTATTATCCATTGTTTTGCTTGTGAAATTGTGGCTTCTTTGAATTCCTTCATAGATTTAAGTTCTTCTTGAAGGGACTCTATTACTTTCCATATTGTAGAATTGCCTTCGTTTTCATGTTTCTGCTGTGGTGAGGTCATCAGGATTTGATGAACTAGGATAGTTTTGTGTTGTTGGAGTCATATTTCCTTGATTTCTGTTTTTTCTTGGACCTTTGGCCATTTGGATGTTTTTAGCTGTCTGATCCTTTTGTCTTCTGAGCTTGGATCCAAAGGGGGCGCTTTGGTGTAGCAGTCGAATTGCTTGTTGATCTGTCGCTGCTTACAGGGAGGGTCTCAGGGTCATTGTGCTTCTAATAGCCAGAAGCACTGTGAGCTGGTGCAGCCTATTCCCAAGTAATAAGGAATGGCCCAGGATTGTTTCACTGCCCCCAAGTCAGACCTCTCTATGTTGCACACTGAGTGTTATAGCCTGCAGTGGCTCTGGTGGTATGGTCCTGTGTGCCCAGGCACAGATTCTGTGTTCTCTGGAGGTCCCCAAGGACTCTGAGAGGGCCCGAATCCACGCCTGATATATCTGGCCTTTCCAGGATACAGCTCTGGGCCCCCTGGCTTCTGGCCTCCACATTTTGTAACCCTCAACCTCTGCGCGCCTCTGCAGCAAGCTGCTCCCGCACACTGTGGCCACCGTGCATGCCGCCGCTGCCCCCCCTGCCTCTGCACGCTCTTCTGCCTTGTGGCATGCTCCTGTCTCGCTCTGCGCATCTCCGCCCTGCGCGTGTGCCGCTGCAACATACTGCTAAGACTCCCTCGGGTCTTCAACCTTTTCCAAATAACTTGAAGGTCCGTGGGGTGTGTGGGGCCCAGTAGGCTGGTTAGTGATCCTGTGGGGTGTCCAAATCTCCTGCTGGGTATTAGAGTAGATCTTACCAGGTGTCTCTCCCAATAGGAATTCCGGATTCCCGGAATCAGCAGCTTCCGTGTCCGAGGGGCGGGGGAGCCTTCCCCAGGGACTTTTAATGGTCCCTTGGGAACTGGGTGAAACCCCGGCAGGTCTAGTCTCTCAGATTTTTGCACAGCGTCTTATAACTCTGTGCTTTTATGGCTGTTTGCCCCAAGTTCAAAATGTGTCCACCTGGGCCGCTGCCATCTTGGATCCCCAAGACCATAGAGTTTATTGTGATGTAGTTTCACACTTAGGCCCCACTGAGCTTAGAAGAACATGCTTAAAAATTGGTGACTAGTTTTATGTCCATCTGAGAGAAGCTAGAGTCATCTGAGTGGATGGAGCTTCAATTGTGAAAATTCTTCTGTAGGATCTGTCTATAGGAAAGCTTGTAAGACATTATCTCAGTTAGTGATTGATTTGCTAGGGTACAGCCCATTGTGGTGATGTCACACTGGTGGTTGGGAGTGCTATAAAAAAGCGGGCTGAAAAAGTTCTGGAAAGCAAATAGCACTCCTCCATGGGCTCTGCATTAGTTCCTACCTCCAGGTTCTCACCTTGAGTTCCTGCCCTGACTTCCTTTTATGATAAACAATGATGTGGATATACAAGCACTATAAAAACTTTTATCAACTTGCTTTTGGTCATGGTGTTTATCACAGCAATAGAAACCCTGGGTTAGACAACTTTATGTTTTTCTCATGTTTTCCCATAAAACAATTTCCTTAGTCTCCAAGTACATATAGAATATATGATAAAATGCTATGGAGCTATATTTTTTTTGAAAATTTTCATTAGTTATGTTGTACAACCAAACTCCACTCCAAGGATGCTGATTTGTACGTGATAATTAGTCCTGACAATGCCCCAGCAGCAGCAGTGAAGAATGGTGTGAAATCATCCCACGTCCACTAGAGAATAATGACTGACTTGACTGAACAACATTCCTTTTAAAGATTAGCTAGTAATAATTTCTAGTAATTGGAGGGACTATTAGCAACAAAATTTGTTCCCAGTATCAGGAATTATTCACTTATCAAATAAATGACAAATAATTGTGGGTGGAATTTACAGTCCCACATCTGGGATTATGTTAAGTATTTTGGAAGTGACAACAGGTTTTTGTTCCAGCTCTGGAAACTGTGACATTTTATAACTTCAGTAGCAAGCTAAGGTGATGTTTATTGAAAGCAATCATGAGTTCTAAGGCATGATATTTTCATCATTATTCATTTGTTGATTCAGAACATTGTAGGGCAGTGACATTCTTGAATTAGCATCATTGATCTTTTCCAAGTGTCACTTAAGTTTCTAAGGTGGAGTCAGATGTTCTTATAACAAAATTAGCTTCAATTTATGGAAAGAGACATTACTGGATGAAGAGGAGACCCACAGGACACTGGGAAAATACCAGGAGCCTCTCCTTTCTTCTGGATCACCTCCAAGGTTTCTCTCTTCTGCCCAGGTGTGTCTCTTCCTTTGTTACCCCAGCACAGTGCCTAGAATTTCTTCAAGTTTCCCAATTCCCATTCAGGATTGTTAGAAGAAAGTATTAGCTAAAGCTTCCCCTATTGCATGAATATTGTGTGGCAAACTAGACATAGATTTTAGAAGTAGGTGCTTACAAAGTAGGCCCATGAGATTATAAAGCAGTGTCTAGCAAAGTTCTGTGTATACTCAGACCCTCATCCTTTTTATTATCTCCACTATATAGATAAATGCTGATAATATGTTGGGTGGACTATTGATCTGCCACAAATATTTTTACTTCCATCTTATTCAGCAGATTTTTTAAGACATTTCAAATTCTGAAATAAGTTTATGTTTTCCACATGAATTGCCTCATTTTCTTTCAGTGATTTACATCTAACATAGTGTTCACTATCTCCAAGTGTACATATCCACAGATATAGAAACATACATGTACACATGTTCACCTTTATACATGCATAATATACCCCACATATGCAATCATTGTTGATATTTTTCCTTTTTATTTCTTCATACTGAATTTTGACCTAGGTAAAAACCTCTTCATTGATTCTTGGTTATCTGTCCAAGAAGAGTCTTCTTTTTAAAACCATGTTCCATTGGTGCATATATAGCATAAGTGCATGTGGGGGCAGGGCAGTCAGGGGAAGTTCAAAGGCAGGAGGAAGAGAGTAAGGTAAAGGTTGGAATAGAGGTACATGGAGAATGTAAAGCAGTTTTCCACCCGCACACCCCAGGTGGTATCAGACTGGACGGTCAATCTCTGTTTAGCCAGACGAAAGCCTATATTCTGTTGGCATACAAATATTCTGCTGTAATAAAAAGAAAATGATAAATTTGTAATTGTTCTCTCCCTGTCCCAGTGTGTCTCAGGTGAAATATATTTGGGTAACAGTGGAGGCCCATGCAAATAACTATTTTTTGCAAATCATTTCTAAGAGAAGCATTTTCTTTAGAAATGCTCAGTAATGAATATGTTGTTTGGAAACTCAGTGTGATGATGTATCATGGACAATCAATGGTGACTCACTAACTTTTGAGTGAACAAATGTCATCTTTATTCATGCCATGAGTGCTGCTTTCTGCAAAAGTGGTGCAGCACAAATAATTAGCCGACTATTTGCAAATAACCTCATTCCTGCCTCCCATTGCAGTCATAAGAATTTGGGGATTTATAACTTTTTTTATTATCGTATAATACTTCTTACTTTTGGATACATTTTCATATTATTATTTATATATGCTATTTTTTTATTTAGAATCTAAATTTGTGTATGTGTGAAAGCTGTATATGTCTGCATGTTTATGCAGGTACCCTTCTCTGTGCATTGGACAGTAGATAGGAAAGACACTGTGTGTCTTGTTTTACCATTCCCCATCCTATTTTCTGAGATAGTACTTTTCATTGGTTAAGATGGTTAGTGAACTCTTGGTATCTGCCTGTCTCTGTCCCCTAGTGATGGATTCCAGCACACACAGCATGCCTAGATTGTATATGGGTGCTGGAAACCTTAACTCAGGTTCTAGCACTTGCATCGTAAATACTGTTGTCCACTGAGCCACCTTATTAGTCCACTTTTGATGTACTAATGGAATCCTTTCCACAAGAAGACCAAGCTTGTGGTTTTTTGAACTGTCCACCAGCCATTTGCATCACCCTTAACTTCCCTCTTTTAATAACTTAACTCTCCATCAGTTCCAGGTCTCTCTGCGAGCTAAAGTCTTGAGGACAGATTTTTTTTTCTTTCCTAAAAAGAAAGTGACCAACATTATATACATCCTGTTGCAGGTGCCTTTCTTTCAGCTTTTCTTGTAAATCTGCCTCATCTCTTGTTTCTGGCTCTAAAACCTAATTGCTTGCATACTGCGCAAAATCACCTTTGAGAGTTATTTGTGAAGACATTCTCTCATCTGTGAGCTGCCGCTGCTCTAAAACACATCCCTGTTCTCATAAACAGAAGGGATTTTTTTACTTTAGTTTGGTGCTACATTCGTCAAAATACTAGTAGGTGGCTAACGTGTCACAAAGTCACTCTGGATAGATAATATGACAAAGATAGCATATCTTCTCTCCCACCTCATGTTTCTCTGTCTCCCTTCCTGCCTCTTTCTTCTTTCAATGCAAGAGTAGACTGTTCTTTGACATAAGAATTTATTAAATGACAGTAAGTTGTAATCTTTTCAACAGTAACACTAGAATTGAGGATTATCTCTTCTAAGTTTCTTATTTTATAGTGAAGGAAAGCAGCTCAGGGATGAACTGGTTTCATTAAATTACATAGTATCAGAAACGATAACTAACTTGGAACTTTCAATAAACTAGATTTATTTATTTGTATTTTATATGTATTTTATCTGTATAAAAATAAAAATTATGTCTGCATGTATGTATGTACACCACATACATGACTGGTCCCCTTAGAGAACATTGGAAGGTGTCAGATGTCATTGAAATATAGTTACAAACAGTTCTGAGCCAACAAGTGGTCATGTCCTGTGCTAAAGTATCAAGTTTTCTTAACTGCTGAGCCAACGCTCCAGACCCTAGCCTGAGGCTATTTTATTTTGAGGTAGAATTGTCAAGGTGACAAGTCAGGGACAGATGGAAGATAGGATTTTGGAAGGTGTAAGTGTTCCCTACGCAAAGTAATGTAAGTGATAATTTGAGGAAATATACTGATTTTGACATGAGAGTAAAATATGAACAACATGGATAAATTATTGTGAAACAAATATATTTATTTTAATAAAAATAATTTGAGTATATTTGCTGTCATTGCTTTCATTTCTAGTAAGAAAGACAAATAGGAACTAAAATTATATACATAGAAACAGAGTTATATTTATTGTTAATATATATTCATGAAATTCTGTTCAAGACTTTCATATTATCAGTTCAGAAGATTTGAAAGAAAATTGAAAATACATAACTATAAGTAAAATTGAAGGTGTGATTACATTCAATGAGTGTTGCTTAGTGGTCAGCAAGCTCTGAGTTTGTTCCCAAGCACTGGAAACAGACAACACAAAACCCACAAAATTATGTCACATTTTATCAATGTATGAGCCAGACTGTGAATATTAAAATTGTTGATACTTGAGGTTTTCATCTTCTCCACTACTTACTATTCCTATTCTTAAATTTAATGGGCTTATATGTGAGACAAAGTGTGGTTGTAAACACAGACTATGCTTGGATACGTCAGTGGGAATTTGACTCTTCCATGTAGGATGTTCTGTTATGGTTTGGAATTCATTAGCATCAGTAATATGTGTGAGGCTTAACTTCTCATTTTGAAATGATAAATGTTCACAACTTTTCACCTACAATTTTACTAGGCCATTAAAAGAATATGAGTAAGGCATTTCTCACAATATTTTTTTATCATTTGTTTTTAATTTGTTGTTAATATCAAGGGATAAGTAATTCCAGGTCAAAATATTTTGAATAAAATTATAGGTGAAATATTTTGAGTATGAATTACATAATAGAATGCCAACTGACATGCAAAAGTGATATTTGTATAATGTCTTAGTAAGAGATTTTCTCCCCTCAGAGTACATGAAATTTTGGTATGAGTTTTATTCTATGATATAATTGTTAGATATATACAGTTTGCTGCTTGCTTATTTAAAATGTATGAGAATCTGTGGAATTCTCAATAGTCTCAGGGAAATAAATGATATCATTAAAATAACATTAGGACTTTGAGCTTTTCAAACTCAGAATTATTAACTTTAAGTGGGGACAAAAGCATTGAAGAACATATTAATGATTCTCTTAATGCTTAATTCAAGGGTTGTGTGATGGTTCTTCTGCAAAAAATTTACACTCTATTTATTGCATCTGAGGGAAAAGAAATAAAATAAACAAGACCTGGCTTCTAAAATGGTGGGTTTCCTTCAGTTTAAGTGTTTCTTAATCCTTGTTTCATTCAAATATTGGTGAACTTAGAATGAAATCTTGAAGGAAATTAAAGATTTACCCTATCTGTGCTTCGGGTACTGCAGATTCATAAAGACATGCTTTAGTGATAAATATCCTTATATTCAGGGCTATCATTTTAGGTCAGAAGAGTAAACTGTAAATTCTTCCCTCATAGTCACCATCCTTTCTCACATGGTTAATTTTGTAGAATTCCTCTTAGAATATGGCATTTCTTTATGTAATTTTGCACAAATGCAAATAGCATCCAGTTGACTCACATTTAAATCCATGGAGTTATAACATCTCCATGTTCTTTCTTTGGTTTATTAAATATTTTGAGTATCATATTTTTATAACATAACAGTTTGCCTAAAAGTAAAATAAAGCTATAGGTGCTGACAATTAACATACCTTCTCATTTATTCTTTATATAGCATAGCAAGCACTTTGCATGGTATGTTTAAGGCCTTTCAGCTTAGAAAAGTGTTTTTTAATGTTTATTTATTACTTCAAGTTACATCTCCATCGCAGTCCCCTTCTTCCACCCCTGCCAGACCCTCCTTGCCACCCTCTTCCCTTCTCCCAGAACTCACAATTCTTTTTTTTTGATAATCAAGCCAAAACTGTGAAAATTATAAGGTATAACATGCATTCCCAATATCCAGTCCATACATATTTGGCAACTGATATTAATATTCTAATATCTATCTATCTCCATGAGTTTAAAGTTCTATACCTAACTCAATTTACATCCTAACTTGCAATAACAACTTAAAAATATCTTCTTAGACCTAGAACATACTTTTAATTCTTAACAATTTAAAATTTAATTGTGAGACTATAACTATCTAGTCTTCAACCACATCAGAGACCTGAGAAGGATAAATATATCTTAATAAACAGGAAGTGCAGAGCAAGCAGCTTCCAAAATTAAGAAATGACAGAAATTGCCAAATATGTATGGATTGGACATTGGGAATGTATGTTATACCATATAATTTTCATAATTGTGGCCTAATTATTCTTACTGTTTTGTATTATATTTATTGTTATAAGAAAAAGAGCCTCTTATTGGACTAAAAGAGGGAGATTTGGGGGAAAAGCTACACCTTAAATAAAAAAAAGTAAAAAAGCAGATAAGAGAGTATGGTGAAGAGGGTAGGAGGGTGGGACTGGGAGCGGGAGGGAGACAAGACTATAATTAAGATGTAACTTGAAGAAATAAATAAATGTAAAACAAACAACCAAACCAACAAATAAATAAATAAATAAATAATCAAAACAAAACAAAAAATGTTAGATGGGTATGAGAAGCCATTGCTCCAGTTCAAAAATTCCAAGATTACAGTGATCATTTATGACCATGCTGGTTAGACATGTTTATTTTTTTCTTTTTTTTTTTTCAATCTGGATATCAGATATTCTGAACTCTTATAATCCATAAAATTAAAAATAGAAGTAAACACAATAGGAGATACTGTCTGGTAAAAATAGAAGTAATCATAATTCCTAGAAGTCTACAAATTCTTTTTCTCTAATAAATCTACAGTATTAATCTGTAGACATGATTAACTGTAAAACATGTTTTCTCTTATTGTCTAAAATTCACCATCCTTCAACACCCCAACACACACTTCTAATTTACATAGCAGCCTTCCTTTTCAGTCCTTTTATTAGAGATACCAGCTATGCCAAGATATGTGAAGATGAATACTGTTGATAGGGGACAAAGCAGCATTTTAGTTTAGCCGGTGATGGTCAAATACTGGAGAGTGCAGGCAGGTTTTTAAGCTGGCTGTTCTATGTATACTCATTCATATGTATACTCATTCTATGTATACTCATTCATATGTACTCATTCATATACTTATTCTATGTATACTCATTCATGCCTCATACACAATTCCTATTTATTATGCTGGATAATTACTCTATTATGTCAACACATTAATTATATTAACAATTATTCATAGATTCATAATAATATTGATTATTCTCAATAAATACTGGCTGCGGGAATAGTTGGATGGATAAATTTTTAATTGGATGTATGGATGAGGAAATTGATGGATGAATGCTTATGGGTCATTGGTGTGGGATTTGTGTTCCTGGTATACAAGACAGAATAAGAACAAGAGGACAGAAAGGTATTAAATGATATCATCCAGGCTACGCACACAGAATCTCATAAGATAGACTGGGATTGTAAAACTTTCCATCTGCTTTCATAAACAATGGTAACAGACTGCCACACTGCCAACAAGATGCCATGGTGACCACTGAGACTCTGATACCCTCCCATTCTCCTTGCACAGCTCTCTTTTAAACTGTTCCTAGTTTGTTTCCTGTCCAGCCATGATTCTTTTTGTTCAGTAAGCCTTTCTGTTCTCATTCATGTTTGCCACAGTCATTTCCTTAGCCACTGAAACATGCCTTGCTACTATTACTATTAAGGTCTTTTTTTTTAATAATTTATTTTTTATTTCTTCAAGTTACATCTCAATCACAATCCCCTCCCTACTCCCCCCTCCAGTCCCACCCTTCCCCCCCCCTCCCCCTCACCCCCCCCCCCCCCTTTCCCTTCCTTTTTTTTTTTTTTTTTTTTTTTTTAGTTTAAGGTATTTATTTTTCCCCCCAACAGCTCTCCCTTTCAGTCCAAATAATGGTTCTTTTTCTTATAACTATAAATACAATACAAAACAACAGAAATACATAGGCCACGATTATAAGAGTTATATGGCTTAGCATACATTCCCAAT
>CAJQZJ010014563.1:9557094-9602300 GCA_907164525.1 Lophiomys imhausi | reverse complement strand
GGCAGAGCTAGGCTGTCGACTTACCTGCTTCCAAGTTTTGTCTTTTTAAATTATTTATTTATTTATTTATTTATTACTCCAGGTTACATCTCCATCATAGTGACCTCTTTCCACCCCTCCCATTCCTGCCCTCCCATCCTCTACCCCCTATCCCCTCCATCCCACTCTTCTGGAATGGAGTGTCCCTACATATCAGTCCCCTGCCCCAGTTCAGCAGTCAGATGAGGGCCAAGAGTCTCCTCATACACTGGAGGCATACAATGTTTTTGAAATAGGAGAGATGTTTTTTTAACTTTGTTACCAGTAGTTTTCTGGAATAGTAGGGACGTTCAGGCTATGATCAATTTGAGACATGTGAGTGGCAGTAAAATGAGGAAAGCAATATATCCTGAATCATTCAAATTTATATTTATCTCTTCCCATCCACCCTCAGCCAATTTAAAACAGATGTAACTTTTATTACCAGAAACTGTACATAGTAATTGATTTTTAGCTTCCTATTTCAGAAACAACCAATCAAAAGATATTAATTTTTAAGAGCCTACTCACTCAGGCAGTACTTTTTGGCTTATAGTGGTTAGGCAAGTGTGTGTGGGGGGGGACGGGGGGGTGGTTGGGAAGGGACTTAAGAAATCATAGGTTCTGCTTCAGTCTGCCTCTCCCATCATTTGAACTGAGATACTCCTCATAACTGGCCTTGAATAACAGAACTTTATTCCAAAAGACAACGTTCTCCACTGTCTACAAATGCCGAGTGATGCTGCAAAGTTGGTTTCTTTCCTTGCTAGTGCTGAGAAAGAATCTCATTACTACACAGGATCATCCCAGATGCTCGGCTTATGTTTAAAAAGCTGTCTCTTGACAATTTCTGATCATAGGCCCTATTCCTGATCCACAGTTGGTAAACATAGACTCGGCATTTACTTTAAAAGATAGTTTAGTTTGCAGATTGACATTGCCAATTTTATTTTTTTAGTTGCTTTTTTTTCTTTTTCCAATTTTTAATTGTTTAAAAAAATCTGATTTGCTTACTAACCAATAGGTTTCCACATGGGGTTTTCTTGCATGTTTCATTTTGTTGATTTTTTTCCATATTCTTATTCATCTGTTTCCCCTCTCCTGCTGTATCTGGTTATATTCAATATCCTTTTTTTTTTTTACTTTTCTCTATTGTCTTCCACACCTCACTCCCTTAAAGCCTTCTTTCTAGTTTCATGGGCTCCTCTCTAGTTTCCTGTCTTACTCATATTTTCTCACATTTACACACTCATATTTCATAATTAGAGCCTCAGATTACATCTCTGTATAACTGTGTCTTTTTGAGCTTGGGATACTTTGCTTAAAATAGTGTTTTTGAGTCCCATCCATTTTCCTACAAATGTTTTCATCAAAATGTATTTATAGTTGAATAAAATTCCATTGGAAATAGTAACACAATTTCATTATCCATCCATCTTGTTGATGGACATTTAGGTTGAATCCATTTCCTTGCTGTGTTTAATAGAACTATCATGAACATAGATTTGCAAGGGTGTCTGTAGCAGGATGTGGAGCTACCCATTGCATCCACTTTTCAGAAGAGGAATGAAATTGAGTATTTCTATGTTGAATTAACTGTCTATATCAATTTGACATTTGTTGATATTAATGAGGATCATCATTGTAAATTGGAAGTATGTCATACATCACAGTGCTGCTAAGTATGATAATTGAACATTGTGTATCCCATCTTCCTGGGAGCTATTCACTTAGGGCCACTAACTCAGCATATGCTCCTCACCTACACTAGGCAATAATATTACTTTCCCTCTACCAGGGACTTCTTAGACCTCCACAAAGAGTCTGCTCCACTCTTGTTGAATTCTGTTTTTTTTTTTTTTGCAGTATATTCTTTGCTATATTTATGACAGCATTTAAATTTGGACATCCACCAAGATTCCTCTTACTTTCTGCTCAACATAATTCTTGTGCATTGGAGTATTTTAAATAGATTTGCACAAGACTGAGGGTCCTCTGATTTGTCTTTCAGTTCTGAAGAATTTTCTTGCACAATTTCCTTGTTTCTACATCTATTTTAGTCTCTCATACAAATCACAGTTATAAATAAAAGAGATGCCTTTAATAGTTATCTGTCTACTTGCTTCCTCATTTCCTTTTTTCCCACTAGGTTCTACTATAAGTTATCAAATACACTGTTGCTTTATGACTTGATTTTCTTTGTGAGTCATTCAGTAACTGAGTTTCATCATTCAGTCTGTCTTGAGTTCAGATAATTTACCAAAGATGACACATGTTGGATTTTCATTATAACTACATAAGCACCATTTGCAAGAGTGACTCTGAACTCTTTGAACTGTCAAGACTGTTTAAAGTTTTAAATAACTTTAAAAGTCCTTTTAAAAAACTAATAAAATATATAGTTCTGCAATACTTCAGTATAATCAAGACATAGCTATAGTTTTTCACAGCTAATGTTCATTCATTTTCATTTAAATGTATATCCTTGTTTTCAATCTAACAGATGAACTCAGTTTACCATGTTTAAGTAATAAAAACACACTTATTTTCATATATCTGGTTGGTAATGTAAAATGCTTTTCTAGGTCACATAAGATAGTCTCTGTAAGAGAGAAAGAATATAATAATTTGAATGGCTGTTTCTTATTCAGTGCCTGGAAGAAGTGAAAGTAGGTGATTGTAGAAAAGCATTTCACAAAATCTCTGTCATGCATTTTGAAAAGTTGCCAATATAAAAAATGATAATCTTTTCAGGTGTGTGAATATTGACCAGGAAAATGTGTTTTTACTTGGTGATTGTTTGACCTTTTAGTATACTAGAAACAAAATGCATGTCTTTACTGCTACTTCAATCTGAATGACAGTGATGATACACTTATATACTGTGTTTCTTCTGGAATCCAGCTAATACATTGGAGGATATTATTTTCATTTTTAAAGATTTTCTTTTAGTTTTTAATTATATATTTGTGTATATGTGTGTGCATACATACTAGTGTGCATGTGTACTTGTGTAGCCCAGAAGTATGTATTGGATCTCCTGGAGCTGGAGTTACAGGTGTTCATGAGATACTGGCTAATGGGTGCTGGTATTCTGAAAGAAAATCCAGAGCTCTTAACTGTATATTTATTTCTCAAGACTTGGATTTTTTTTTTTAAACTAAAGATTGAACCTAGGACTATAAACCCACTAGGCAAGCATTTATCAGCTACATCTACAGCCCAACTTCTTTTGTTTATTTTTTTCTCTTATTTTTAGTTTGTATGGTAGGGTCTTGCTCAATATTCCAGGCTGATCTTTAACCTACTCTGTAGCTCAGAAGCAAACTTTGAACTTGGAATCCTCCATCAGCCTTCATTCTGTATATAAATATGTATGCCTTCATTCTGAATAGCTGGAATTGAAGGTAGGACCACTAGGCACCACAGCATTTCAGGCTTTTAGGAAAATAAAGATTCCAACTCATTTACTAAAAATGGCTGGCAAAATTTTACTTTCATGAGAAATATGCAATTGAGATCGATTTCAAGACTGCCAATAATAAATATGCAATTTCTTTATTTTCAGTTAAATAAAATACATTTATTTTCCTTCTAATTATATTAAAGAATTTGCTTGACTGCTTGCCCAGAGACCAAAACTTTGCACTTTGCTTTTTTTTTTTCTGAAAATATCTCAACTTGACCAATTTCAACAATCTTCTTCGAGGTAACAGAATGAATTTGGCCTGAGGAGTCCTCACAGATTCCAGTTGTACCTGGTTATATCAAAGACAAAAGCAAAGTAGGATTTTGGTCACATTTTTTCTCAGTATATAGTATATAATTTTAAAAATATTTAAAAGTATTTAATTGTTTATGTATTTAAATAGTTTAAATTTAATACGTTCGTCTAGTATTTATTATTAAGTTTTATACCATGGCATGATAGGTACAGATAAGGTAGTAGAGAAAAGTTTTTAAGAGTACTGATAACATTTACAAAAAGGTTAGAAATGTAAATCTCACCCTAAGCAATAGTAGATAGTGAATACTGGTAACAGTTTATACATATTTTAAATGTGTAAACAGGAAGGAACAGCTTGATTGAATAGGTGCAGATGGGACAATGGGATAGGGACAATGAAAGACAATTATATAAGGAAAATTAAAATTGACTAGAGAATATGGGGCCCCTACACTTTCTAATGGTAATCTGTCCCTATTATAGAACACTGTAACAACTACCCAAGAAAATATGATGTGAGGATTCTAAAAGGAATCACTTTGATAACAGTGATTGTGTTTTGCATTACTGATGTATTTAACATTTTCTTTGCTTCCATTCTCTCCATTCTTTTATTCAACAAATATTTCTTGAGCATCTTAGTGTTTGGTGGATTAAAAGTCATGAGCATCAGCGTACTGCTTGGGTAATGCTGGTGGCTATAATATTTAAACTGACATCTTAATAATTGAACATAATGAAATATAGTTACATTCAAATAAACTCCAAATTCCATATTTCTTATGGACAGGATGATCAGAGTTGATGAAGAGAGTGCAGAGTTAAGGAAGAGAAGACCAGATCCATATCATCACTCAGACATAAAGGCTGAGGGCACTCCTGAGTCCTCTTGGGTCTCAAATTCCAACAGGAAGTCAGGAGAAGAGAAAGGGTGAAGGAGAAATGATCTCTTCTTAAAATAATTTACTCTCACCCATATACTGTTGTTGAGAGTGTCCTAGGTGATACTGTATGTATTCAATAGAAGCTAGCAGAATTACCCTCTTCCTCAACAGTACCACCCTCTTCCTCAACAGTACCACCCTGTACTTTAAAAGGGAGTGTAAGGTGGGTTTTTTGCTTGTTTGTTTGTTTTGTATATATAAGTGGTGGCTGACTGAGAAAGACTAAACACAATGGTTCATTTTGGGGAATCATTGCTAGTTGGAAGAAACCTATAATAACAACTTGACACAATAATTAGAATAAGCATTTTGTTTCTAGTAGGTAAATATTATAAATATAAACAAATAGAGCTGAAGGTGTCCAGTTTAAACTGATTATTTGGAAATGTCTCACTGTAAAGGAAGCCATTTTAGCCATTACCTGGACAAGATAGGGCTAAAAACTCCAGGGGAACTCAGGGGAGCACCTGTAAAGAACCATATGTAAAGGATGCTAGGTGGAGCTGTCTGGAATGTTTCAGAGGAAGCAAGTATTCATAGAACAGGAGCGGGGTAAGCAAAGAGGACAGTGTGCCAGGTCTGGAGGGTGATCTGGCCTGCTCTCTCAGGAGCCTATGAGTGCATGAACTTAAGATTTTACTGTGAGGTATAGGGGAAGTCATTAGAGGGATTTTAGCAGAGGAATGAAAGCTTTTGATTTATGTTCTAAAGGAATCACTCTAGCTGTGGGACTTAAAATAGACTGTGGTGAAATAGGGCAGAAGCAGGGAGACCATTAAAAAGCTTTTTTTTTTTCAATAATTGAGGTGAGAAAACATGGCAGCTTAGACATGAGGCAGTAAGAACTATCAGTTCTCTGGTGTAATTAGAAGGTAGAGTCACCAGGATTGGCAGATGGAGTGGCAAGAGGTGTGAAGAGAACAATCAAGGGTGATGACAAGCTTTGAGGCAACAAAGACTGATTAGAAGAATAGATTTCCCATTAGTTGACATGACCAAGGCAGTAGTGGGACCTCAGATGTGAATAGAGCCTGTCATGATTTTGATTTTGGGTGACTTTAACATCTAAGAAGAAATTCAGTTGGCTAGCATAAGGTAAACAAGGAACAAATGTAATCATTGAGCCCCCAGACCTGATACTATTGTGGGTGAGAAGGTAGGGTGTCTAAGTCCCAGACTTTGAGCCTTTGGAGACCTAAATAGTTAAAAGTGTATGAACATGCATACTGGCCAGATAATAGGAATAGATAGATGGGCCAGGTCAGGAGACTCTGGTGTCAAAAAGAGTGTTTTCTAGAAGGAATGAGTGAGGCACAGTGTCAGCTATTGAAAACTGATTTCATAGATTATGACCTGAAAATTGTCTACACACTGAGCTGTGGAGAGTCTGAAATAGGGAGGTCTTTGGTTATCTTGACAAGCAGTTTAAGAATAGTAATTGACAGGAACACTCTAGCAGCATTGACTATATGTGATTTTTGTTTTCCTATGAAGGGAAGAAATGGGGTGTGACTTGGGATGGGAAGTAAGACAATGAAAGTTTAATTTTATAATTGTTAAATGATGAAAATAATGACATTCATGAAGATGCTAGCAGAGATTTTATAATGCTAAAATGAGAAGGGGGTTATTGCAGTCTCAAAGAAACCTTCATTGATAGGGTTTCGCAAGGAAGCAAGTTTGTCTATGACAGCTCAGGCTAAGGGAGTATGAGTATGTGAGGTGCATTTGTAGGAATTGTTTGATTTGTTCCTTTAGTTCTTGGTGGAGGGAGCCCAAAATATTCAGAACAAAGAGGAAAAGATGCAAAATTGCCATTTCAGAGAATGAATTCATGAATGAAAAAGACAAATTGTGGGACGGACTTTTAAGGACTGACATGCAAAGCAGATCCATTCATCCTGCTGCCATTCTTAAGTCTTATCCTATTACTAGTGTAGCTGTGGCCAGAGTTTGTATAGAGGAACTTGCTCAGCAAGATTGGCATTTTATCTTGATCAATCAAACAGCATAAGAGCCAGTTAAGAGAATTTAATGTACTAGCCAGGGCGTAATTAAGCAAAAATATCATAGTGGAAATGATAACAACAGAAGGTGAAGTGGACATTGTCAAGGTTGAAAGACTTATCTGTTTACAGAAATTTTTCCATTATATTCTTAAGAAGGATAGAATGACAATTCTGGGATTGGTAATCAGACTAGAGTCCTTGAAGCTAAGATGATTCATTAATTATAGCTGTTGAAATGGAAAGTTCTAGAAATAACAAAGGGAATGAAGGGCTAAGGATGGTTTCAGAACAAAGTCTTTGGTAGAAAGAAAAACAAATAATGAAGAGCTGAGGTCTGAAGAGTACCTTCCAATTTATTTAAATCCTGAGCATTTTGACATTGAGCTGTACTGGGTGACATTGAGCTGGGAGTTAAGAATCTCGGAACTCTGACCTTCTGCCTCAGATTTTGCAAATGTTTCATTTAACTACATCTTGACAGTCTAGGTGAAGTTACCTCTGAGTTATTGTTCAAATGGAAGGGTTTTATTTTGACCTCATTTTTCAACTATGCTTTTATAGCTATAGAATTCTACGCTGATGGTTATGTTCTTTTAGGATGCTGGCATCATTGTTCTGTAGCCCTCTGACTTTCATGTTTGCAATTGAGAAAGAAATAGTCTAATTATTGTTTAAGATAAATAGTATTATTTTGATCCAGCCATTTTTCAAAATCCTATTCATTTGTGATCAACAGCTTTGTAGGATTTGTCATGATGTAGATTTCATAATTTCCTGACTTTGAGCATTGTTTTTTTATTTCTTATATTTATTTATTCTTTCACAATTTCAAAATCCTAATTACCCTACTCTCTTCCTATTCTGCTGCTGCTGAAATCTTTTTTCTTCCCAGAACATTTTCCACATACTTTTGTTTCTTGTGTGTGTGTTTCTGTGTCAATGTCCCACTAAGTTTAGCATTGTTTTACTTGAGCATGATTGTGGAGTGATTTATTGGAGCATGGACATCTTACTAGTGGCTATACCACTTTCTTTCTGCCATTCTAAGGAATCCTATGAGCAATGTATGCTTCCAAATATTCACCTTTGCCTACCTTCCTATGATCTATTTATACTGCCATCCTTTCATGTTTAATCATAATATTGACTCTATTAATCTTTCCTTAAATCATATTCTCTTTTCTACTACTGTGGGCATTTGAACCTTATTTTTTGTATTTGTCTCAATTTGCCTTTAGTTTTCCAACTTGATTTTCACCCATGCCTAATAAATTCTTTAAAATCATTCTATTTTAAAAAATATATTCTATTTAAACACTATACTCAAATTACTGTGTAAATTATTTTATACGGTCATTTAGTTAATTTTCTAGTGTCTATGGTCAGTTTTGTTCATCTTTTCTCATTCAAATGGCTAATCATCTCAATCAGTTTGCTGAGGTTTTTAAGTAAGTATATTTCATAACCTCTGTGTCACAATCCCAATATTTGAAGTGACTGGAGGAGTTTGATGATGCAGTATATGGTTTTTGTTTGTTCTTGCTCATACCAGCTAATTTTTTTACTCGTGAAATGATTTCTAAGATCATGAGTTCATGTTTCCTTAGTTTCGTGTCTTTTGTTTATTTTGCGGTAATTTCATGATAAATTTAAGTTCTCTGCATAAGAAGTTTTTCATATTTTCAGTTTCTTAGAGGATGAACTATTCCAAACCATCTTCAGTCTTTATAATTTTCAATTATGTTTTGGGGAAGAAGCTACATGCACATGTCAAACTCACTTTTCAACCTTGAGTGAAAGCTGAAATACCAATTCAGGAAGTTGGGAAAGGGGGATCATGAGTGCTAGGCCAGCCTTGGCTACATAATTAACTTCCTTTATACAAACAAGGAAAATGAGCACTGGAGTTATAGCTTAGTGGTAATATGATTTCTTAGTTTGGGAACAGACCCTGAACATAGTTCCTGTACTACAAATTTGCATGTATACAGAAATGTTGCCTTCCTCTTCTCCTCCTCTTCCTCTCTTCCTCCCCCTCCCCATTCTTTCTCCCTATGCACTTGTTTGCTTACTCATGTGGCCCTCAATTCTCTCTGTGTTTTCTAAAGTCTTCTGAAAATATCCATTGCTTTCCTCTTATAGGTGTGCATTAAATAATTATTTGATGCATTTGAATTATTCAGAACAGAAAATGCAGAATAGCATGTTCTGGAAATGTTTGCTCCAATTTATATAGATTATAAATCATATTACTTATATGATCATATATTTGTTTTTCAAGAGATTTTTACATATTAAGGATAGATATTTTAGGCTGTTAATTTTAATTTATTTTTTCTACTTTGCTGTTTATTCCTTCAACTTTGTTAATACTTCTGTGTTTTCCTGCCTGATACAGATGGTTTACTTGAGTCAAATATGTTGAATTTTTGGGGGTGTGATTTTTGTTGCCACTACACGTATTTCTCTCTTCATATCATGAAATTTATCACCTGTTATTTCTCCTAATTTTTTCTGTAATCCGTTATTTTCAACAATGTATTTTCTCTGTTGTACATAAATGACATTCAATAGTCTTGGAAATATAATATGTAATATTATAAATATAAAATATATAAACTAAAGTATAATAGTATAATTATACAACATTATTAAAATTCATTCTAGGATACTCATTTATTTATAGAATACACACACACATACCATAGTACAAATATTCAAATTTATATCATCCTGATTAATTCTACCAGTGTTTGATTTTTAACTTAATCCCTATTGATGAGAATGGCAAGTATGGTTTAAGTATTTGAATTTAAAATTTCTTCCTCTTCTCAGTCATCTAGTATATTTTTGTTGTTTTGTATTTATTTATTCATTCATATTGCATACCAATCATACCACCCTCTGTCTCCTGCTCTGTGTCCCACCCTCTCACCCCTTTCCCTCATCTTCCCCTCTTTTTTCTTTAGAAAAGAGGAGCCCTCCCCTCCCAGCTCCCCCACCATCCCACCCCAGCACAAAGAGTTGCATCAGGTCTGAGCTCTTCCTCTTCCATTGAGGCCAAGCACCACAGCCCTATTAGGCAGAAGTGATCAAAAAATAGGCATAAAAGTTCTTGCCAGAGACAGCGCCTGCTCCACTTGCTAGGGTCCTACATGATGACCAAGCTGCCTATCATATGTGTAATTACATATGTGTAGAGGGCCTAGGTCTAGTTCATTCATACTCTTTTTCAGTTTCTGTGAGCCCCCATGGGCCTAGTTAGGTTGTTGTCTCTGTTGGTCTTCTTGTGGAGTTCTTATCACCTCTGGGTCTTTTTAACCTTTCCCCCATTTTTCCACAAGACATTCTGAATTCTGCCTAAAGTTTGGCAGTGGGTCTCAGCTTCTGTTTGAATCCTCGCTGCCTGGAGGTTCTCAGAGGACAGTTATGCTATACTCCTATCTTTAATCATAGCAGAGTCATTAATAGTGATGGGAGTTGGCTCTCTCCCTTAGGGTAGGTCTCAGGTTGGGCCCATCATTGGTTGGACATTCCCTCAATGTCTGTTATAGCTTTATCCCTGCATATCTTGTATACAGGGTACATTTTGGGTTGAAGGTTTTGTGGGTGGGTTGGTGAGCCCCTCCCTCCCATAGAAGTCCTACCTAGATAGAAGGGGCTCTCTTTAGTCGCCATATTCCCCACTGCCAGAGTCATCCCTGTCTCCTTCCAGGGATCTATCCTGCTGCTGGTCTTCAGCTTGTTCTGTGCTCCCTCTTGGTTTTCCATCTTCCACCCAGCCCTCTTGCCTCCCACCCCTGCTCTCCCCACAACTGATCACCTCTTCCTTTCTCTCTCTCCTCTCCCCCTCCTCTCTTCTACCCAGCTCCTTCTCTTCATCTACTTCTGCTATCTATTCTATTTTGCCTTCTGAGTGAGATACAAGGATCTTCTCTTGGGTTGAGGGTGATTCTTCCTCATGTCAGGTTTAGAGAACACAACAATGAAAATTTCGATACATCAAAACTGTAACTGCAGATACTACATATAAGTGTATAGGCAGCTGTGATTCCATGAGAAATTCTCTAATGAAAAACACCTGGCAACATGTGTACCAGCTATATTTAATCTAAGCAGTGGGATCAAGAAAGTCTTGCTGGAAGAGCTAACTGAAACTCTGTATTTCTAGTATATAGGATAGAGGCCAACCAAGAAAAAGTCATGGTAAGAGAAGGTATGTGACATTCCTAGTAATAGAAAGCCCCATTTATTTAAGACACTGGAAAAAAGCTACATTATGGAAAACAATCAATGATACTATGCAGTTGCTAAAGTATAAAACTGTAGGGTAAAAGGACCAAGGAAATTGAGCTTTTTATTTAGAGTATTCATCTATAAGTTTGAAAATGAAGAATAACAAGGTCAGCCTGGCTCAGTAGCACCTAGACTGCAGTGGGTTTCACTAGGAGAGACGATAAGGATCATGACAGACAGGCTAATGAGACAGGCACACTGCAAGACAGATGGAGATGGAACTGACTGAGTTGAGAGTATACATACTGAGTATGACTTTCTGAGGTAAGTGTTTTTTTTTTCCCCAAAATTTAGTTATTTATTTAAGTTGTATCCCCATCACAGCCACTCCCTCCTCTCCTCCTGGTTCCACCACCATCTTCCCCCTCTCTTTCCCCTCCTTCTCGGGTGAAGGGGGCCAGCCACATATCACCCACCCCACCACCAGTTCATCAGTCACATGAGGGCTAAGAGCTTCCTCTTGCACTGAGACTTGTCATGGCAGTCCAGCTAGAGTAAGGTGTTCTACTAACAGGCAACAGAGTCCATAAGAATCCATCAGAGACTGCTCCACCTCCACTTGCTAAGGGATCTGTTGCTTCATATATATATACAGGGGGACCCAGGTCTAGTCTATATACTATATATGCTTTGTTTTCCTTTTTGGTTAGTTTCATTCTCTGTAAGCTTCATTGGTTGATCTTCAAGTGGTGTTCTTATCCCCTCCAGGTCTCTCTATTCCTCCTCTGTTATGCAGGACTCCCATAGTTCATCCTAATGTTTGGCTGTGTGTCCCAGCTTCTGTCTTATCCAAGACTTGGTGAAGTTTTTCATATGATAGTTATGCTATGTTCCTCTTTCTTTGGGACTGTGGATTGTAGAATAGTTATCTTGTACTATATGGCTAATATCCAGTTGTAAGTGAGTATATGCCATGTGTGTCTTTCTGGGTCTGGATTAACTCATTCAGGATGAGCTTTTCTAATTCTATCCATTTGGTTACAAATTGTATGATTTCCTTGTTTCTGACAGCTGAGTAGTATTCAATTGTGTAAACATACAACAGTTTTTATTTTTAATTCATTCTTTGGTTGAAGGACATTTGGGTTGTTTCCACTTTCTACCTATTACAAATAATGCTGTTATGAACATAGTTGAGCCAATGTCCTTGAGGTTTAGTGAAGAATCTTTTGGATACCAGGAGTGATAAGGCTGGGTCTTGAGGTAGAACTAGTACCAGTTTTCTGAGATATGGCCAGATTGATTTCCAAAGTGGTTGTACAAATTTGCACTCCCACCAGAAATGGAGGAGTGTTCCCTTTTCTCTACACCCTTGCCAACATGTGCTGTCACTTGAGTTTTTGATATTAGCCACTCTGACAGGTATGAGCTGGAATCTCAGAGTCGTCTTGAGTTGCATTTCCTTGAAGACTAAGGATGTTGAGTATTTCTTCAAGTGTCTCTTGGCCTTAGATATTCCTCTCTTGTGTATGTTTGGTTTAGCTCTATGCCCAATTTTTGATTGGATTATTTGCTTTGTTGATGTTTAATTTCTGGAGTTCTCTATATATTTCGGATATCAACCTTCTGTTGGATGTGGGGTTGGTGAAGGTCTTTTCCCAATCTGATTATAAACCCCTCACCAAATACCAAATACCCATTTCACTTTATACCTGTTTTCTTTTTTCTTTTTTTTTTTTCTTTTGGTTTTTCGAGACAGGGTTTCTCTGTGTAGACCTTGCTGACCTGGACTCCCTTTGTAGACCAGGCTGGCTTTGAACTCACAGAGATCCACCTGCCTCTAAGCACTGGGTTTAAAGTGGTGTGCCACCACGCCCAGCTATACCTGTTTTGTTTTTGTTAGGCATGGAGACACAAACCAGGCTCACCAGTGCCTCCCACACTGAAGACAAGGCATTCCTGGACAGAGTTTCCAAGCTACGTTTTTGTTGAATAATAGAGTGAAAAATTATCTAATTTTCCTGCCAATTCCTAATTCCTACAGGATGAAGTCAGCATGCTTTGACATGTTTATTATTGTGTCATTGATTCTGAAGTCATCTTACCTTCTCCAACTAACGTAACCAATCTACCTAAATCCAGACAGATGCTGTGATTTCCTTACTTGGTTCATTTCCCTCCTTCCACATAAGTCCTTCTTCCTTTATGCCAGCTAAAGAGAGTCTACAAGGTCACATGGACCTTGTGTTGTCAGTGGCCTGAAATACCTTTCATTGATTGTTATATATGACATTGTGTTTAAATTTTACCAGTGTGATGGTCATAGGCATTCAGCACAGACCAACCTGCTTCTGACATGTATAAGCTTCTTGATACTGAACAGATCAACATCCCCAATATTATAACTTCCCTTTTCTAAAAACTTTGTACAAAAATAAAGAATATGCCTGTTGTGAAGAATAGAATTAAGACTGTCCTGCTGATAATTACTAATGACATCTCTAAGGTTCTTTCTCAAATCTGGTGACATAGGAATAGTATATGTGTGTGGTGGTAGGACATTTCTTATGTTGTCTACTGTAATTACAGTAGATATGTAACATGTGATATGAATGAATACTTATAGCATGGGAGTCGTGAAGGAGAATGGAATTTTAGTATAAAGAAGGTTTTGGTATTTCCTACCACATGCCATGTAAGGGGGGGGGGGGGGGGGGGGGACTATCTTTCCATGAATCCTTCTGACCTGAACTCAAAGATGAAAGTATTTTCATCATATCTGTTCTCCATGTGGGTAGGAATTCTGGTAGTTAACCATAAATAAAAGATTTGACAGGGAACCTTTTAAGCAGTACTATAAATGATGATTTCAAGAATGGGCATTTATTTAATTGAATATCATCAGATTGTCAATTCTGTTTTTGTCCTCCTTCCCTCCTTTTATCTCCTCACAGAAAAAGGCATCCATACATGTTCATGTATCACTTAGGAGGATGGTAACTTTTCATAATGTCAATAATATTAGTTGCTTAAAACAAATTCATATTGGTCTTTCTTCTGCTTTGCTTAGATAACTAAAGAATATCTATCAATTAGAACTCAGGGTTTCAGCTGTAGTTGGTGGTCTAGACACAGTGTGTCAATAAAGCTTGAAGTTATCAAGCAAAAGAAAGATGTCCTCTTGTCTTTAAAGCCCCTGCTGACTTTCCAGTCTTCTCCAATAGAATCCTGTTACAGAGAGTTTAGAATAGCTGCTCTTCTGGTATTTACTTCAGACTCAATCTCCTCTAGATGGGAAGGAAGAGAGGTTGTACTACTAGGAGAGACATTTTAAGAAGTGAGCTATAATCAAGAATGCAATTTGCCAGTCAGTTAGGCCAGAAAGAAATTTGGCATGCCACAGTGAAGTTGTGTTTGCTGTCTTGGCCTCATGTTCCTACAGTGCAGAAGCAGAATCATAAACATGTGGAAAGGAAACCAAAAATGAAAGGAGGTGCTAAAAAATGTACTGAAGAGGAGGACCACATCTTCCTTTGTAGAAGTATACAATATAATTTCCACTGCTACAGCTGCTGGATCAGTCTTCTGATGAGTATGGGCTGGCCATCTCCAATTCCTTCCCTGGAGGGCTAAAATTGCCATTCAGCCACGTTAAGCCTTCTATACCACCATGATAGTCCATTGAAATAGACCACCAAACAATAACTCCATCAAGCCCTTTCCTCCACCCTGAGAAGGGCATTTAGGTTTCTCAGAATCTTAGTTTCCTACTGCGTTATAAAGGCAAAGTGCAGTACAGACAATCCCAAAGACCCCCCACCACAATCTCATGATTCTATTGCAGCTTCCTACTCCCTCTTTAGATTCTCCCATGGAGAGATATTGGTGGCTACTTTTTGTAATTTTTCTATTGCTACTTCTGGAAATACATTTAGGGTTTATTATTTTACATTCTCAAGTTCCTGGTTTTTCTTTACTCCATAACATGGCACAGGTGTTAAAAAATGCAGTATTAAAAATGCTTTTGGTCAGAATAGTAGGAGAAATGATTGGAAGAAACATGGTGAAAAAGTTTTATACATGTATCTAACAGAACTTATATGCTCTACTAAGCAATAGCTGGCATGTCTGTAAACAGTCAATATAGCTTCTATAGAGTCATGGAATGAGTTTATTAAAATCTTATTTATTTGTTGGTCATTTGTAATGTTGCACTCAATAAACAACAATTTGGTACTCAACACAAATCCATCAGTGTGTGTCTTAGTGGCATGCTTGATGGGGATAATTTTCATAGTGAATATATTTCTCCATCTTTGTGTAAGGGGAGTGTTCTAAGACTCTTGTGGGTTCCCAAGCCAGAAGAGAGTCCACCAAAAATTCTAGTGACCTTTCTGTTGATGTGATAAAGCATGCTGACAAAAAGAATTGCAAGGAAAGAAAGAATTTCTTTCATTATACAGTTTACAGTCCATCAATAAAACAAGTCCAGGAAGAGACTCGAGCAGGAACTTGAAGCAGAAACCATGGAGGAATGCTACTTGCTGGATCATTATTATCCTTATGCTTAACAAGCTTTCTTATACAGACCAGAAAATACCTACCTAGGTATTATGCTGCCCATAGTTGGCTGAGTGTAGCAACCAGTTCTCCACCCTCCACCTCAACCCTTTAGACATGCCCATCAGGCTAATCTGACCTAAGCTATTCCTCGGTCTAGGCTTTCCTCAGATAACTCTAAGGATTTTCAAGTTGACATTTGAATTTTTCAAGAACAATGATACAGTATTTTCAATTATACAGAACAAATTTGTATGAAATCTTTGAAACAGGTATAACTGGGCATGGTGGCACATGCCATTAATCCCAGCACACCAGAGACAAAGGCAGATGGATTTGTAATTTGGAAGCCAGCCTGGTTTGTAGAGAAAGTTCTAAGACAGCCAGGGCTACAATGAGTGTCCCTGTCTCAAACAAACATCTATGGATATGTCAGGGTACCTACTTACTTACTACAAGGTGCATGCTGTGCAAAAAGTTCTACTAATTTTTTTGGGAGTGATGACAAAAAAAGTCAGTAAATGTTAAACACCTACACAGATAGTTACTGTGAATAGAGCTGACTCAAGGTCCTTAGCATCAGATGCAGAATTTAGGGTTACTGAGAGACAAAAGTTTTAGGAGATTATAGAAAGACTTCTGAGCTATGATTATCTTTATGGATTATATCATGAATATTTCCTTTTTTCCCACTAGCATACTTGAGGGAGTGAAAGTCTCCTACCTTGTGCAAGTTCTTGAAAGCAATGCCTGATGAATGATGATCCTGGATTACTGGAGTCAAATCCCTTGCTTCCTGTTCTGGTCCATATTATATTTCTGTCAAGTTGACTGAAAAATAATGAATCACCTGCCAACACAAAGCATAATATTTCTCAATCAGGCTTTATAAATAGAGAACAAAATTGGCATATTCTGGTAGAAAATTTCTTCAGTAAATGTAGGGTTTTTCAAAGGAAAAGAATCAGAATAATTTTACACTTCCTATTAGATACATATTTTATTGATCTATGACCATAAGATATTCACCTAATCAAGTCACTTTAGAAAGGGGTGTAGTCATCCTCATGGGATTCAGGGGTGGGGGCTTGTTCTAATGAAGAATTTTTTAAAAGACATACAGTCAATAAAATACTGTAGTATACGTAATCTTACTGAGAAAGGACAAATACAGAGTCAATAACATATGTCAAAGTATGCAATTGGAGGTGGAGAGATGGCTCAGGGGTTAAAAGCATTAACTGCTCTTCTAGAGGACCGAGTTCAATTCCCAGCACCCACGTGGCAGCTCACAACTGTCTAACTCCACGATCTGACACCATCACACAGATATACATGCATGCAGAACACTATTGCACAAAAATAAATAAAAATACAGTTAAAAAAAGAAAAAAGCATACAATTATTTACTACTTTTAAGTACTTTAGAATCATGAATTTCTCAGTAAATATAAACAAAGCTAGGAGGTTACGGCTGGGTAAGACCCTCTAGATTGATGAAAAAAATTAAAAGAAAACAGGATAGCTACATGAATAGAATGTAATCTTTGATGTGTAAATGTCAAATCTTTGACCCAGATTCAGTGTAGCAGTCCAACAGTAGGAGGCAATGTGGGCAGGCTTATCTGGATAGTACACTGAGGACTATTGCCTTCCTACAAGATGTATCCGAGTCAAGAAAAAGCCCCAAGGTCCACGAAGCTCTGGGGTGTATTGACTGCAGCTCCATCTGGAATCTACACTTCTCTATTAGCTGGGTGTTCCCCTCCCACAGAAGTGTGATGAATAGTGAATTTGGGGATAGCGAGAATCTATATCCTTGCTGTTTCAAAGAAAATGCAATCATGTGTTCCCACTTCATTCACAAACCCCAACCAAAATCCTCAATATGATTAAAACACCCTTAAGCAACTCCATAACAACTCGGCAAGGATTCATGTAAGGAATTTAGCACATCGGCTGCCCCATTATTTAACACATAATGAACTCATCCCTGGAAATCTTTTGTGTGCAGAAGCTGAGCAGTTTCGGAGACAAATTACATTTTCACTTGAAAATAATCACCTATCTCAATATACATTATCATTCCAATTTTTCTTTTAAAATATTGAATTTTCAAGGTCTGTTAGATATGCTGCCTTGTTTTTTTCAAAAGAATTCATACTAATGTAGGAAATATATTTACTTGATATTGTGCAGGGAGAGATGCATGGGGTAATGAGAAATCCATTTGGAAAGCAAGAGCGGGAAATTGCCATAGGAAGGTGCATGTGGACAGTCCCCATATTCCAAGGCCTCCTCAGCTATTACACTATTTTCTTCTGATATAAACGAATTCATTGAACAGTGAAGCATATGTTTCTGATAATGACTTTTGGGTAAAAGGTACTACATATCACCATGTGGAATATTTGTCAACTCAGGGAGCAAACATATACTCATAATTCTATTTGGACTATGAGCTTATGTCAGGAAAATCTCCGCATAGAAGGGGGTGAGCAAAAATCCCACACTAATTGAGGAATTATTAGAATGTGATAGTTGTTAGGGGAGGGAGTTACTTTTCTTTAGTGGAGTTGACCTCTAGTAGGTCAACTACACTTCAGGGTAGGCACCATTCACAAGAGTAATTGAGCAACACAAACTGAACTCCATAGGGGAAAACAGAAGAAGATATCTCAAAGTTGGGTTGATAGAGAGAAAGTGGATGTAGAAGGAGTAAGAGTTGGTGGCCAATATGTTCAAAATTCCCTGTATGAATATAAAAAATAGTATTTTAAAACTAAACAGTGTATGATTTGTTCCCTTATTTATCATATCTTCCCAAAGATAATGTGGGTATTCATAATTGAAATATAATTTTAAATTTTATATATTTTGTTTAAATATCTAAGAATAGCTATCATATGGTATGAACATTTTCTATAATTTACACAGTTTCATATATACTTGGCTTAAGAATATGTGTGTAATTTACTCAATGAGAAATGGAAATATATCATTACATATATGCTGTATTCTAATTTTACAGCTACTAATCACTTAAAAACTGCACTTCAATGTACACATGTACATGTGTTTTGTATGAAATATATATGGAATATGTACATATTTTATCATTGAAATTCTAGAATTCATTTTATTGTCAATTTTTTTTCAAACTTTACTCAAGTTATTATGGATTGAGTAGGGAAGTTAGAAGCATGGGATACTTTCTGAGTTTCCCCATTGGAATTTATTTTAGAACCTTTGACAGACTTACTGAACTATCTGAGGTATACCAACTCCTAGAAGCACACATTTTTCTAGCTTCTCTAAAATCTGTGTATTTACCCAAGGTCTGTTACACAGGCAACATTTTGATAATTATTTTTATTATAGTATTTTCATATCACAGTGTTGAATCTCTTAGTCTGAAGGGAATATACCTTTTCATTTTAAACCAGGGACTGTAAGTGTCTTAGAGCCTTAAAAGTTTGAGGGGAGACATCTCATTGGTGCAGACAGAAACCAGTTTCTCATCCAAGATCCTAAGATACATTGTTAGAGAAAGTACATGATCAATGTATGCATCCCAGTTGGCTCCCTGAGGTCTTTTGAGATAATTTGTAGATATGTGTAGGCTACAACTCATCAACATAATTTCAAAATATCAGTGTTAATCAATAGTTTAAGATAAATGGAAGGCAAGAAAAACTCATCCACCTGTGTCTTTTAAGGACTGAAAATGATATTATATAAATAATACATTAGCATTTAATTTCTCACAAATTTTCCTCAATTATTGTCAACTAGAAAATTAAAAATATCAAGTTTAACCTGCAGACACTGAAGCGTTTCTATTTTGTTATGAACTTTGAGAAATGAGATGCTGCCTGAAAATTTGGAAGTAGTGATATATTTTATACAAACATTCATTCTTGATGACATCACCTACTGTAATTCTGATCTCAGAATAGCAGGTTTTCAGACTCAAATACTTTCTTTAAATTATATGTGTGTGAAATTATATATATATGTATTAAATATATATGTGTAATTTTTTCATTTTAAGAATAGTCTCCCACTATGATTTTATCATATTTCTGTTTCTCTCCCTTCTACTCATCTCTGGAATTGCCACTCTCAGCCAATGGCAAGCGTGGAGTGCAGCCAATGGCAAGTATGGAGTGCCGTCATGTTTTTCAGTGGATACCAACAAAAATAAACTAGAAGATTCTACACAGTTTGTAGTGTGGAATGGTAAAGGGAAACTGTCTCTTCAAGAAACCTTGCTCATCAATGCTGCCATTGCCCAAACAATCCTCATTGTTTCCTCTGAACTGCACTTTCCTGTAGACCAAGACCTTTGGATATGAGAATGTAAGATATAGTCTCAAAGGATATCAAAATAATTTCTGTTTTGAAATAAATTTGTTAAATATTTACTCCCTCCAAAATAAGCATATGCCTTTCTCTGTTTTGATTTACTTATCTCTCCTAAACTTCCATTAGCAATGATCTTAGAAGAAGTAACTGTTGCACCTCCTGTGAAAGGAAGAGCAGGTGAATGGGCCAGTATGTAATAGTCACTTTGCAGTTTCTAAATTCAGGGACTATAGGGCTTATCTTAAAAGGAGGAACCATTTGTTTATGGCCTTGAGGAAGTGACAGCTACACCTAATGTTGCTCTAGAAAGTAACTTTCTAAAAGCCTTTTTAGCAACCAGTGCTTATTCATTTTATAATTTATTTTTTATTTCTTTAAGTTCCATCTCAATCACAATCCCCTCCCTACTCCCCCCTCCCGTCCCACCCTTCCACCCGCTTCCCCCTCAACCCCCCATCCTCTACCTTTTTTTTTTTTTTTTTAGTTTAAGGTATATCTTTTCCCCCCAACAGCTCCCCCTTTCAGTTCAACAAATGGTTCTTTCTCTTATAACAATAAATACAGTGCTTATTTTTACATTTGGTTTCCACCATTCTTCTGCCATACACAGAAACATGGTAAGAACATCATGAATATTCTTGTGAGATTAGTCCAAGAACATTATGTAAATTCTCTCCTTCATTCATTCAGTATAAAATTTTAAACACAGCCATGATATATTCTATGTTGTGCAGCAATGTGTAAACATCCTGTTTCCTTCCCTCCTCAAGTTTACAGCTTATCTTAGATGCTCAGTGATCCACTCCATTGCTGCTGCTGCTGCTGATGATGATAAGGATGCCTATGGTGCTATGGGGAAGAAGAAATAAATTAGGTATTAATGAGACATTTCCAAGGGTTCCCACTTTCATTTTTGCCACTATGACAAAATATCCAGACCCCCCCAAAACAACAACAAACAAACAAACAAAAACTTAGGAGAGAAAAGAATCCACTAGGCTTAGAGTCAGAGATTACCATGTCTCATTGTGTGGAAGTCAAGGTAAGCACTCTGGTTAAGGCTCTAAAACTAGACCTGTAGAGCTCTAGATTACCCTGTCACATCATAAAACAGTGGGGAGCATTGACAGAATATTAGCATGGATCCTTGCTTACTGCTTTTAGCTGTCTTTCTTCCTTATTATACTATTCAGGGCTCCTTTACAAGAAATGGTGCTACCTAAAATGGACTAGGTCTTCCAGACAATACCTCATAGTCATGCCCACCGAACAATACAGCCTAGGTAATTCCCCATTATGATTCTCTTTCCAAGTGATTTTGGGCTATCAGGTTAAAGTTAAAACTAGCCAACACACTGTGAAAGTGTGATAGCTCAGATAATGACAGGATGGAATTGGATTTGTTTGCTGGAGAAAGTGGCCTCAGAGAAGCAAAGAACAGAGGGTATGTCCCAGGAATGCCAAAGGAATAGGATGCTATTTGAGGGTTATGCTGGGTCATGCTGCCCTCTTTATTTAACCAACAGATTTTGGTCTTTGTCCTCAGACCTAGATATATGGGGTACCACAGATTTATATATTTAAAAATCAATCTTTATACTATAAATATACAAAAAGATTGAGTGCGCTTTTACAAAATCATAATAGAATCCTATAAATATTTTAAATATGTCAACCAAGCAAGCAAGGCTTTTTGTGTATAGTGTGTCCAAACGAGGGTCTAATAGCATTGAGGTTTTGAGTATTATAAGTACAAATACTAATTTCTTAAAACAATTAGTGATATTAGGTTGGTATTTCCTGTGTCCACAGAAAACATACATTGGTTTTTCTTCATGTTGTCCTCCACACCACAGATCATGACTCTCAATTATTAGTGTAGATGGCTGGTGAAGCTGATTGTGATGTGGACACATCAGTCAGATGCAGTTACACTAGCAATAACCAGAAATTTGGAATCATACAGCATTGGAAGAGCAGCTGGCCTCCAAAAGAGCATGGTAGGGAATACAAATGTAAAAGAAGTAAGCAAACCAACACAAGCAAACACGTGGTGCTATCTCAGGATTTATAAATTGGTATTTGATTACTACTGAAGGGTTTCCTTATTGGACACCCACCTTCTCTATAATTCTGATTGCTGTTTTTGGTCTTACCTGGTTTTCTCTATGACCTATGTCTTGGGTTTGCTTACATAATCCAATGAACTCTAGCCAATAACAATAGACAGTACTCTCAGGGAAACAGTCACGATTGTATATACCTAATGAGAAGAAGGAGTTAGAGTGGAGAAAGATTTGAAAATATAGCTAGCTAATGAATGATAACTGGTTACCTGGCTCCAGTGTTTTAGTAGCTGAAGCTATGTTGGTTTGCGGAACAGTTTACATATTCCAGTTTTAGTAGATGTTTATCCAATTCTTTTTTACAAGTTCCCACACGCAATGAATTTTGATCAGTTTCTGTACTGAGCATTGTCTCTGCTATGCAGCTGGTATTTGAAAACTGTCTTCTGAATAAAGTGTTGAATTCATGTTATATTAAGAGATATACATACCTAGCTATATCACCTTTGTTGTTTTTATTTGCATCATCTAAACTTCAAGATCTTCCAAATGTTTATTACAAATTTGTGGTTTTCTTCACAAAGCACCTGTTCATGACATTTATTCCTTTTTTTGGATTTCTTATGTTGTGATTCTTATGAGATTGGTTGAGTTCTTTATAGTTTTTGAGGTATGCATTTGGGCATATATATGACCTTGTATTTTTTAAAGATTTTTTACAATTTTTAATTTTTTTGAGAATGAGATGTCATTATTTACCTATGTTGTCTTGAAACATGCAATTTTACTGCTTCAGCTTGTCCTCAGATTACAGGATGCACTCTTATGTCCACTAATATACCCATTTTTGTTTATTTGATTTTACTTTATTTCCATATTTTAAATTACACTTTGATACTTAAGTTTTGTACATTTTAAGTTGGCTAGGAATTCATTTTATAGAAATCTAATAGTCTTTCACAGCAACTATGTCATTCTATTTTAAACTCTAAGCAGATTTAGAGGGAGAAAAACCAAGACTTAAGACATAACTAAGGAGATACTAGTTCCCTCAATCTCAGTAGTTACCTCTTTCCATAAGGAGTTGTTAGATTCTGCACATACGGCTCATCATGTAAAGGGTAAAAGGGGGGGGTAGGGAGATACAATTTTGAGGTCCTATACAAGGCATGATCATAATTTTAGGTAAGGTTAAAATTCTATCACATAGTGGGCTGAGCATATGGCTCAACAGTTAAGATCTTATTCCATTTTTTCAATGGATTCAAATCCAGGTCCCAGCACCCGTTTTGGTGGCTCACAGCCTTCATTAACTTTAGCTGCGAGGGAACTGATGCTTCTGGCCTCTGTGGGCACCTCACTTACATGCACATACTTCCACTCAGACACACATACATAAATATAATTAAAAATAAAAGTTAAAAAAATAAAAATGGATGGATTTTTCCTTTTTTGTATAATTTGTGTAATTTTTATTGTTTTCTGTCAGTAGTGTGTGTGTGTGTGTGTGTGTGTGTTCACATGAGTGTCTATATGTTTAGACATTTAAAAAGTCCCAGTCCATCAGAAAATAACAGACACCTAGAACACTAGAGCATCAAAATCTCTCCAAAAGGACATTTTTAGTGTAGGATGCCCTGACCTAGGCAGAAAAGTATAATTAAGGGCTCTTCAGTAGGAATGCAGAAGGTTCAGAAAGTCAGAATGGAATGGGAGAGAAAAGAACCAGGCATAGAGAATGGAGCTTTTAAAGAAAAGGAGATAAGAAACAGGACTAAGGGAAGGAGGAAAGTTTGCAAGAGTAGGGGGGAGCATGTGTCACATTGTATTATAAGAATCCAAGTCATGAGGTTTCCTTCTTGGGGCAGAGAATACTGAAGGGAGTGGACATTTGGGGGCAGTTGAGTCAGAGTGGTAATGCATCTCAGAGTTCCCTAAGCAATCAGGGATCCATTCACCTCCCTCTTTGAATCTTCATAGCTATTCTTCAGCATCTTCTCTTAATATTGATGCCAACAATGAACTACATTCAACATAATTATATCTCTATCTTTTAAATGAAAGATAAACTCAACAGAGGAATATCTGACTGAGAGTATACTATCCCACTCTCATATGTCAAGTAGGTGTGTGATGTATGTTACACTGATTGTTTGGGCTCTCATTAGCTAATGGGAATCTTGAACGATTACTTTCTGGAACAACAGACAGAATATTCATAAGATGACTTGGGAATAGACATCTTAGAAAAATGCCAAACCTAAAGTTCAAGAAAGCAGTCATAGTTACAAGAGCTAGATATGTTTAGTTTCTTCAAAGGATATGAGATCAGCAATTATTTAAATATCCAAAGCTGGATCTTATAAAAGATAACCTTAACAAATATTTGTTTTCCTTCTTTTTGGTTTTTTGAGACAGGGTTTCTCTGTATAAAAGCCTTGGCTGTCCTGGACTTGCTTTGTAGACCAGGCTGGTCTCAAACTCAGAGATCCACCTGCCTCTGCCTCCCAAGTGCTGGGATTATAGGCACGCACCACCATGCCTGGGCACAAATATTTGTTAAATTGAGCAGAAATTATACTTATCCAGAAACTATAAAATAAGCAGCAAGAAATGGAAACTATATCTGTGAAATGAGTTTAATTAAGGGTATTTAGCAACTAAATTCAAAGATACAGTGAACTGCAGTGTCCATTGGAAGCACAGGCTCACAGTATAATTTATCTTCACATCAGACGTTAAAAATACATGCCATGAGAATGTAGGCAAGTATATTGATAGGTAATTTACCTTGAAGGTGATGATAAGATTGGTTTCCATTGTCTTTTTGATATATGAGTCTGATGTTTATGATACATAACCAGACAAAGATAATATCATTTGGACAGAGTATTATCAAATAGCGAGGCTGTTTAGAATGGAAAACCCAGAAAGATGGTCATGTATCAGGTCAGGGTGTGATTTTAAAAAGAGTAACACATGTCAGCCAGTTTACTTTCCTGTAATAATAATTTCTACATGTATTAATGCAATAGAAAACAATGCTCATCACACATTAGTTTTTGAAATTCGGGCTAAATAAAACTTCACAATTTCTATGACATTTAATCCATCTCTAGTCACCGTATCTTTGAATTTAGTTATTAATTACCCTTAATTGTAACTGAACTTTTATTATTTAACACTTATTTATTTATTACTAAATTCACTTTTAACAAACACCAACAATTTCTTAACTATTAATCCTATAAATTCTTACAACCCCTTTAACCTATCCACTAAACCTATTGATAATTATAACAACTACTTTCATAACCTTTTAGAATGATGCAGTCTCTGGGGCAGGTCCTCAGTCGTCAGGAACACAGTCTTTGTTGTAGATTCTTTAACGCACTTAGCAGTCCTTTTTCTGGATCTCTCAGATGCAGGTTCGTCAGGGTAAGTTGGTTATTGCAGTCTCACCTTAAATAAGGCTTCATGCTTTCTTCTCTGTGGGAGACCCCAGCCGTCTGCAGGCCAACTTACTTCTTTTGAATCAGGAACTCAGCTGCTCTGCCTCAGTCCTTAAAGCCAGGCACAGTTTCCCCTAGGCCACTGATTGGACAGATCAAACCCCTCCAGGCAAAAGCTGAGCCACAGGGTCCAGTCCTTGGCCTTTTGGTGTCTTGCTCAGGCTTTCTTTGCTCACCAGCTTCTTTCTGCTTCAGGAAGAGAGCTGGCCATCAATGGCCAGCCCTTTTTTCAGCAGGACTCTTGGAGCTCTCTAGCATCAGGGGCCTCTTCTTTTTCTGGGCTCCATGCACTGTCCTTAAATAGGAGGAACTCTGTTTCAGCTTAATTTGGGCTCCACCCACTTAGCAGCTGAAAACAATGTCAGGCCAGATACTTTGTTTCTTCAAGTCTATTGAGTCTTTCCTGTTTTTCCTGACTTCAACCTTGTTTTTCAGTCTATTAAGTCTTTCCTGTTTTTGCTGACTTCATGCTGATAATGCTCTTCAGGCCCCGAATTAAGAGACAGTATCAGAAACTCCTATATATTTTCTAAATCTAATTTATCTAACCCCTACACTTAATTAAACTCATTTAATAGATACAGTTTCCATTTCTAAAATACTTATTTTATAATTCCTGGATGAGTACAATTTATGCTCAATTTAACAAATATTTGTTAAGGTTATTTTTTATAAGATCTAGCTTTGGATATGTCAAATAATTGCTAATCTCACAGATATCCTTTTGAAGAAACCAAACATATCTAGCTTTTGTAACTATGGCTGCTGCTTGAACTTTAGGTTTGGCATTTTTCTAAGAGAAGTGGGTATGAGAAGGAATGGTCTTAGTAACTGAAAAAAAAAAAGAATTTGACTAAATTCTAAGGACAACCAAGTGTGTGTGTTTGTATGTGTGTAAAAATAACCTTTAAAATATTTGAGAAATTGAGCAGAAGTTATACTCATCAAAGAATTATAAAATAAAAATTTAGAAATGGAAACCATATCAATTAAATGAGTTTAATTAATTAATTAATTAGTTAATTAATTAATTAATATATGTGTGTGTGTGTGTGTTATCCTTGCCACCAAATGTATGCCTGGTACCCATTAGAGTCAAAAGAGACCATTGGATCCAATAGAACTGGAGTTACAGTTGGTTGTGAGTCACCATATGAGTTTTTCAACAGTAACAAGTGCTTATAACAACTAAGTGATCTCTCTAGAACCTAGACAAGCAATACATTGATGTTAAAGATGTTTGATGTTACACAATGTTTTTGTTGATGGATATTTGACCATAATCTCAAAAAATTATAATAGTTCTCAAATGATAAGTTACATGATTTGTATATTATGATTACAAAGGTATAATGCCAGGTTAGTATTTTCAGGAAGGGAGAGGTGTGTTGGAGGAACCAGAAGGAATCACTCAATAGTAAAATGGGCCTGCAATGTCTAAGAAGCTTGGCATCTGGTGGCCTGGCACTTCCCTTAATTGTTTAAGAGCCCTGCAGCAATTTGAAAATCCTCAGACTTCCCTGACTTTACCTGCCTTTTGGATAGGTCAACAATCCTCAATTGGATTCTAGAAAAACTTGGAAATAAATATGCTAAGAAAAATCTGATATGTATCCTGCTTTTTCTCCACAAGAATTTTATTTGTTAGTTATTTCTCACTTATTAGATCTATGTTCCTATTGTAGCTTCAGGATATATGTTCTATCCTTTGTTCCCACTTCTGGTCCAGAGGCAAAAAAGTTGTACATCCTCTGAAAAACCAACAAGCAAGTGGCAGGCCTCATTTACATGGAATGTATTTTTATTTTCTGAAAGGAAAATTCATCTTTAATTAATACTTCCAAAGAGAGAATCAGAAGTACTTGAGTTTTCTGTTGTCTTCACAAGAGTTTTTTATTTTCTTAATTTTAAGGACATATGACTCTGTGTGTTCATTCACACAAGCATGTCTAATCCAAATTTATTAATAAAATAATCTGAATATTTTATAATCCCATCTGAGAATAGTTCCTGTGGGAACTAAATCATGCTAGTCAGTATATGGAGAAATATAATTGGGGAAAGAGGGATGGGAAAGAAGAGAGGAGAGGAGAAGGGGAGGAGAGCAGAAAAAGAGAGAGAGAAAAAACACAGAGATAGACAGAAACACACTGAGGGTTGGGGGGAGGAGGTCTCAGAGGTTCCTTCAGAGTTAAGGAGTTTATATGTATAGGGAAAATGAAAAATAACAGGAGATGGAGGTGGCTACTCCATGACTGCTCTCTCGAGACATGCTCTAAGCCATATCTAATGCCTCAGAAAATGAGAAAGAGCTGAAGGTCTGTCACCAAGGCCATGACAATTATTTTCTCTGAAAACATAATGCATCTTTAAGTGGTAAAAATTTTAAACCAGGGTAGGAGTATAACAGAAAGCAAATGTTATCCAGTAGTGTATGACTTCAAAGGATTTTGTAAGAATTAGTTTGCCCAGAACACCCCAAGCATTCCCTGTACCACCAACGGACAGGTGTAATTAGCTTGACATGGCAATAGATTCATAGCAAAGGCTTTGGTTCTTGATTTTCTTTGCGTTCCCTAGGTTTTGGAACTAGGTGACTAAATAGACAAGTTTTTAGTCTATTTTATCATATAGACATGTGTGTGTTTATTTGCTATAAAGTATTATGTGGGTGAATTATATCTAATAGTATATTTTAGATGTGATCAAAATTGAGGTGGAGCTACTGGAATACTCAGGGATACCTTCGCCCATGCATACACTGCCCTTTCCACTACCAACACTTCCTATTAGGATGTGACATTTTAATTAATGAATCTGTACTGACACATCACTGTCACACAGATTAGTGGTATGCATTTTATGGGCTTTGAACATTGCATAAAGGTGTGTTGCCAAACGTGATGGTATGTTCCACTTATTCCCTCTTCTGCTCTGCTAGTGTTAGCAATATGTAATCTGCTTTCCCTTTCCCAGAATAGGATGTGGGTAAAATTGTACAGTATATCCTATTGTTTGAACTTAGACTCCTGTACTTAATAATATGCATTTAAGCTAGATGTGGTGTGTCACATCTGTAATTCAATACTTTGAAAGCTGTCTATGCCATAATCACCAAGGAAGTCTGTATGCCTATTAAGGGCTGTACACCCGTGGGCCTTTTCTTCCAAACTGATTTTTGTCATTTTTTCCTACTTTGAGTCTTTAAGAAATAGAATCTATTCTTGTAAGCAGCAGAATGTGGGATTCTGTGTTCGCATCCATTCTTTTAGCCTGTGTCTTTTTATTGGGGAATTAAGTCCATTGATGTTGAGAGATATTAATGACCAGTGATTGTTACTTCCTGCTATATTGATGTTTGTGGAAATAATGTGTGAGTGAGCTTCTCTTCTTTTTTTTTTTGCTGCAGGCATGCTATTTGCTTCCTGTGCTTTCTTGTGTGTAGTTAATCTCTTTGAGTTGGAGTTTTCCTTCCAACATCTTTTGTAGAGCTGGATTTCTGCATAGATATTGTTTGAATTTAGCTTTGTCATGGAATATCTTGTTTTCTCCATCTATGTTGATTGACAATTTTGCTGGGAATAGTAGTCTGCCCTGGCATTTGTGATTTTTTAGGGTCTGCAAGACATCTGTCCAGGCCCTTCTGGCTTTTAGCGTTTCTGAAGAAAAGTCAGATGTAATTCTGATAGGTTTGCCATTACATGTTACTTGATCCTTTTCCCAGCAGCTTTTAATATTCTTTCTTTGTTCTGTACATTTAGTGATTTGATTATTAAGTGGCAGGCAACAGCCTAGCTCTGCCAAGACAGGGTAGGCAAATCCTTCCTAATTCCTGCTTTACAATCAATTTCTGTCAGAGAAACAGGGCCAAATGAAGATTGATGCTGTAATGTATGGAGAGAAAATGGGAACTGTCCAGGCAACCACTGGTATGTCATTTCTTAGTTTGGAAGCTGCCGGCCCTGCACTTTCTGTATAACCAGATATATTTATCTCTCTCAGGTCTCTGAGGTGGTTGAAGACTAGATAGCTAGAGTCTCATAGTTAAATTTTGAGTTGTTTAGGAATTAAGAGGGTGTTCTGGATCTAAGAAGATGTTTTTAAAATTGTGATGGAAGTTAGGATGTAGAACTTTACACTCATGGAGATGGTTAGATAGTAGAATGTTAAAGTCAGATGCCAAAACGTATGGACTGGACATTGGGAATGTATGCTAAGCCATAAAACTACAATTGTGGCCTAATTATTTCTGTTGTTTTGTATTTTATTTATTGTTATAAGAGAAAGATCCATTTGTTTTACTGAAATGGGGAGATGTTGGGGGAAAAAGATATATCTTAAACTTAAAAAAAAAGGAAGGGGTGGGTGGTTTGAGGGGGAAGAGGGTGGGAGGGTGAGACTGGATGGGGGAGGAGGGAGGGGATTGTGATGGAGATGTAACTTGAAGAAATAAAAAATAAATTAAAAAAAAGAAATAGGATATATTGAGTGTTGTAGAATATGGCCCTCATTGGAATTCAACTCTCCTTAAAATTGACACACTATGTGTCTCCAAGGCATCATCTTTGTGTGAATGTGTCATATTAGCTCAAGGGGCCAGCCTTGTAGAGTACAGAAACTTCATATATCTAAACTCATTGATATTTTTGGTTGCACCAGCATGAGTACTAGCCTTGGTACTGGCTTCTCTCTCTTTTTTAAATTAATTTATTTTTTCAAGTTACATCTCTATCAAAGTCCCCTCTCTCTTCCCATCCAGGTTCCACTCTCCTTCCTTCACTCTTCTCCATCTCCATCCTCTCCTTGTCCTCAGATGAGGGGAGCCCCCATATATAAAACTCCCTCAGTTCATCAGTCACATAAGGACTAAGAGCTTCCTCTTGTACTGGAGCCTGATATGATAGAGAGCTAGGGTAAAATGTTCTGCTACCAAGTAATAAGGTCCATGACTTGCTGCTGAGTAAATTTTTTTCATAGAATTGTTATGCTAGGTTCCTGTCTGTTTGGGTTTGTGTGTTGTAGGATGGTTGTCCTGTGCTATATGGTTAATATTCACTTATAAAAGAGTGCATACCATGTGTATCTTTCTGGATCTGAGTTAGCTCACTTAGGGTGAGCTTTTCTAGATCATTCCATTTGGTTGAAAATTGCATGATTTCCTTGTTTCTGATAACTGAATAGTATTCCATTGTGTAAATATACAACAGTTTTTTTTTTGTTTTGTTTTGTTTTATCCATGCTTAAGTTGAAGGATATCAGGGATGTTTCCAGTTTCTAGCCATTAGGAATAAAACTGATATGAACATGGTTAAGGTGATGTCCTTGTGGTTTGGTGGAGTGCTGGCTCTCTTACCTGTTTAAATATCCTACTCCAAACATCTACCCATGACAAAGTTTCTGACTCCAAAAGATGCCGAAGGGTTAAGTCTCACAAACCTTAGCACATAACATATGTATATCTGACTTTCCTAAAAAGCTCCTCTTGCCCTCTTGAAAGCCTGCCCATACATTTTCCCCATCATTAAACAAACAAACAAACAACAATAGCAAAAGAAAAAGAACAGGATCTGGAGGCTCAAGAACAGACGGCTATGTTACTAGGCCTAGTTTCCCTGTTGGGTATTGATAACATTATTCCTCCCTCATACTTGTATTGTTTTAAGCTAACTGAGTTCAGTGGTTAAAACTTCAGCAACAAAGTTCCATTTAGACCTGACTTATTATGTGATATTCACAAAACTTCTCCTTTTATTATAAATATTATTTGTTGTATCAGTTATATTATAACAATCAGTTATAAACTAAGATTGCATCTTCTATTTAAGATGCTCAACATAAAAAAGTAGAAAATATTAAACTTCTTAAGAACTGAAAATTACTGATGAGCACAAAAATTAAAATGTTCAACATAAAATTTGCCTAACCCATGTCAGAAAAATATAACTGATTGGTTTTCAGTTCCACTTGGTTATGAGAAAAATATCATACTAGTCTATATTATGGTGTTTCAACCACACACAATTTGAAAACTCTCAAGTTTAAAAACTTAGATAATAGCATATCCTTTATTTTGTGATCTTTTAAATTGAAAAGTACTTTCATTTGAAACCCATCATTTCACAAAGAAATGAAATTAAAGCCCTCTGAGGTTTAATCATGTATTCATTTAATGAGTCAAGGAAATGTTCAGGTCCACACTTTTGTGTACACAGAGACTAGAAATTTGAGGTTCATGTGAGTATCTCTGAAAGTGGTTGAAACAAAGATGACCAGAGTTCAGAGTTGGGTTGCATTGCTGCTGAATTGAAGCTAGACTAATATATACAAAGTCTGAGCCTAATATAGAAATAGACACACAAAATGCAGCAGGTCTACGTGACCACTCTCATAAAAAAAAAAAAAAAAAAAAAAAAACATTTCAGCCTCAGATTCATTGATAATTCACTGCTTTCTACATAGGTTATAGAATCCTTTGAAAGTATCACCAAAATGAGCCTCTAAATGATAACTTAGTGTGGAGGTCTAGATTGTTAAACAAGTTCTTAGTACAAAGAAAAATACTTTATATTATAGATATTTGAAAATTATGTAATTATTAGTATGATAATTCATCTTACTATGATACTCTTAACAAAAGCCTGAACACTTGATGGAGAAAAAAAATCTTCAGAAGCCTTATAACCATTACTGGACACCATTATCATATGTAAGTAGAAATGTACATGTTTTCAAATGACAGATGCTACATAAATTATAAGAATGGGGTCCTGGAGCTAATTTCAGGAGGATATGTCTCATTTTCTCCACCTGAGTATATGCTAACCCATGCTCACACAAGTCCTAATAAATGAGTGTTTATACTTGGAGAGGCAGAGGATTCTCTCCTTCAGGGAACTGAAAACTTCTATTTGTTTAGGTAACAAATAAAGATAATTCTAGTACCTGGTTGATGCACATGACTCTCACCCAAGTTATTTTTCTCTGGTAACCACTCTTTTATAGCATTTGTATTATTTGAGTTCACATGTATAAGAACAGTAATTGCTTAATACTAAACATCTCATGGAGTTTTCTCTTTTGCATGTACCTTTTTGAATGCATTCATTGAAATCTAAAATGCATTCTGTTAGTGTAACTTTACATAATTATAAATGTGTAAGTTTCATGCTTTACCTCTTAACCCAGCTGTCATCCAAATAACTGAAACTTTATTATATTATTTGTTAAGCAGGGTTCCCAACAAAAAACTGAGAAGTTAGTACTCTATTCTTAACCCACTAAACTAATCAGGCTTCCCCCCAGTGTAAATCTCAGAGATACTTGCACTTTGTGGCATTCCTGCTGCAGCTGAAGCTCTCCTCCTCTCTCCTGCCTCTACTTCTCACTGAATCCCCTTGTTTTCCTCCTTAACTCCTCCTCCCCTGGAGGGAAGGAATTCAGAAGTCATACTCTATTCTCTCTCCTGCTCAGTGGTTGGCTGTAAGCTGCTTTATTGGCATATCAGGGGACAACTGGGGAGCAGTGTTTACATAACATTTAGATATGAGATCCTCCCTCAGAACAAGGACTGAAACCAGATATGAGGGGTGCAAAAATCAGAATTTGAATTACACAATAACCTTATGCCTACAACATACTGTTTTGGATGTGCTCTGTTGAATTCATAATGGGATCATTCAAAACTGGCTTCTGTTAATATACTCCTGGTTTTCAATGTCTTTATTATAGTCTTGTGGGCTCTGGAATATAACTGAGTTATCATGCCTTCTAGTTTTGAACAGATATGTGCAAACCTTTTCTCTGTTTTTTTTTTTATTTTTAGCATTATAGATATAACTCTATATGAGCCCAGCTTTTACCTTTATTTCCTGTAAAACTACTATGGTATCATTTTCTTTGTGTAGTGCCTTAGGAGGTAGAATTATCCTTTTCATTATAATTTTCTGCATCTCTCTGAACCTTGACAATCCTTATGTATCCATGTCAAATCCCTTTCAGTTCCAAACCTCATGTGCAGAGTCATTTTTCTTCTTTTCATTTCTAGTGGGAGTTAGTTACCTCATTGGGTACTTTTCTGTGACTATGACAAAATATCATGGCCCAAAGCAACTTATAGAAGGAAAGGTTTACTTAGACTTATGGTTCCAGAGGGATAGAAATCCATCTTGAAGGGGAGGGAAAAAAATACAGGCATGGCAGCAGGAAGGCTGAAGAGTTTACAATTTGAACAACAAGCACAGAGCAGAGTGAAAAGTGGGAATAGGATGAAATGTTAAGCTTTTGAACCCTGCTCCCAGTGACATCCTTCGCCCAGCACCACCACACTTCCTGAACTTTCCCATAGGGCAACAATAACTGGGAACCAATGTGCAAACACATGAGCTTATAGGACTAAACCAGCCAAACCACCACCATTATAAACTATATTTGCTTTTCTGTAGCATTGTTAACTATCAGTGTCTCTGCTCATTCAGATCAGTGGAATTCACGACCACACCAGGCAACATATCAGATCCTCTCCACAGAATGGATGGTACTACCACTTCAAGAAGAATCATTTGGAAGCAGGAATGTGGGGTATCTCTCATAACATTGCCTTTGATGAAAGTCTCATCTGAATGTTTTAGACAGTTTGTATCAACAGGAAAAGTTTAGATCAAGGGGCAGGCATTTTACTGGGTTTCTTATATATAGTGGTTACCATGGTCCAGTGGTAAAAACAAAATCTCTTCCTATTAGGAATGATCTTGCTGAGGCCAAATCCAATATTGACCACATTTTTTGTGTTCTTCCTTCCTCTCTAGTCTAGGAGAAGACTACTTCAAAATGACAGAGGGCAAAGTGTCTTTCAGAAAAATTCATGTTTTCTCATGTGCAGTTTGTCTCCATATGAGGCAAAATACATAACACTCAAAATTCATATATGTAAGTGTAGGTGAATGACTAAGGGGGATCTGTCTGACCTTTCATGGTAGGTGGTGGAACTGCAAACCAGTTTCCATTTGCAAATGCGCAATATAACTAAGCAGAGATCTCTAATTTGATGCAGGGGTATAAAAATGAAGCTGGGCCTGGGAGAGTCTGGAAAAATGTGCATGTGATAGTCAAAGTAATAGAATTGTAATCTAAGATGATAGAGCATCTAAAACAGGCTTATATGTCAGTAGCTTATGCTTTTCTCTCCTTGAGGCACTAATGGAGTATATTTATATTTCCAAAATAATCAAGCTCTAGATGAAAGAAAAAATAAATTTCTAAGTATCAGATCATACCTTCTCATAGTCTGAAATGGCAAAATGAGATCACAATTCAGTTTTGAAAAGAAAAAAAATCTATTCCTCTCTTCTACTAAAGCTCACACAAAACCAGGAAAACAAAAATTGATTTTTAGTTTCTTTTGGCTCCTTCAGTCATACTTGGACTTTCGTGGTATTGAAATCAGATGCATTTTGTATTGATCTGGGTCTTGAACCAGCATAATCTCTGATTAACACAACTGAAAGAACCATCATCATAGTGAATCTAAAGAGAGTAAGGAAACTCTGTAGACTTAATGCATTTCAGGGTTGTGGTGGCTTCCTAAGTCTTTGAATTATGCATTGGGTATTGCAGGAAAAGATAGAGCCAGCCCTTTCTATGATTATGTGAATTCAGGTTAAGGCATTGGCAGTGGCTTACCCATCACTGTGGTGTCAGATTAGTCTATTTGAGTCTGGTAAATTTATATAGAAATGCCTAGTGGTGTCATTATCTTCCAACTTCCATCCTCAAATGCTGTCTAAGTGTTGATGTTGGCATTATTAAGAGAAGGCTAGAATTTCTGAAAGGATGGAAATGGCTTACCACAGCTGAAAGTATTTATACTCCATATCCAGAGAGGCAGGGATATAAAATCCTCTGCCCAGATAGATATGTCTCATTCCTCCCTGAACACAGAGGACACATCCAAGCAAAAGTGTTTCTTGGGTAATAATCATCATGGCTTTTCAAAGGGAAATTCTGACACAGACTTAATCATTAGGGCAGAAGGACAGGTTGGTGGTTTGAAGGGAAATTAATGAGTCCATTTGGTTATTTTGGGAAGATATTGAAACATAAGTCATAAATTAGACCATTAAAGAAGTGGTTACAAGCCGGGCAGTGGTGGCGCACGCCTTTAATCCCAGCACTTGGGAGGCAGAGGCAGGCGGATCTTTGTGAGTTCAAGACCAGCCTGGTCTACAAAGCGAGTCCAGGACAGCCAAGGATATTCAGAGAAACCCTGTCTCGAAAAAACCAAAAAAAAAAAAAAAAAAAAAAAGAAGTGGTTACAAGAGACTCTGTTTAGGTTTATACATAGTCTTTATCTGCTGTGTCTCAAGGTAGCTCCGTCTATGCTCTGCAGAGTTCTGTTGTTTCTGTGAAGCCTTCTCTAACCACTGCTTTCTGATGATTTATACCTGTAATCTCAGACCTGACACTGTACTTCCTAAGAATTCATGCTGTAAGCCCTAAGAATAGGCTATATATGAACTCCATCCTTTTTCTGGCTTCTGTGTGAAGTCTATTTTATGTTGGTTATTTTCCACCTCGCAATGCAAGGGTCCACTGCCCCATAGATCTGTCTCGTAGGCCCTCTTCAGACTTTTTAGTGGATCAGTAGTATGCTCATTTTAACATTGTACTGCATTTCACCTGTAGTGTTTTTAAGGCCTGCACTTGTACTCAGCACATTACAGAAGAGTTTTAAACAATAATGTTATATTCACCAGGGAAACCATATTATTGGGATAGGAAATAAAGAATAATTGGAACAGAGAAAGTTTCTTTCTAAACTTTAACATTTCCTCCTGTCTTAGACATAATGTGTAATCCCAGCTCCTCTCAAATTTTCTTACACTCCAAGTCTATGGTAGTAAGCATGCCATATCCATTTGCCTGTATTTGCTTGGTTCATGACTTACTAGAGAACCCAGTGAGAAACAAAGAGAAATGACACATTTCTACAAGAGATCCCAAAGCTCAGAATAGATGGGGTGAGGAGAGCCTGTCCTTTTTTAGTTCTTGTGTAATGTCTATGATGGAAACAACAGAATCTGTGCAGCTGATTCACAACAGTGAATTAGCTCTACCTTTCAAGACCAACTGCTTCCTACTTTTTACTTGTTAAATTGTTGCCTCCGTAGGCTCTTCTCCTTCCCTCCCCTCTCTCTTCTTACCTTCCTCCTTCTTTCCTATTCTTCCCTTCTTTCACCTCCTGTAATCCTTTCCTCCATCCATCCATCTATCCTTCCCTTCTTTCTTTCCTTTACTTCTTCATTTCCTTCCTTCCTCCCTCCCTCCCTCCATCCTGCCTGCAATGTGGTTTCTGACACGACAGCAACTCTAATCAATATGCCCCTTGAGTTTACCTCTTTTCACTTTGGTTCAGTAGCACAATTGTTCTGTATTCATGTGTTAATATTTTGAAAAATTAAGGTTTTTTTTTTTACAACCCAATGGCAAATATTGGTATAGGTGTGATACATTCAGTTTTTCTAAATATCTCTCCAGACATGTAGAGATAGGTTTGTCCACTGTGAGAATTGAAACTCACTTCATGCACAACCTGAGTGCTCTGCTTATAGAAATGATTTAGGATCTCTTCTCAAGTCCCTAGTGGCTCTAGGGATTTTGAATTCACAGGCTATCTCAATAAGCAAAGGATATGAGAGGCAGGCCAGGAAAGAAAAACAATTCCTTCCTATGTGTACATTCAAAATTGGGAAACTATATCTCACTCAGCTTGCTGTTCAATAGTGATTGAAGAACTATTGTAAGACAGTGGGACTGACTATACCCAACTTTTCCCTGGTGTATCATGCAGTTGCTATGTATTCTGTCCTGATAGAGTCATTTCAGGTTTAGTCAAAACAAGATTTACTTTGTCTTGGAATAGCCTTAAATCACAGTGTCAGCATTTTGCTTTATCAAATGCCCTTAACAATTTTTATACCTTTCCCACAATCAGCCAGAGTCACAGCAAATTTTCCCTTCCCAGTGGTAGCTTAATTTAAAAACCAGCAGAAAATATTTTTGAAGGATCAATAAAACCACAAAATAAAATGTCAAATGGTTTAGATTCTAAAACTCATAGTTGTGATGATGGATTTTTATTTCTAGGCTTTCATACTAAGTCTATGTACAAGAACAAAGTTAATCTCAAACGACTTGGAGTGAACAATGGTCAACTAAGTTAAGACTTACAAATGGAATTTTAATTCCTTCTCTATTCTATAAAGAATGGTAATTATTAGTAGCATGCTAGTGTTCAGGATAGGCACAGTTTCTAGGATCTACTTTCTTTGTTGCGTCTTATGATAGAGTTTAGTTCTCAGGCTTCTCCCACAGTGAGCCCTGGAGAAAAATTCAGTGGCAGCTTTTTCACTGAGTATTCGTAGAGATTAAAAATAACTCTTGGCATAAAACAGCATACAATTCTCATGCTTTCTGCCTCACAAAGCTAACGCCTATATGTGATTCTATCACATGACTCTAAGATGGCTCTGGAAGAACCCACAGTAATGAGAAGGAGGTGAGAGCAGAACAGAGTGTGCAAGCTTGTAATCCCAGTTCACAGTTCTTAGCCATGAGGTAGCTAGGGCAAACCTCTGCTCTTTGCCTCTCAGTTGTGACAGCAACTCTCAAGCCACTCTCAAGCCACATGCCTCTTGGATCTCTAATAATCTAGATGAGTTGGTTTTCTTTGTTTTTCATTTGTATGTAATCTATTTAGATAATTATGAAAATTGATTCCATACTTATTGATTTAAGTTTTGTAATAAAGTTATTCTGCAAAGCCAAAGATGGGAATTTAACCACTCTCATCTTTGCTTTAAAAGAATTTTTTTCATGATGGCAAGGATGTGAGCCATTACTTTTTGGCTATTGCAAAAGCCACACCTATAGGATTGACCAAGGCTTGTAGGCCTCTCTCCAGTGAGGCCTCCTCAGCACTGTGATCATGGGCAAGTCTTTCCTCTTCTGTGTACCCCTTTGTATGGTGACCTCTCTAACTTAAAACACATAAAATCTAACTGTGTTTGCTCTTTGGACATTCTGTAGCATGCAGCACAGCATGGTCTTAGGATAGATATCTTCCAGACTGATGTAACCATGCAGATTGCTGCATAGTGCACCCACTGATTATATTCAAGCATGCAATATTTTCACTTGAGAGTAATGAAAACATTTAAGCTATGAAAATAATACACAGATATAGTAGCATTAACTTACTAATGCAAAAAGTTATCTTGACTTGGTATTTATTGTTTGCAGCCATTAGAAATGTCTTATGTAAGGACATAATAAAGAATAAATACATAATAGAATGAAGTCTATGCTATGTGACCTCATTTGTTTATTTATTTATTTATTTTTGGTATACAGAGTTGTTGATTAGTAGTAAAGGATCAAGCATAATACATTTGGTAAATATAGTATAAGTTAAGAGGAAAACCTAGATGCCAATAGCTGAAGGCAAAATGCAGAACAAGGACATTATTTTTATGAAGCCTCAGTTGTTTAGTGCATGGGATTAGAATCCAATGCACTAGTGAAGTATTTACAGAAGAACAATATATATATTAATTCAAGTTAAATCCCAATCACAACTCCTCCCTCCTCCCCTCCTGGTCCCACCTTGCCACCATCTACTCCCTCTCCCACCTATCCTACTCTTCTAGTGTTGGATGCCCCTTCTTATCCGTAGCCCTCAGTTCATTAGTCACATGAGGGCTAAGAGCTTCGTCTTCCTCTGGGGCCCAAGTTGGCAACTTCACTACGGTAAAGTGTCCCACTAACTGGTAACAAAAAGTCCATGACTAAGACTGCCCCACCCCTACTTTATAAGAAATCAGAATGAGGACCAAATTGCCTGTCCTCTATATTTGTATATATGGGTCTAGGTCAAGTCTTAGCCTTCTCATTTGGGTTAGTGTTTCAGTCACTGTAAGCCTCTAGGGACATAGTTTAGTTGGTTCTGTTGATCTTAATGTGTTGATCTATTCTCTCCTGGTCTCTCTATTCTTCCCCCCTCTCTTATAGGGCCCCCAGAGCTCCACCTAATGTTCAACTTTGATTTTTATAGGGAGAGAACCACTAGTTTTCCTGAAAGAGGATTTAGACCATGTCCATAGCCCAGGGTAAAGCAGAATTAGTTGAATATGTAATAGTTAAATAAGGGCACCACAAGGCTCATTGCCATCTGACCCCTGTAAAAATCTGAAATAAGAATTGGATAATGTTGCAAAACAATGCTTGGTTTACAATTTTGAGCATCTGGAGGTGTATATAAATGCTGATGCTTATGTTTCTGTGAATTTTATTTATTCACATACATTACATGTTGAATTAGAAAAGTAATGCTGTGTGGCTTTTCTTTTTCAGAGACACTTCCCTCTTTCCCCTCAAAAGAGGGGTACAATAATGTAGTACAATAAGCTTTAGGCAAAAGGGTGCTAAATATTTACTACTATTGTTATTATTATTATTGCTTGTGTGTATGTGTGTGAGTGAGAGAGAGAAAGAAAGAAGAGAGAGAGAGAGAGAGAGAGAGAGAGAGAGAGAGAGACTGTCCATAAAAGAAGGAAATGTTTTTCTTTCCTGGCCTGCCTCTCATCTCCTTTGCTTATTGACATAGCCTGTGAATTTAAAATCCCTAGAGCCACTTGGTACTTGAGAAGAGATGCTAAATCACTTCTATAAACAGAGCACTCAGGTTGTGCATGAAGTGAGTTTCAATTCACTAACAGGCAAAAAAGGTGTAGGAATATCCTTGAAGTCAAGTTACAGGGGGTTGTGAGCTTCGCGGTATGGGTCCTAGGATCTGAACATCAGTACTTAGGAAAAGTAGTATGTGCTGTTAACTCCTGAACCATTCCTCCAGCCCCATACAAGGGGTTTTAGAATCAAGCCTGGCTTAATTCTGAGATTGCTATGTGGAGCACTGTAACCCAAGATTCTTTTTTGAAATTCTATCAGATACAGTTTGCTTGCTTGCTTCTTACATATTTTTCTTTCTTTTTTCTCTTTCTCTATTTTTCTTTCCATTTTAACCTTGATATATTATAGTAGAAAGGAAATAACATTTATCATTTTAAGCAATCCTCCAGGTGCTTTACCTGTTTTGCAGTTACCACTCACTATATGCATTCAGTTTTGTGTAATCCTTATTTCAAGTACATCTAGAATATTCAGAACTTTGTCAAAACCTTCAACAAAATTCCTGTGCCACTGAGCAATTTTTCTTCTTTCCACATCCTCAAACCCCACAGACACCAGCAATATCTTTTCCCCTTCTGCTTCTGAATTGGCTTATTCTAGGCACCGCAGATAAATGACAGCATGAAATATTTATCTCTCAAAACATGGCTTGTTTCACTTAACATACCGTCAAGATCCATCAGTAGTGCAGCCTTTCTCAAAATTTCAATTCTCTAAAAGTCTGATTCACACTCTATTGAAATCATATGCCATCTTTTCTTAATCAATTCAGCCACAGAACAATTGACTCAGTGGCCTGCACATCTGTGCTACTGTGCATAATACATCAGAAACAGGAGTGTAGAGAAGATTCAAGTCTCTGCTTTCATTTTCCATGCCTGTACCACCAAATGAGGAATTGCTGGGTCATTGGGTGACCATACTCACATTTGGTTTTTGATGTTATATCCACAATAATGGCACTATATTACTTTCTTGATCAAAATCCACAATGACATTGTCATCAGCATACACTTGCCAATACTTGTTTTCCAGTGTGTAAATTAATCACGATTTTAGGGAATGGGAAGTACTACATACAATATCCATTAACCAATGATGCTGAGTATCACCTTATACATCTGTTACCATCTTTACATTTTCTCTGAAGAAATGGTCTGAAGAGGTATAGAGTTTTCAGGAAAAACAGGAATAATTATCATCATGTTCTGGTGAAGAAAAGTAAGTTACTGTAATACTAGACCCTGATTTAGCCTGTACTCTGTGCCAGGCTGTGGGGGTGTTCTCAGTGTGTGATCCCATTCAACACCTGCCCAATCTAGATGAATACTATGAAGGTGGCATCATTATTAATTCTATTGTTCACTTGAATATGTGGTATTTCAGTCATCATGCCTGCACCTTTGGCTGTAGAGCTAATGAATAGCAGAAGCCTGATGTGAAATAAATCCCCTTGATCTCAAAGCCACTGATTCTTATAAAGAATCAACGAAACCAAGAGTTGTTTCTTTGAGAAAATCAACAAAATAGACAAACCTCTAGTCAAACTAGCTAAAAGGCAGAGGGATAATACCCAAATCAACAAAATCTGTAATGAAAAGGGAGAAATAACAACAGACATTGAGGAAATCAAAAGAATCTTTAGGTATTACCTCAAAAACCTGTATGCCACCAAATTTGAAATAGACAATTTTCTCAATACATTCCACCTACCAATTGTAAATAAAGATCAGGTTAACAAATTAAAGAGTCCTATAACCCCTAAGGAAATAGAAGCAGTCATTAAAAGTTTCTCAACCAAAAAAAAGCCCAGGACCAGATGGTTTCAGCACAGAATTTTACCACAGCTTCAAAGAAGAACTAATACCAGTACCCTTCAAACTATTCCACAAAACAGAAACAGAAGGAACACTGCCAAGATCATTCCATGAAGCCACAGTCACTCTGATACCTAAACCACACAAAGACCCAACAAAGAAAAAAATTTCAGGCCAATTTCCCCTTATGAACATAGACACAAGAGTAGTCAATAAAATACTTGCAAACCAGATCCTAGAACACATCAAAAGTATCATATAGCTTGATCAAGTAGGCTTCATCCCAGGAAGGTAGGGGTGGTTCCACATACAAAAATCCATCAACGTAATTCACCATATAAACAAGCTGAAAGAAAAAAAAAAACAACATAGTCATCTCACTAGATGCTGAAAAGGCATTTGACAAAATCCAATATACCTTCATGCTAAAAGTTCTGGAGAGAGCTGCCATAAAAGAACCATATTTAGAAATAATAAAAGCTATATACAGCAAGCCAGTAACTAACATCAAAATAAACAGAGAGAAATTGATTCTTAACTGTTATGCAATATTGTCTATTACAGAGCCTATTACTTAGTAGACTTTCAGTATATATTAACAACTCATTATTCTATCTTCATTCTAACACACATACAGTCAGCTCCCTCTTCTCCCACTCACCCCCATACTCCCACACCTCAAGCTTCAGTCATCATCTGCTCCATTGTGGCATAAAATGTCAAAATGAATCCACCCAGAATTCCCAGCAGGCATTCATTCATTATCCAGTCATTCACAGTGCACTTTTAAGATGCCTTTATATATTTTTTTCTACCTAGAAACATTGATTAGGCCCAAAGTTATTGAGAAATAACTTTACGTAGGCCTCTTGTGTGTCTGTGTCTACCCTGCTGAATTACCAATGACCATTGTCCTGGACCATATTTTCAATGGTACCTAAGATATCCTTCTCCATTCTCCTTCTGTGTCTTTATCCTCATCATCTCTATTTGTACCTCCATTCCTATGTCCATCTCAGTCTTGGTCCCTCCTCCCACACTCAATGGCCTCTTCTTTTGTTACCCTCTAAGTTCCTGCCCCATATTCAGACTCCCTGTGTGGATTAAAGAACACCTATGGAAAAATAATGAGGGCAGAGTGTCGGCTTTATTTGCTGCCCATAATATTTAAGATATGGAACCACTGAGGGGGGACATATCAAACATCTTGAACTTAGTTTAAACGATTCAAGTCCCCCAAGAATGGAGTGTCTCAGGTGTGACTCAACTCAGTGCCACAGGCAGAAGCCACTTTATGGCTTGACATTGACACTAGAGGACGTAGAAAAGGAGGGAGTGTGCAATGGAAGCCCATGTTCCTTGCTGTACTTTGTGTGACAAAAAATTCACAGTTTTCAGGTCTGCAGTCAGCATCCATGGTCCCTTAGCATGCTAACCTGTCAGCTTTCAATCATAGATCCAGACTGATTATGAAAACGTCCAATGTTTACCAGTTTTTATGCTTAAGAGACATCCTGTATTTCTTATATTATTTCACTGAAGTAATAACAAATATCTCCTAGTGGTAATCACTATTACTCTGAAAAAGTTGTAAGGCTTAGACAATTCATTTACAATGCTTCCTGACACAATATTTGCTTCCTATGTTAGATATTGTGGCATAAAAATTCTATATATTGCACTGGATAACTTGAAACAAATGTGTTATTTATATGTGTTTATGTCATCTATGCCTAGTGTATGTGAAGCTGTGTATTCAAGGGCAAAATCTTCACCTAATGTTCTACTGTTCTGAACCTTGCACCTAAGTTGCCAGTCTCATTTGTGGTAGTTGTCAATTATAACTAAATTGCAGAGGCTATGAAAAGTCCGGAATTTGATCCCAGCAGAGTCAAAGAAAAGAGACCAACTGGATTTACAGTTGAAGAAAGTAATTAACTTAATAAATTTAAAGTGATTTCAATTCAATCACACACGTATATGTGTACATTGTAATTAAAGTACCATAAAAGCCTGCTGGCATATATACTTGATTCTCCTTTATTTATTCTCAATACTTAGCTACTATGTATGGTATCTTGCTAGAGTTTACAACTTTTATCAAAAATTTCCTATGCTAGGGGTTCAAAAATATGAACTATTGATATGAAAGCCATCTGCATTATGTTTTAGGGTTCAAATTAACATCTTTTATAAAAAACTATTCTGATGGGGGTGGTGTTAAGCATTCTAAATGTTGAATGGTCCTGCTTGCTGTCTGTTACTTATTTTGTCTCTGACTGGTTAAATAAATGCTGAGGCCTGGAGATTGGGCAAAGACAGAGGCAGTCAGGACTAAGGTGCCAGGGCTTTTTGAGAGAGAGAGCATCTTGGGAGGAAGAAGCTTGCAGGAGAAGTCAGGAGCAAACAAGGAGGACATGCCATGGGGTAGATTAAAGAAGATCCTTTCACATGGCCTGGAACATCAGCATAGGGTGGAGAATAATAGTCCAAAGGGACGTATGTATATATGGGGTCATATTTGGGTAATAGAATTATGAGCTAGGTTAGATGGGCTAGGATTGCACAATTCAGGCCTAGGCTTGTTAAAATCAATCAGGTGTCTGTTTGTATTCATTTATAATGGTGGGTTAAGGTTTAACACCGCTGACCAATTAAGACAATATAAACACTAGTTAAATAGTTTAATTAGCTATTTTTCTATACTATTCTTTTATTTTTATATTTGTATTAATTCTTTGAGAATTTAATACAATATGTTTTGATCATATTCACCACAACCTCTTCTCATAATGCCTCTCAGACCCTTGTTTCTGTGACAAATAATCTGACAAATGTTACCTTAGGTAGAGAAGATTTATTTTAGTTTATGTTTCTAAAGTACAGCCTACCTTCCTAACAGAAGGAACTTGGTGTGACTGATCACACTTTGTCTGTAATCTGAAAGCAGAGAGGGATGGATTCTGGTGCTTGGCTTTTATCCACTTTTTATTCAGTCTATGACTCACATCTGTGGAGTTGTACCCGAACAATTAAAGTATAAATTCCTCCCCAAATTATTCTAATCCAGATAATTCTCATAGGTATGCCAGGTTGCTTGTCTTCTAGGAGATTATACATTCTGTCAAACTGGCTAACAGTATTAACTGTCATTCCACTATTTTTTTAATAATTTATTTTTTATTTCTTCAAGTTACATCTCAATCA
>CAJQZJ010014563.1:9543539-9555549 GCA_907164525.1 Lophiomys imhausi | reverse complement strand
AGAGAGAGAGAGAGAGAGAGAGAGAGAGAGAGAGAGAGAGAGAGAGAAGAGGCTAGCTTGACTGATGCCATCGAGTAGAAATTACACCTAGCAAGGTGAGAGAGGACAGAATATAAGTTCATTTTAGCTTAAGCCAACAGGAGAGTGAGCAGGGACATAAAAGATAACATGGGCTCTAGAAGACACTGTCATCCACAGAGGGCAATCACCTTAGTACTTTAAACTAAACAGATATATAAATAAAAATTAAATATATATATATATATATATAAACAAGTACTGTGAATACAACATTGTTTCTATTCCTATGTCTCTTTACTTTCTATCATGTGTGTACATGTACATGTGTATTCTTGCATGGGTTGGGTACACGTGTGTGTGTGCTTATGAAAGCCTGAGGTCAACTTCAGCATGTTTTTTAGTCACTATTCACCTTGACTTTTTGATATAAGTATTTTACACAGCCTAGAACTTCTCAGTGTTGAGATTACAGGCAAAACCCAACACACCTACCTTATTTGTTTTACTTCTTTCATTTTTTTTTTTAAAAACTTATTGGTATCTGTAATTGTCAAGATTTTCTGGAGTTATACACTTAAATGAAAAGTGTTATTCTTCTGTAGATTGTGTATGTAATTCCTAGGAAAACAATCAAGTGTTGGGGGGGGGTTTATTGTTAAAGAGATTTCAACATAGATTCAGGCTTTGTGATAGACACAGAAGTACTCTTGGAGTTGTCAGTTAATTCTTTAATGAGCTCTGCTAATTTATCTCTTTTAAGGTACAGCTCAGTTTCACTTATGGGCACCTCCAGTGTATTCTTACTGTCTTTTTAATGTCCATAGGGTGTCCAAGGCTATAACATTTATATACTCAATATTAGCATATGTAATTATCTCATTATTTTAGTTTTAGTGGAGTTTAGTTAGAATTTCAACAACTTAATCATTTTCCAATTAGAATGTCTTTTAATTCACTTGATTTAGTATTTTGTTTTCCAGTTTTTTTATTTCATTAGCAAGCTATTATTGACACATTAGTATATTTGTTATTTCTTCTGCTTGCTTTGAACTTAATTTGTTTTTCATTTTATAGTTATTTATGGTGACAACTCCCATTACTGAATATGAGGCTTTCTTTTTTTAAATTATGAGACATAATATTTTAAATGTACTTTGAAAATTATAGCCCACATATTTTCATAGATTGTTTTTTCATTTTGATTTTGGTAAAAATGTGTTTGTGGTTTCCTTATAGATTTTTTATATAGTATATGGATTACATAAAGTATGTTACTCTTTGAATAGTTGTCCAGTCTCTCCATATGTGCACATATATACACATATCTCATACACACACACAGCACACACTTTTGAATAACAGAAACAAATCTAAGGTTACAGTTAGTAATTTTCAGAACATGGCTAATATGTTTAAGGCTCTGTTTTTAATTTCAATACTTAGGAAGGAAAAAAACAGAAAGAGGAAGATACAGGGAGAGAAGGAGGGTAGAAAGGAAATCAATTTTGTTATGTCCACTGAGTTTTGTCTCACTCTTATTAAAAACAACATGGTATTACTTACTTATAAATAGATATTAGCAGCAACATAGTGGATACTCATGCTACAATCCACAGACCCATACAGCCTAAGTAACTAGGAGGACTTAAAGGGGAATGCAAGTATTTCCTTGGCAAGATGAAATAGAGTAGAGTTTATGGTGGCCTGGGGGCAGGTAAGGTTGGGAACAGGAAGTATCATGTGGCATGGGAAGAAAATACTGTCAGAAATGATTGGACTTGGAAGCATTTAAGGGGTGAGGTAGAAACCTAGTGCAGTGGAAATACCTTGGTGTCTATGAGAGTGCTATAACTCTAGCAAAGACTCCTAGAACTGGGGGACACAGCGCCTGAACCAGATATCCTCTGTAACTAGGATAGGTTTCAAGTGAAGTGATAGGGACACCAACAACCACAAAACTTTGACCTACAGTTTGTTCTTCCTGTAGTGTATTCTGAGACTGGAGCATAATAAAATCTTCATAAGAGAGACCGGAGAGAATCCACCCATCAGTGGCTGAGAGCAGATGCAGAGTCCCACAACTTTAGGTGGAGCTCAGAGAGTTCTGCAGAGGAGGAGGAAGAATTGGGGAAACAAGAGGGTTCATGGACACCACAAGAACACGACTTATAAAATCAACTGACTGAGACTCATGGGGTCTTACAAAGATCAGGGAACCTCTAGGGGTCTGACCTAGGTCTTCTGCATTTATGTAATGGCTGAGTAGCTTGGTGTTCTCCTGGGATTTGTAATCCCACAATGAGCAGGGGCAGAGACATCCCCTCTGACTTATTTTGCCTGCTTGTGAGACCCCATTTCTCCCACTGGCTTGCCTCACACAGCCTCCGTGTGATGGTATATGCCTGTTCTTATTGAAGATTGTTAAGCCAAGCTTGGTTGATGTTCCTGGGAAACATGTTATTTTCTGAAGGAAGGTGTGGGGGGGGGTGCCTCGAAGTGAGGGAAAGTGGGAAGTAGAGGCTGGGGAAGGAAAGGGTGGAGAACCTATTGTCAGAATGTATATGAGAGAATAAAAGTAAAAATAAAATCAAACAAAAATTCCTTTATTATATTGGGCTTGGTAGTTCATATCTAGGATTTCAACTTCTCAGGGTGCTTAGCGAGTAGTACTGCAAATTTAAAGCCATCATGGGATACCGTACTTCATAAAACAAAAGTGAAACAAAAACAGCAAAAATCTTTGTTATGCCATTAATGTCTGCATTGAAAATATACTGCATGAAATATCGTGGCACTAGGGTTATGCTTTCTCTGATGGTTCCATTTTTAAGTTCAATATACTTCTTTGGGTTTGATCTGTGCATGTTTTACAGAGCAGTGGACCTGGATGGTTCTGCAGTATATCTACAGAATCTGGAAACCATGTCTAGCTCTGTCTCCTCTACAGTCCTGTCACCTTCTGAAGGACCTTGGCACCTTATCATGTTTGAGACCAGAGGAATAACTTTACTCACCACCATCCCCACTTCTGCTCCAGTGTATTTTATCACAAGATGTATCTAAAGGTGGGAAAGGAAAGATAGATGGTTCATTCTTAGATGCATGCATGCATCCATATGTACAGAAGGATTTTCAACATCCTCTTAGTAGCTCTATCCCCAAGTCATCTCACCAGAAATGATACACTATTTCACTTTCTACTTTTTATTCCCACTGCATAATATTGAAGTTCAGCTCCCCTCCTGTCAAAGTAAGGAGGGAGAAGAAGAGAGTGCCATCAGCTCCCCACAGTGTTTATGCTTCAGGACTTTCCTTTCATTTTTTTACTTTTGTCTCTAAAATGTCTGCCAACATTTACCTTTGAGGAATGAATTGCTTTTTGTATGACTTTCCAGATATTCTAGTTACAATCCATAAGAGACATTGGCAACGGTGGGCCTATTGTATATTGCCCAGCAACAGAAGTCTAGAACAGGATATTCAACTTATAAATTAAATATAGTGGCAGCATTCAGGAGTGAGATGATGGATGACCAAGAAAGTTTAAAAAGAATTATGGCCTCACATACTTCTATTTCATTGTATCTTTTCTTAAAGTGAGTGAAATGCAAGAAGTATGATACAAAATAATTTGGATTTGATAATGGTAATACTTGAAAACATACCATTTATAATACTAAAAACTATTGAATATATGCCATTATCCTTGAGTAAACTTAGACTGAGGTGAGGTGAAGCATTGTTACAGTCCTTGAAATGTTATAGAAATGTACCATGCCAGAAATATATCAAGTCCTCCTAACAGTTGAATAAAGAAATAAAGATTATATAAGTATGCCTTTTATGGTTACAAAACAGAGAGGAAATATCATTGATCTTCATATTGCTTATGAAGATAGCATATAATATATTGTGGTTTTATACAACATGGTTACCAACCTATCAGTTAATAGGCCCACTTATATAAAAATGTGTATGTTCATATGTAATGCACACATAAAAGGTCTGATGGAGCTTATGATGAAACCAGAAGAACCAAAAGTTGAAAGCACTTACTTAAAATCAGTTATACATTACTATTTATAACTAAGGATTTTTATTAAGCAAATTATAGTTAGATGTATCTTTATGTTTTTTTTTAAGTATATGACATTTGCCCCTGTATATGAGTAATTACCAAGTTCAAGCTCAAACCTGATGTTCATGTAGGCCAGAAAAGAAAGTTGGATATCCTGAAGCTTGAGTTGCCTATGATTAAAAACCACCATGTGGATGCTGGAATCAAGCTTGGATCCTCTGTAAGGGTAGTGAGTGCTTTTAACCACTGAGTCATCTCTGTAGCCCACAATTTATATCTACTCATGTGGTTTATATCTTAATTTTACTAGAAAAAATTTATACTAAATTTTATGTGTCAAATTGAGAAATAAGTAGCTTACATTATATGATAACACAGAAACATGCAATGGCATAAAATGTATAATTTCTGATAGACTATATTTCTCTAGAAAATATCTACATTTAGTCCAAATAGACTTTTATCTTTAGGGACTTATTTGTGAGATATTTTATGTGAATATACAATAAACTTCTTTTCTGTAACTAAGTGGAAATATACCTGAAACTACTTAGTGTTCACCTGAGTACTTTAGTGCTCGCTTCTATTTCGTGCTTCAATTAACTGAGCATGTTTTGTCCACTCATACCAGGCATAAGTCAGGAGGAACATGGGTATGCCTGCTAATTCTTCTGCCATAGGAAGTAGGATTGTTATTGGTAGTAGATGTAGCTGATATATAAATTGTTGATCTGAAATACAAAGATGTATACTTAATTAGTATTAGTTTATGTTTTAATGCATTATTCTATGCCCCTATTATCCTATAAAGAACTTGAGACATCTATAAGCTTGCACATATTTGTTTATTATCACTTTCTTACTGTAACACTTCATGTTGCAAACAGTTTGATCAATTATCAATAAAATTCATGTCAACATAAAAGTAGACATAAATGATAACAAGTCAAGACAACAGAGAATATAGGGAGGACAGGCTCCTACTAATATTGACATTTTGGAAGTAAACACCCAGAACTTCAGTGAGCACTTACTAATAACACAGTCAAATCTATGATACACTGGGAGGAATGCAAACTCCCCTCTCATTTCAATGGGTTTTCATTTGAAGGCTGTGACTAACACTGTGTAGTCAGAATCTGGGGAATATTTATTCAACACAGCTGGGCTCTGCATATGAGGGCAAGCAATTTAGTAAACACAGCTATGTCCATTTCTGTCAACAGACTTCATGTTGATGTTAATGTTAGACCTACTCCATGTGTTGCTCATGTAGGTCAAATCTTCTTCATAAACATCAGGATTTTCTAAGACATCTGGGTATTAAAGAGATGTTGTTTTTGGATAACATAAAGTCAGTCCAAAGCCAGCCTTGTGTGGATACATAAAGGTCCCTGTAAAGCCAGGGCTCCACTAATGTCAGCTTAAACAAGAATGGTAATATTCAGAGTTATACCATGATTACCAATAAGACCTACAGTCAGTCTCTGATGCAGAATTTCATATAATTTAGGTCTCCAAATCAAGGAATCCTTTCAGAACCTTAGTTACCAACAGTTTTGTTAGCATTTGTTTAACATGATTGTGTGTGTGTGTGTGTGTGTGTGTGTGTGTGTGTTTCATAGTTTCTCTTCTCCTGGCTATTATTCAGATAATTGAGATTCTATTATATTATTAGTTTATCATACTTTACAACACAATACTGAGCAGTTTTAATCTGTTCTTAACTCTCTATGGTACTCTGACTCCCTCTTTGCCCAAAACTCCGAGTTACTTGCTTTTTAGTGCTTTCTTTGCTCCAGCAGAATCTTTCTCATCTTTCCTGGACCTGTCTAGTGGCTGAATCTTTTACTTCTCCTCTAACTCCTCATTTGGTGGAAGACTGAAAGCCCAGACCACTCTCTCCCCTGCTCACCAATTGCCTATAAGCTGCTTTAGTGGCATATGAGAAGACATTTGGGGAGCAGTGTTTTTACAACATTGAGACAGGAGATTCTTAGAACAAGGACTGCAACTAGATATGGGGTGGTACAGAAATCAGCATTTGAATTACACAATAAACTTATGCCTACACAGTTTTTCTAATTATTGTGCTTATTTATTCAAGATCTTTATCCTAATAACTCACAAGAAGATATTTATATTCAGGGATCTAAGGTATTTCTGAGACATGAACTCTGTTATCCAGGATCTAACAAAAGGAACAAGAAAAAGAAAAAGAAACTAAAGAAAGTGAACTTTGTGTAAAATGTTACATTTCTAAAAATCAGTTGCAGTTCCAATTTTAGTAGCAACTCATTTCCTCATTAGTTCAAGAGACTCCTTCATGCAAGGCAAAATGTAGCATAGGGCAGAGTGTGCTGAGTTGAACCCTATTCGGGCATGTTATTTACAGTTAAAAAATGATAATGTCAGAATGATAGAATATGTAGTAAGAGTACTCAGGAGCTCTAAAAAGACTAATAAAAATAATCATGGGGACAGTAAATGAACAGTTTTCCTAATAAGGAAACGTGAGTACTTTCATAGGGACGAGAAAAGCTGGTAGAAGCAAGTTTCACCTGAAGTACACATCATTTGGTAAACATGCATTCTATACCAACCTAGGTGCTTGGTATAGATGATACTTCACAATAAAAAGGAGTATAGAAGGAAATGCTGAGAAAAATTTGTCTACATAGCTATTAGGAGGGAGCACAAGTAGTCATTGAGGCTGAGTTCGAGAAGACCACAGGAAGCAGAAAAGTTATCTAAAGAAACTCTTCCCAGGGCTCTTTACAGAGCTAACCATTTAGTGTGTCCTTAATAAGTCCTCATCTTTCGGCCTCTGCTGAATAACAATTTCTTTCACTGTGTGGAATCAGGGAGAAAGTCAAAGAGAGAAAAACCTATGGTCAAAAAGCAGGAGAACATTGAAGGTGCCACAGTTTTCTAAAAGTCTCACAAATTCTAGAAACACCAACCCCAAGCTGAAACTCAAGACATAAAGTTGGGTAAAGTACAGCTTACCAGGTACAGTGGTGCACCCCAGGCACCTATGTGCTCTACTCAGTAAGTTAGTACTATAGAGATTATGATGGTACCTATACTACTTGCCTGAGGCTGGAGCTGTCTTCTTAGCTTTGCCATTTCACAGCAACGTCACATCCTCCCAACTTCCTAGCAAAAGAAGAGTGAAGGATCTGTGTGAATCTGTAAACTCAGTGCATGGGAAGAAAACATCCGAATCTTAGAGAATATTTAGACGAGTCTCCCGTGTTAGTATCCGTCCTGGTTTACAGATATTTCAGGGACATTCACAGATATTTTGGGAGCTATTAATAATACATTTTCTAATATGCCAACCATCTTCATGTAATGTACTTTGATTTGATTGTAGTATACAAAACTGATTAACAATACTGTGCCCAGACTCACCATGTTCCAGGTAGAGCCCCAGAAGTCCTGACTATGTGTCACTGTACTGGAAGTCTGTGAGCAGCTGAGGACAAATTGCAGAGTCATGATGATGTGTGGACGTTTGTCTACTGCCATTTCTGTCATTCTCCTTAGCTATGGATATTTGCTAACTAAATTGTCCTTTCTATATTTGAAAATTTGAAATTAAATAGTTAGTGTATGGCCAATATTTTAAAAGCATCACAAATTAGAATGGTTTTCTACTTGTGAGCTAACCCAGACCCCGAAGGATGCACGTAACATCTATTCACTTATAGTTGGATTTTAGCCATATAGTACAGGATAACTATACTACAAACAAAGCACCAGAGGGAACATGAACATAGACATTTTTTTCCTGTCAATGAGACGCTTTGCCCTAGTGGTGCTGCCTTGTAGGCCCCCAGTGTATGAGGAGGCTCTTGGCTCTCATATGACTGCTGAACTGGGAGACTGATATGTAGGGACACTCCACTCCATAGGAGTGGGATGGAAGGGATAGGGGATAGAGGGTGGGAGGGCGGGACTGGGAGGGGTGGAAAGAGGGCACTGTGGTGGAGATGTAACTGGAAGTAATAAATAAATCTAAAAAACGTAGAAAGGTTTAGGCTCTACTTGTAATATTACATCGGCAAAACCAAGAAAATAATGAGTCAAAAAATGAGTATTTAGCATTTGTCAAAATGTGAGTACAATTGTAGCACAGAGTAATAATATGACTATCAGCAGTACCCATGTCAGATTGGTGAGTAGGAAATGAGTGTCTAGGTGTTTCTTATAGTGTGATGACTGTGTAACTAATGAAGGGTCGGAGAAAACAACGCCAGGTACCTTACGTGCCCTGGACTACTGGGCTTAGGTTCGTCCTGAGTGACCTGTTATCAAAACTGTGCGGATCTTACTTAATCCTTGTAGTGCTAACAGTTGACAGTTAGATTCCCTGCATTTTAAATCACGTGTGTGTGTGTGTGTGTGTGTGTGTGTGTGTATGTGTGTTTGTGCAGGCTCAAACATGTCATGGCAGGTGTGTTAAGTAAGGTGAAAAACTGGATGCAAGTCATTGCCTTACACTTTTGTCTCTTTTTGGTATCCCATACCATGTTTGACATACTGCTATCCTATAAGCTTCCTGAGATTCTTCTGTATTTGCCTCCCACTCAGAGTTGACACAGCAGGATTACAGGTACCTACCCCCTACTTTACCCAGCTTTCTGTGTGGACTAGGGGTCAAAATTCTGTTGCTCATGCTCTTACCCTTTGAACCATCTCCACAGCCCTGCATCCTTCCTTTAATAATAACGGATGTGGCAGATAACCCATAAACTACCCAACTAGAATGGAAACAATTTGTCACTATAGTATAACTAGGGAAGAGCCAACCCAGACCTAGCATACAGATGGGGCAGTATACACGTATTCAATTAATGAATCAATTCTATCAGTTGCTCATATCAGGGAACTGTAATCTAGCCAACTCTTTTTCTAGTAACCAAAGAGTAGGTAGAAGGTATGTGTTCCTCTTGACATAAGGAAAGTACGTTGAGATTCAGGGGCATGGTGTATCACTAGGGAAGACTATATGAAAGATGAAACAATAACAGAAGTCTTTGATTTTGTCACCAAAATATTCGATACTGTCTTCCATTGCTATTTAATGGATGAAGAAATTGTTGCTGCAATTTCATGATTTCATAATTTATAAAGATTAGTGTATTGCTTAAAGAAACAAAACTAGATAAAAAAAATTAAATCTAAAGTCAGGCCAAGATGATTTCAATGTCTTGACCTTGAGTCCAATGTTGTATTGACTTATTAACTTGTTTTTTTTTTTTTAATGAATATGGTCCTCATTGCTTCTTGCTTTTTCATCAATTAATGATATTATATGAACATTTAATATTTTCAAATAGTGTTATATATTTTTCATGAACTATCATACTTTATTTTCACAATAATCATGTACACCAGGTTTAATAATCTCCATATACCAAATGCAGAGGCTGAGAAATAAAGGTGAACAATTTCAATGGAGCTTTACAAGTGATTGAGTTGGCATTTGTAAGCCTGTCCTCTCATTGTAGGATAACATCTCTTCTTAATCACTAACATTTCAATATATCATCTGTTTGATGGTTGTAGCTGCTATTGAGACAAAATTGGGAAAGAGCAAATGGGGGCATTCACTTAAATACTGGGACCAAACTCCTTAGTTTGCCATGGGCAAACATGTAAACAATTGCCTGAGTTGAGCATATATTAGGCACAGGGTAAATCAAATGAGAAGGTTCAAGAAATTGGACTATACCTGATAAAGAACAGTAAGGAAATACTGCCATTATGTGGGGCTGACTATGGGGATCCTAGAAGGAGATATCACAGAGATCACAGAAAAATGACAAGTTGAACCAAACTGCTAGGGTTATCAATAGAGAAAATAATCCGTTTCTATATATGCCTAAATGAAAAACAAAGTGGTATATGGAAGAAGTAAGAATGAAAGTCAAAGGGTAAACGGTAAGATGACAAAGCTGCAGGAAGAACAAAATGGACAAAGGAAGTTTTCTTTCAGACATTTTCATGTCTATAACACCACTGTTATGAAAATGTTCAAAAGTCTGTCCAGGTTAATGTAGAAAGGGAGAAAAAAAATGCTTTGTTAGTTTTTCTTATATGTCTACACTCTAGTCCCAGGCCTTCCTAATGGCCCTCTTCTGCATGCATCATGAGTTATTAGCACTGATATTAAAAGGATATCCTCAAGAAAAAGGACACTTGTAGAAAATAGAATGAACTATAAAAAGCATGTCTTCAGTGATAGTCACTGATATTATACCAAAAAATTATTTTTAATCACCAATCTAAGGTTATTTAACATGCTAACATAAGGATAAATTAGAGAACGGGGATTATCTGATTTTGTATACTGCTTTTCAACATTTCTGAAAGTCTGAAATCTGTTGAGTAGAAAACATTTTTAAAATAAACTTACACATATGAACACCCAACTTAAATGATATCTAACCTCTTCCAAAGAAGGAGAGTGATATTTAGGTCACTGGTAAGAATATCATATGACTACAGAGTCTGTATACCAGCTGCCTACATGAACATCTTCCTATGTGGTCAGCATATAGAGTATACAATCTACGTTCCAAGGCATCTTAGGTGACCTACTGGTAAACCAAATCCACCCATTGTATCACTGCAAAGCAAATTTACTCTTGATCATTTCAAAGGCGGGTTACATATTCTTCCTAATAAATACATTATTTAAAGGTGATATAAGTACACTGCAGAAGGGTATACTCAAAGTCAATATTAGAACTACAGTCCCAAGATAAATATTGTGGGACATGAAGACACAAGGTCAGCAGGATTGTACTATAGATTCAAAGTCAACACTGTTGAGCATTACAGACTCAAGTTCAACATTGTGGCACTGCAGACCCATGGTCAACACAGTGCAATTATACACCCAACTTCAACACTGTGGAGCTGCAGACCGAAAGTCATTTCTGTGAAACTGCAAAACTATGATCAACATTGTGCCATTACATCATACCCAAGGTCAACGCTGGAACTGAACACCAAAAGTCAATATTGTGGTACTGCAGACCCTTGGTTAACACTGTGCTATTACAGAACCATGTTCAACACTGTGGAACTGCTGACACATGGCCACCATTGATACTGCAGACCCAATGGCATCACTAAGGAACTACAGACACAAAGTCAACACTATGAAACTTCAGTCCAAGCTCATCACTGTGAAACTACAGGCTTCAGGTGGGTCAATACTGTGGAATTACATACCCCAGTCAGCACAGTGAAACTAAATACCTAAGGCAAGTTGAAAGCAGAGAGGAGAAAACATGAAACGGTTTCTTTTTTATGAAGATTCTTCAAATAAATCAAACAGAATATTTCCTGCAACCCCATCCTATGTGGAGGTATTGAGCCCTTTTGATAGAATAATTCTTGCAGGAGAGGAGACATTCTAAAAAGAGACACTTGCAGCCCTCCCTTTGGCTATCAGTCCACTGTAACAACAAACACCAGTCACCAGTGTTAAAATTTTCTCTGGTGATGCAAGGATTAAATAAAAGCTGAAACCATGGCACTAAGTAGATGAAGACCTAACATTCCAGGAGGAGACTACACAGTTCTGTCTACTATATGAACCATCTTGTAGGACAGATCAGAGCATAGAAGATAATGAATAATGTAACTTGAAGAAATTTAAAAAAAAAGATGATGATGATGATTGATGATGACTAAATAATGGACATAGTATAGGAAAGATCAAGAAAAAAGGACAGATTATTGAATAGAGCTTTATACCTTTGTATACTGATACAAAATTAATATTATATTTGGCTAAATTGGTATTGATCATTGTATATTAATGCAAAATTAAGATTGTATAGGGCTACATCGGTATTGATCTTTGTATATTGATACAAAATTAAGATT
>CAJQZJ010014563.1:9520526-9536080 GCA_907164525.1 Lophiomys imhausi | reverse complement strand
ACACACACACACACACACACACACACACACACACACATTGATTCTGGGGATTGAACTTAAGTCTTTATGCTTGGTAGTACGTTACTAACTCAACTCTCATCCTATGTGTCCTTCACTGATTTTATTTATTTACTAAAGACAATAGACAGGTTTGCTTCTTAACTAGACTGTAGCTATGGATTCAGATGACAGTAATGTCATCACTAGTGAAAATCCATAAGTTAGATAGGTTCATACATAAATAAAACAATAATGGCTACACCATCTTAAAACATTTGCACAGAGGTTAGATGCAAACAAATATAATGTCCTGATTTTTGTCTCCAATGTTTTGAAATACAGGTTCCTTTTATTCATTTACTATAAGAAGAAGCCTCCAATAGGAGGGAAGAGTAGCATTCTTTAATAGCAAGTTTAAAATTAAAAGCATCTGAGGTATTAATTCTTAAACAGTTCTTTGGTTTCCTAAGTAGCTTGCAAAGCACTATTTTGCTGTTAAATACCTTTTTAGACTTTACAGGAATAGGAAAGACTATGCATCAACATTTAATTTGGAAACTATTGATGCTTTCAGATATACCACTTTTAACATTTTTCTCAGAATGAGAGAGAGTTTGTTGATATTTAGCTAGTGTGGAGATCTGACATATATGGTTTTTTTTTTATTTTCTTAGCCAAAAAGCTAAGACATGATAAGTGCATTACAACCAAGAGAAGCTTGTGTGTTCTACATCAAATGATTCAGAAATAAAATCTTTCTAGATGCAATTGTATAATCATTTCTATTGGAAATAAAAATGTTGAATATGCACATTACTCTTCTTAATGATCCGTGGAATTGTTCCCACATGAATCTTGGCAACTGATCTGAGGAAGCCACCTGGGAAGGGTTTCCAGCTAACCCAGTAACCTCCCTTGCCATTTACAACATTTGCAGAGAGTATGCCTGGAGCTCTGGCTTCCTGTAAGTTTCACAGTTGCTCCAAACATAATGCTCTGATATTTCTTCACTACTCTTCCCTCTCTGAAAACTGAGACCTTGCATTTTTGTTTTATAACATAGTGGCCATTGGGTGGTTCACACCTTTTCTAGCATCTGCAAGATACAACCTACTTCTTTCCAAGAATTTGCTCTCCGGCTCCTGATCAGGCTCCAAACTGTACTTCACTACTTTTACATAGCCAACCCTGCATCCGGTATCCCTTCCCTCTGGTCTTCCTCGGGTAGGCTTTTAGGGACAGCTAGCTTTTTCTTTGGGAAGCATTAACCAGGGGTTCTGGTTAACGAGCTGTGGGGAAGCTTTGGAGTAATAATAATCCAGAGCTAGCAGGAGGTTCGGGACCTAGTAGAGACTTGAGTCAATGGCTAATGCGTTCCCTCTCCTGGGTCACCCCTACTGACTCACCTTCAGCATGTCTGACTATATCTGTACTCTACACAGTGCCATCCTTTTCCTCATTGCCATTCCGGAGTCACTTGTGCTCCGCCCCAGCTCTACTACTCGATCACACAGTCGCTTGGCTCCCTTATTTCCTTATAGGCTCAACTGAGATTCTGGAGACTAAGTAGGCTGGAGATTACAAAACATTCAGGAGAGGGCTGGGAGTATGGCAGCAAGAGTCATGCTCACAGTTATTCATGTCAGAATCTCTGTCAAATTCTCATCCCTATTGTCCAGCATATGGTCACTATCTCAATATTTGCCATGTCTACCCTTTCTTAGTTGTAACAGCATATCATTCCGATTTATTGCAGTAAGCATAGCTAGAGTGACAAGGCTTTTATTCAAGACTTTTTCTTGAAAAACTAAAATATTCTGTATGAATTTGGGTGCATGTGTATTTTTAGGATTTGCTTTGCTATCCTGGATCCTTCTTTTTCTCTTTTTGACTCATGCTTCTGTTAGGAATAGTTGAAGTTGCCAAAAAGCTGATTTTGGGATAACTGAGAGAGGTGAGATGGTGTTAAATTAAGAATCAGAGATGAGAAAAGATGTAAAGCTTTATTTAGAATGAGGTTTGGGCTGAAAATGACTGTGATTTTTTTTTCTTTTTTAATCCTTTGAGAAACTACAGCCACAAGTTTGAGAAGGAACTATTTAAACACTTATTTTAGCCCAATAAAAAGAAGAAGGAGCCAGCCTTTTCTCAGACCTGGACACTTATCTTTAGGATGCAGAGTGAAAGTGAGAGACTGTATGACCTTGTTTTCTCCTCTCTCTCTCTCTCTCTCTCTCTCTCTCTCTCTCTCTCTCTCTCTCCCTCTTTCCTTCCCTCCCTCTCCCTCTATCCACTGTGGTAAAAGGTGTATATATTTCTAATAGAGAAATTAGGAGGTGATATTCTTTTGCCATAGGAATGAAAACTAAGACAAAAAAACCATTGAAGTTTCTACAACTAGGTTCAAGAATAGAAGTAGTCCTTGAACTAATGAGCTTCTTCTCCATTGTCCTGGAGACCTATTGACTATTAAATCCATATCCATTTTTGGATATGGCTCCATCTTTTCAGTGCTCCTTGCTCTGTATGTGAGCCTCATTTAGAGATGAAAAAGGTCCAATAAGAAGAATTTTAAATTTAGCCATCTCATTCAAAGGTACATTGCTAGATATTTTCCTAAATTTTTGCAAATAGACAGATAATTTATATACATTCATGTATTACAAAATGTTACAGTTTGTAAGTACTCGGTGAAATAAAGTTGGTATTTCCATTAGTTTAAATTATTTTTTCCGTGAGTCTAGCTAAAATTATTCTTTTCAGGTTTGCCTTTCACAATATGTGATTGCAAACTCTATTCACTACATTATGCAAGAGGTCAGAAGACAAAATTAAAACAATAGCAACAAAGAATTAACAACGTGGGTATTTCCTCTGTCTGAGATTGGATTTAATGTAACCAAACACCTCTCTAAATATTCGATTATTATTATTATTATTATTATTATTATTATTATTATTATTATTATTGGTTGTGAGCCTAGCCTTTAACAGCTGAGCCATCTCTCCAGCCCTATTATTATTATTTTTATTTTTTCAGGTTACATCTTAATCACAATCCCCTCCCTACTCCTCCCCTGGTCCCACCCTCCCACCCTCTTCTCCCTCATACCCTCATACCCCCCATCTGCTTCCTTTTTTTTTTAAGTATAAAGTATATCTGTTTCCTCTCAACAGCTCCCCCTTTCAGTCCAACAAATGGCTCTTTCTCTTATAACAACAAATACAATACAAAACAACAAAAATAATTCGGTTATGAGAAGTATAAGGCTTAGCATACATTCCCAATGTCCAGTCCATATGTATTTGACAACTGACTTAACATTCTACTATCTAACCATCTCCATGAGTTTAAAGTTCTATATCAGACTCAGCTTTCATACTAACTTGCCTCACAATTTTAAAAACATCTTCTTAGATCCAGAACACCCTCTTGATTCCTAAACAACTCAAAATTTAACTATGGGACTTGAGCTGTCTAGTCTTCAACCACAGAGAGATGGCTCAGCTGTTAAAGGCTAGGTTCACAACCAAAAATACCTATTTGATTTCATATAATTTTGTACAAGTCATAAATATAATGGAGGATCTAGGTCTACTCCTACAGTCTTCACAGCAGTCACATTGGGTGAGCATGGTTATGCTCCTTTTACAGAGAAAATGCAGCATTCAATGATATATATATAAAACTTGCCCCATTTTATGGCAAGAGAGTGCCAAAGTGAAAAGGAGACCTAGGTCTTTCTGATCCCAGAGAGCTTGTGTTCTTGGCTGTGTATGACCTACAGCCACTGTGTCAACTAGTCCTTCAGTTGATAAGAATTTCTCCAAATGAAACATGGCTGCATACAACAACAGCAAAAACAAAAAAAAAATCTGTGATGTTTAATATCCACTGCCAACTAGATCTGGATTTTAAATCACCACAGAAATTCACATTTGTAGGATTGCGAGAGCTTGCCAGTAAAGTTTACCTAGAGAGAGAAGACTCACTGTGAATGTGAATGGTGATATTCCCCAGCTTAGGGCCTCAAACTGAATTGGGAGAAAACAAATTGAGCCCCAGAGACCAGATCTCTGGGCTTCCTTAATGTCCATACTGTGCTACCATCAGCAGCAGCATTTTCTTCTATTTCACCCTAAAACTCTGGGCCAAAATAAACTGCTCTTTATTTAAGTTATTTGGTCAGATGTTTTTCATAGTAATGGGAAGATTAACTAATGAAGCAGCCATTTTAAAAAAATGACAGATTTATCCACATGCATGGGGAGGCTCCTTCTCTCCTTATTTCTCATTAACAAGATTCATAGACTATTGACAAAATGGCATCATGCCAAGACAGGTTGAAAATAAAGCTCTATGTGTTATCAATATTTTCAAATTTCTGGATGATATTTCTGAAAGCAAGAGCATTCCTTCTCCTCTTTTCTACAGTCCTGGAATAGAAAGGATACTGTGGATGCATGCTGAGGGAGAAAGAATCCTGGACTGTCCTCAGGAAGTCTACTTCTTCCACTTCTTCCCTGAGATGCAAGGCTGGTTTTGAAAAAAAAAATAAATATGACCTCCTCTCTTCCTAAAATAAAGGAAGAATTCAGTTGTAAATGAAAGTATTATTTTAAAGAAAGATAGATCGTGATTGTTCTGTTGGAAAATTCAGGCAACTCTTTGTCTAAATTTAACCAGCCTGTTCAAGAAGCAGTGATTATATATGGAACAGCTCCTCCACAGAATGTCCGAGCCATTTCTTCTCCCAGGGAGTGACCCAGTAAAAACACTAAATATATACCCAGGTCTTCTTCCACTGCATAAAGCTCCAATAGAAATGGTGACTCAGCCTCAGAGCCACAGGAAACCCGAGAAAACCTTTCTTTTCTGGATTTGATCTAAATTTCTGCATTTCTCTAAAAGTGTTAGGTGGTTTAAAAGTCAATTGGTAGTATTTAACTTATATTTATTAAAAGGAAATATATATTTTCATGGCTATAACATAAGTGGTAAATAAGCTTTTTCATCCAGGGTCTGTTAAAGAACCCTGGAATCATGTATATATAATGTCTCTTGTTTCTCTCTTCACTGGAAGAGTTATATGAAGTGGCTTTGATACCATGTATTTATTTATTTTTTTGCATTCATGTTTATTGAACATGTTAAGGAATGCTTCAAATGCATTGAGTACAAGTAATGCCCCTAGTTTGAAAGAATTAATTATTTAAAAGGGGCTGAACTGATTTAAAATGTATGGCAAGATTCTAGCTAATCACAAAACACAAGCAGGTTGCTTAAGCTTTCCATGGACTAGTATTGAGTGATATGCTGTAATTTCCCAAGAGCTCTGGATTCAGGGTCAGTACATGTGCTTTCCAGAGCTCTTCTTCTGTACTTGGGAAGTTTGTTTATTACCATCTGTAGGTCATCCCTGCATATATCTCTGTCAAAGTGACCACACACTATATATATATATATATATATATATATAATATATTATATATGTTATATAATATATAATGTGTGTGAGGGTATATAACAATAACAATAAAATATAGAACTTCAATTTGAGAGGCAATAGGGGCACATGAAAAAGGTTAGAAGTAGAAGGAGGGGACATAGGAGGTTCTGTAGGAAGGACAGGAAAGGGGAAAGGATATAAGGATATTCTAATTTTTCAAAAGGCTCATGCTTTTAGAATAGTACTAGGTAGGTGTGATTGCTTTATTGTCTCTGCTATGCTTAGGAACAAATACTCAATTATTATTCCTGGTATCAGTTTTTGACGGTTCATTCATCAAACCATTTGTATGGTTGGACCTTTGCTTCTCTTCACATCAGTCAAGTTCTCAGCCCAGGCTTCTCCCTTGGCATTGGGAGTTTGCCTCTAACAATAGTATTTGCTTCCCTGGCTTTTGCTTGTGGTGAAGATACAGGAGTTCACAGGACGCAGGGACAAAATTGCTAGTGTGTTTTTCTCATTAGTGTTCCTTTGCAGATGCTTGGTCAAACTCAGCCTTTATGCAGGTGGATGTTCCTTGAAATTGGCTTTCTCTCTGTAATGAGAATGAGTTTTCCTACCTTTCTCCAGCTCAGGTTCTTGGAGCTACGCAAGGGCAGTAAAGCCTATTATATGATTGTTATTCATGGACACTGTCTACCTGAATATCTGTTTTCTGATCCTGGTCTCATCACCTGCATGAGATAAGAAGGAACATGACAGTTCCGTTTATCTATTTTTATCCCACTAAAAGGGAGCTGACAATGCAGTCAATGTGCCAAATCCTCACTTTGCATGTGTTTTCCCAACTTCAAGTTTCTCTGATACACAATAATGTCTGTGACTTTGCAAGTTCTCTCTACTAGACTATACCTATTGTTTGCCCCCATCCTCAATAATGCATGGAGGGTTATTCTTTGTTGTTTGGTTTTGTTTTGTTTTTTCTTAATATAAGATCTGGAATGTCAACAATAAAAAAATTTGCTCATATTTCAGAACTCGAAAAGTTCTAATTTTACCACCTGAACCTGAATGCCTTATCCCCATTTCTCATTGTATTTGTTTATCCATATCACCCTTCCTGATACAAGTAGAAATCCCAGCCTTGAGCTTTGTACATTAAAGTCAAGGTGCAGAAGACGGCAAGTACTATGGAGTTCATTCATTCTCAGTTTTTCTATTTTAAGTCTGAACTCCCCTTGATTATGTTACAAATCACACTGAACATTTTAGTGTCTGACCTTCTACTCTGTTCATGATAGTTTCATCATGAACATCAAGGCAAAGCCATGGCTTCCAAGACCTCTCAGAGAATGAGTTGGATCATAGATCATAGAAATAGGGTTTAAGATATTTTTAAATTTATCTATCTAACATTCTATTATTTCTCGTACTAGTTCCATTAATTTCTGAGGCAAGTCTAAATCATACAAACATAGGCTGTAGTATTCTAAAACGGCCTTTAAATTATTATTTCTTTCTGTTTTCTTGAGATTATAATTGCATCATTTCTCTTTTCCTGTTCCTCTTTCCACATTCATATACCTGTAGGTGTTCTATCTCAAATGCATGGACCTTTGATTTGTTAATTGGTTTTAGATAATAATGCATATGTGGAGAATAGATAGATGATAGATAGATAGGTAGATATAATAGATTGATAGATAAATGATAGATAGATGATGGATAGAAGTTAGATAAAATATATAGATATGTATGGATTCCTAAATATAGACATACAACCATCTCAGCCAGTGAGCTGAACAAGGACAAAAATAATAGGCATGCTAATGTGAATGGAGGTGTGGGAGGGGCCTAGGAAGACAACTTCTGCTAACTAAGACATTCTGAGAGCTTGAAAAATAATCTTCCACAGGGAAGAAAGAGCACACTAGTTGGTTATCCAATTATCAAACATCTCTCCGAACATGCATATGGTAGGACTAGTGTTAGCATTTTATAGCATAGGAAAGAGCATAGCAACAGCCTAGACTTTAAAATAAAAGACTTACTTCCAAAGTGACATATACTTGGGAACTCCCCCAGGACAGAGGACCACTTTGTTCCTGGGATTGGGGGCAGGGGCGGGGGCATGCCCTGGGGCACCCATCCTGAGGATAGCCTGTGAATTTGCAAAAACCTTTTGAAGACATAAGCCCAAGGGTATAACTTGAAAAGAAAGCAAAAGCTTCTGCTGAGTATTTTAAGTCAAGATTCATGTAGACAGAGGTTAGCTCCTCTTTCTGTTTCACCTCCTCCTCTTCTGGCAGAGAACTCATATCAATCTCATCAGAAAGCTTCACCCTCTGAAGTTGACCAGTTTCTGGTTGGGAGAGGATGAAAGACCCCCCCGAAATGGGGACACTGCCCCTTGGGCCCAGCGTCCAAGGACAGAGACCAAGACCACCGGATGCAAGTGCAAGAGGCAACTTTATTGTTCACACAGGCGCCTGTAGACGCTACAGCCTTCGGGTGACTGAGCGTGCAGGGCTAGGGTAAGGGTTGATTATATAGGGTTGGGGTGGCAAGAAGCAGGCTTACAGAAGCAGATGCATGGTTACAGGGTTCTCATTGGTCGATTTAAATGAGGCCATGGGTTCAGGTTAGGGACAAGCTTGGCATTTCTGAAATCAGACAAGGCTACTGTTAGCACACTCTGGACTTTCTGATAAGGCTGCCATTAGCACACTGGACGTTCTGTTAAGGCTACTTTCCTATTGCCAGTGAGTCAGCCCCCAAGTGTCTGACCACAGATATCCTGTCTTTGCTGGGTCTCACCCAGCATGGAAAGTCCCATGCAACAGATATCTTGTCTTTGCTGGGCCTCGCCCAGCATGGAAAGTCCCCATTCCGTAACAAGCAACAGCATGGCAAAAAATGGCAACTAACAAATAGGTACGCTTAGCCAGGGGTCTTTCAAGGAGAGGGATTCTCCCTGAGATTCTGGAGCACCTGGATAAGAAATATTCTTTCCTTAGAGCCCAGGGATCAGATGGAACACTGAAATAGGACCTTTGTAGGATATAAGTATCTGAATAGGTGAGCTGCCTGGGAGGCTTTTCATATGTTAAATAATTGGTCTTAAGACCAGGAAGGCTATTCCTGCTTGATAAACTGTCTTAGGATGTGATGAATGAAATTTAGAGACTTTAAGAAACTTTAAGACTGAGAAATTGTATGAAGACCAGCCATCCATAGGGACCCTCGCCCAGAGGAAAATATCCCGTTAAGAAACTTTAGGTAAATGTTAAATGTTTGTATTAAGTTTTAGGTGCTAGGTTTTAGAGTTAGGGTTTGGGTTTAGGATTTAGGAAATTTGTAGGCAATTGTTAGGTAATTGTTAAGTTTTAATAAATATAAGTGTGATAAATAAAAATTTACTGTTACACATGCATACAGGTAACTTTGTACCAAACAGTAGCTTTCAATTGACTGAGCAGTGAAATAATATGGGAAGCCTTAAGATACAAACATGTTAACTCCAGTAGAGCTTCTCATTTAACTGTTTGGGGTGTAGGTGACAATTCCTACTTCTTATGAACTGGGAAACAACAACAGCAAATATGATTTTTTTTCCCTTTATCCCCAGGCTACCTGTCATTTAGGAAAGCTATTTGTTTTGAGATCTGATACTGAGGACTTCTCAGATTTTCAGATCTACAGGTTTACATATTAACTAAAAGTCAAATATGATTAGGTACTCATTCCTGCCACTCAATAGAAAATTTGAGTTATCTCAAGTTCTGTTGAACTTTTTCATTCAATTCATGAACTCATATGTAATTATTTGGATCTTAAGAGATGACTGATAGCTTTAAGGTCATTGTAGACCATCTCTAAGGAAAATATAATTTAGATGCTCTGTACTATGTAGAAATAAAAAACAAAAAGTGCCTTTTGAATATATAAATCCTAAGTTTAGAATCTAATATCCTGGGAAAAGGGCTTTTGGGCCCCTACATTGCTACCTGTAAAAGGGATTAATAGCATATTTTTGTGTGTGATGGCTAAATTAAATCCTATAGTATCTATTTTTTTTTAAATATAACTCACTGCCCATAGAAGCATCACAGATGTGGCTACTGTGTCACATGTGTATCAGTAGGTGGCAGAGAGGAGAGAGGCTATGTCTACATTCAGTGTTCTGACCTATGAACATCTGAATGGTCAGTAGCCTACTATTCCCTGAATAAAAGCAAGTCTGAGACCATTACCAGTTCACCACCAGGAGACCTGAACAGGGAGCTATCCTGTGATGACCTTCAGTCCAGCACCAGGCAATCCCAGACAGACTCCCAGGACATGAAGCAAGCCAGACACTAGAAGAACCCTGCCTGTCACCATGGATGCCAGACAGATGGCCACTCGAGAGAACTGGGTAAGGAGCAAGCCTGAGACAATCACCAGACTGGTACCATGGGGCCTGGACAAGGAGCTAGCCTGAGATGAACACCATGTAGGCCTGCAGGTCAGACCATACTGGAGATGACTTCTGCCAGGCACCATAGTGTGCTATGTACAAGTTGGGCATAGCACTCCTGAGACCACTCCTGAGACACTCAGAGACCCCAGGCACCACTAAGAGGAGCAAGTAAGTGCTGGGGAAATGTGGAGGCTTCTCCTACTGAAGACTTCTCTCTGCTTCAGAAGCCCTTACCTTAGGCACTTCTTCCTGTCTTTGCCCAATTTCAGGCCTCATCATTTATTTAACTAATCAGAGAAAGTAACAGACAGCAAGCAGGCCTCTAGCACCAATTAATTAACATTAAGAATATGTAACATCACCCCATCAATTCTTTCCTAAAATAAAAGGGTTAATTTTTAATTCATATAGTAAAAGCAGTAAGAACATATATGAAACAATCAAGAAAATCATATAGAAAAGTTGCACACATAATATTTAGCCTATTTATATCAGGAAATCTTGAAGAAAAAAATCACTTATCTTGGTGAGTCTAAAATTCTGAATTTGATATTTTCTATCAAATCCTACATTTAAAAATCTAAATATTTTATTTAGATTTTAAAATATCCTTTTAAATCCTAAGCAACTCAAGTTCAATTGAAATGTTATATCTCTTAATCTTCAACCCCATCAAAGACATAAGAAGGGATAAAGTTATTATTTGAGAGAGTAGGAGCCATATGAGAGAAGCTTCCAGAATGGAAAAATGACAGTTTGCTGCCTAGACAGTCCCAAATATCTCTCGATACCATTAGAACATCATCTTCAGCATTTTGGGCAAACATATCTCCTAGACTAAATTGTGCGGTAGGAAATGAGAAGGATTTTCCCATTCTGTCTCTGCAGAATCAGGCCAGTTACTTACCTGCATTTAAGTTCTGGCCCATCTTTGGACATTAGAAATGGAAGAGAAAGGGAAATAAAAGGATGTAGGCACAATGAAGAGTGACAGAACTTGAAATTTGAGGGTAGTAGGGAAAACTTAATGATAGTAGCCAGTGATACCACCAATGACCATGGTGGGGTCCTGGCCTCTGCTGCTACCAGGAACCATATCTGGGTCCATGGCTGTGCAGCAGAGATCCATTACCATCTAAAGTCAGGATGTTCATCCCTGGTCTGGGTTACCACTCAGGGATGTTAATGTCTGAGGGCGGTGCAAAATTGGCCTGCCCCTCCCCTGGGCATCATAGAAGACCTGGCCCTAGAGGCATAAGATCAGAAGAGTTGACCCTGCCCCTAGCCAGCTGCAGTATCAGGAGTACAGGCCCTGCACATTTCAATAATTGGAAGTGAACTGACCCCCAAGCATGCAAGCTTAGGAGAGCTGGGCCTACCACTTGTGTCCCTGTGGTGGCATGAATGACGGAGAGATACACTCTTCTCCCTCACCACTCATTGCTCATAAGAGGGGAGACCTGGCCCTGGGATCTTGAGAGCAGGGGAGCTGGCCTTATCCTTCACCAGCTGGAGCACTTGGGGAGCAGGCCCTATACCTTGCCTATGCATCACAGTAGAGCTGGTCCTGGATGTGGTGAGCTGGCCCTGAGGGTATGAATGTGGGATAGCCAACCCTGCCTTCTGTCTGCTTTTGGGTGGTATTGGCAAGTGATAGATTCCATCCCCTCCCTTTTGCCCTCACCACCAGTGGCAATCAGGAGAACTGGCTCCATGGGGTAACAAGAGCAGGAGATCTATCCCTACTGCTCACATGTTACAGCACTTGGAGAGCAGGCCCTTTACCTAATCCTGGCAGCACAGTAGAGATAGCCCTAAATGTGGGGGCTGCAAGCCCAGAACTAAGTATTTGAGTTGGCTTACCCCAACATCTACCCTATGGATGAACTGCTGGAGTGCATGAACAGGCAAGTTCTACATACACAAAACTGCAGCATCTCCAGGATGCAGGGTAACAACAAGGGTATGAGAGGAATCTCAATGAGATTCCAGTATTGATAAAGTAGAAGAAGCCAGAAGCCTTGTACCAGACTAAGGAGTCATTGTAATGAACATTTGGAAGCAAAAACTATATGGACAAAAGGGAATATTGTGGGGTATGCTGTGAAACACTACAGTGTAAAAAGAAATATGGCTAATTAAAGTATTTACCCAGTATTTATGTTATTTTTAATTGGTTCGGCGACTGTTCCTTAACCAACCATTATAAATGAGCACACAGAGACCGCATGAATTTTATCAAGCCTAGGCCTGAGTTGAGGAATCTTAGCCCATCTATGCTAGCTCATAATTCTATTACCCAAATATGATCCCATATATACATATGTCCCCTTGAACTGCCATTTTCCATGCCATGCCAATGTTCCTGGCCATGCGGAATGAGGTTCTTTTTCCTAACCCATGGCATGTGTCTTCCTTCCTGCTGCTCGTGGCTGGACTCCTTCTTCTTCCTGCTCCTGGCTGGAATGCTTGAATCCTCTGTCTAAAGCACAGGCTTCCTGTTCTAATCCCAGGAAGTCCCACCTTTCTCTGTCTTTGCCCAATCTCAGGCCTCGGCATTTTATTTAACCAATCAGTCAATGTAAGTAACAGACAGCAAGCAGTACCAATTAATTAACATTTAGAATGCTTAACACTACCCCAACAATTCCCTCCTTTTGTCTAAAAAAAAAAAGGCTAAATTCTTTAACTCATATAGTAAAAACAATAAGAACAAATATGAAACAATCAAGAAAACCATATATAAAAGTTATACACATAATGTTCAGCCTATTTGCATCAGGCAATATTGAAGAAGAAAAAAAATCATCTTATCTATCTTGCTGTATCTAAAGTTCTGAACCTGAGTAATTTCTATCATATCCTATATTTATAAACCTAAAGATTTTATTTAGACTTGAAAATACCCTTTTAAATCCTAAACAACTAAATTTCTATTGAAATTCTATAACTATTATGGCTTCAACACCATCAAAGACATAAGAAGGGATAAAGTTATTATTTGAGTGAGTAGGAAGCACAGAAGAGCAGCTTCCAAAAAGAAATATGACAGTTTGTTGCCTAGACAGTCCCAAATATCTCTCCATACTATTGGAGCATCATCTTCAGCCTTCTGGCCAAGCATTTTTCACAGACTAAATTGTGCAGTAGGAAATAAGGATTTTCCCATTCTGTCTCTGCAGAATCACGACATCAACTTACCTGCATTTAAGTTCTGGTCCATCTTTGGACTATATATAGTCTGTTGAGAGAGCAAGGGCATTTTTTGCCCAGTAGGAATTATCTCCTCATGGGAGATTTCTTTTTGAGGAATCATCTCCTGATGAGAGATTTCTTTTTGATGCTCATTGTCTTCTTCCAAGTCAAATGGGAGCTGTCAGGAGCTGACTGTCTTAAGTCAAACAGTTCTTAAAATAATAAAAACATCTTTAAATCCTATTTTCTGTATGCCTCTGAGGGTTTTGAAGACGTCTACTATTTTATTTATAAATCTATCTATCATCTATCTATCTTTGAACAAGCAAACTGTATATTTTTATCCATTTATTATCAGTTTAACCTAGTATTTGACATGACCAGGAGCTTGATTGGCCAGTAAATTTGTATTATCCAGACTTCTAAATAGATTGCAATAGCAACCCATAAAAGGATCGGAAGTAAACCTATTCTTTTAAATGATTTGTACAGGCACAATACCTTATACAAGAGTTGAAATATACATATTATGTGTCAAAATATAAAATTCTATACTAATGAATCAAACTTAATCTTATTTTTGTATCAATATACAAAATTATATACCAATGTATCAAAAGATAACCTTATTTAAAGAATAACAATAATTTTAAGTTTCAGAGCAGATTCAATAATCTATCCTTATATCTTATCATTTCTATATTATATAAATATATTCCCCCTCTTTTTCTTTTCAAGTCTTTTCCCACTATATAAGAGAGAAAGAAGGATAGAGAAAAGAAAAAGAGATCTCCAAGTCTAACTTAATATACCTTGCTTAACAAGACCATATAACAATTTGTAACCATTACCTCTAAACAATATTTATAACACATCAAATGACCAAAGAATCATCCACCCCATTTTTTGGGAATGGGACGTCGCTCTCTTAAAACTGCTTCCTGCTGAATTGGGATGCAGAAAACCTGTTTAGGGGCCCAAATAAAATGTAAAACAAATGGTTAAGCAAGTAAATTGTAACATTTGTTGTTCAGTCTCTATGTGCTCAGCAATTTGAATGTTCTGAGCAATTTGTAGTTCAAAGCTGGACTTTGGTACGAAAGTTCAGTCCTTGAGGCTGGGCCATCTCATCAAGCTGTTTGAAGTTGTTCTTGGTGCAGATTTTTGAAGAAACAGCTATTGAGGCAGTCTATGAGGCTGGATCATCTGGGTTACTTGTCTTGTCGTCTTTGGACTCTGGTCCGTTGTTCTGAAAATATATAATTTCTCACAAGTAACATATAGTTCTACAATTACCAAAATGCCATGGATGTGCAGGATGCACAAATCAATTAAAGAATATTTTTCTGTTCTTTGTTTGAACAGAAGAAAGACATTTGTAAGTTTCCATGCCATATAAAAGGATGACATGTAATAGTAAGACTGTATGGAGTTTAAGTATTCTCCATTACAGTTGACATACATTTGTTAATTGATTAAAACAGGTTTATTCTGCGTTGTTCTGGCTTTTTGTAGATTAGGTTGGCCTCAAACTCACAAGGAACCAATCTGTCTCTGTGTTTGTCTCCCATGTTTTGGGAACAAAGGTATGCATTTATTTATTTCTTCTTTTCTCCTTTCTTTGGAGATTTAATTTCTATGTGGATATATGTATCCTTATTGAGACAGGGTTTCTCTTTGTAGCTTGGGCTGTCTTGATTTGCTCTGTAGAGCTCTGTAGATTAAATTGGCCTCGAACACACAAGGAACCTGTTTCGTCCTTGTCACCCAAGTTTTGAGATCAAGGTATGAATTTAAATAATTGAATTACCCTTATTAAACAATAGCATTAATTAAACCATTTTTTTATTAGTTTGAGTTCCAATTCTCCCATGGAAGCTCCATTCTTAAGGAGATTGGTGTAGAATAGCATGATATGCTATTTTTCTTAACTGCTGGCTGTGGGAGGCATGCAGTTTGCAAGCTCTTCCCCAACCTAACTCTGGGTCGTTACATTGGTTAACAGAATATATCTCTCTTTTTTGTTTTTGTTTTTTTTTTTTTTTCTGAGGCAGGATTTCTCTGTGTATCCTTGTCCTGGACTTACTTTGCACTAGGATAGCCTTGAACTCACAGAGATTAACCTGCTTCTGCCTCCAAAGTTCTAGGATTAAAAGCGTGCACCTTCATGCCCAGAGATTAACATAACTCTTTTAGAGGCAAAATGCCTCTTGAAACCAGTTCTCCAGTGGGAGCCCCACACCTGAGGAGACTGGCTTGTGGGCCCTTTCTCTTCACAAAAAATTAAGATTATGTGCATTTATCCATTAGATCAGTAAGGACATTATTAAACTTAACATCAAGGAAAAAAATGTGTCATTTTTGAATTCTAGACTGTCTTTAGTAAGCAGCCTTGTCTTTTTTTTTTAATAATTTATTTTTTATTTCTTCAAGTTACATCTCAATCA
>CAJQZJ010014563.1:9497431-9520126 GCA_907164525.1 Lophiomys imhausi | reverse complement strand
GAGCAGGAATTATGAAGGACTTACCTACCCTGTCTTGGCAGAGCTAAGCAGCCTTGTCTTATCAGCAGGTTTCCTGCCCTGCCTTCATTGTTTAGACTACGCTGTTGCTGTTCTAGAATCCAGAGATCTGCCTGTTTCTTCCTCTAGTGTGATGGGATTAAGGGATTAAGGGTGTGTGCTAGTACCACCCTGCTCAAAGGTTTCACTTAAATCCCAGATTTTAGTAACACTTTAACCTTGAGAGTAACTTTGAACTGCAGTGACATTTTGAAATCTGCCCAAAATCTTCAAAAATCTCTTATGTTTTAGCAGTGCCAAACCAGAAAAAATATCCTTTCTACCTCCCGATATAGGAAATCAAAGACATCTAAACAAAAGTCAAGCAAAGAAACATTTCAAAAGCCTTGGCATGTCTAACCATGCCATCCCATGCTGCAGTTAAAGCTTTGTTCATTATTCCTTAGAGTCTAGTTTTGACTGCATTTCATTGGTGACCCTATACCAGAAACTCTTGACAGGCACCTAGTACCCAGGGAGCTCTTAGCTCCAGCTGCCATCAATTTTCTATTATTTATCAGGAAAGGCCTAGCTCCTTCCTCCAGTATCATTGTTGGCAATTTAGCATTCCATCTGTAAATTCTTTCCTTTAAGACCATCCTAGTCTGAACTTTCTCAAAAAAGATACCCAGAACTACAACTGTCAGGGTAAAAATCATTTGCATGAAAAGAGGAACAAACTCAATTGGAATCCAAATGTATTGCGGTATTATGAATTCCTCCATTTTTAATCTAGGCGGTTAATTCTGCTCTCAAGCTCTGTTTAGAAGGCTGCCAGTTTTTTTTTAGTACATAAGGAGAGCTAAGTTTTCCACCTTTGCTGCAAGGCAACAGCTTTTGTTAAGTTAGCCACACTTTTGAAATGCATTTGGGTTCAGTTCCCCATGCTTTGGCTAGGAAACTGGCTTTCACCCGAGCCTTCTCAGGCTGTAAGCATGGATTCTAATTGCCATAGTTGGGCGCCATATGTAAAAAGAAAAATATATGGCTAATTAAACTATTTAACCAGTTTATATTATAGTTAATATAATTAATAGTTTAACCAGTTAAACTATTTAAACAATTTATATTAAATTGGTTGGGCAGCCATTAATTCTTATCCAGACATTATAAATGAGTACACACAGAGACTGAATGGATTTTATCAAGCCTAGGCCTGAGTTGAGGAATCTTAGCCCATCTATGCTAGCTCATAATTCTATTACCCAAATATGATCCCATATATACATACGTACCCTTGAACTGCCATTTTCCATGCCATGCCGATGTTCCTGGCCATGCGGAATGAGGTTCTTTTTCCTAACCCATGGCGTGTGTCTTCCTTCCTGCTGCTCGTGGCTGGACTCCTTCTTCTTCCTGCTCCTGGCTGGAATGCTTGAATCCTCTGTCTAAAGCACAGGCTTCCTGCTCTAATCCCAGGAAGTTCCACCTTTCTCCGTCTTTGCCCAATCTCAGACCTCAGCATTTTATTTAACCAATCAGAGTTAATGTAAGTAACAGACAGCAAGCAGAACTAATTAATTAACATTTAGAGTGCTTAACACTACCCCAACACTACAGCTTCCACAATGAGATTTTTTTTTTTATGTTGGGAGAGGTTTCAAGGATGGAGGGCAGGTCTGAGGAGAGATGGGAGATGAGTGAGTGGGACCAGGGTGCATGATGCAAAATTCACACACACATACACATGCGGACACACATGCACATGCACACTGAAAAGTAAAAGAAAAAAAACCCACATAATTTTTGTCTGAAGCATAAAATGTTCCCCTTCAATATGTGCTTCCAAACCCAATTAGTATAAATAAAATGTCCAATAAATTTGGACACTATGTATTTCCAAGTAAGGAGGAAAACACAGTACAATCTATGATTTCTCTCCCAGTCCTATGTTATTCATCACAGTCTGTTACCTTGACACTAGGAAACATTCTATCAGTCAATAATCACTGGGTTTCAGTTCTTGACCAATCACCATCCTTACCTGACAAGCACATTTACTCATAAATGACACCAGAATGCAGTATTTTTCTTGTCAGGATGAACTCTGCCATGCTTACTGACTCCTGCATCTTCTCAGTATTCATTACCCTTTTACTTGGTCTCACTCTCTTCCTGTCAAATTGTCTTACTTTATTTATTTAATAATTTGACAAAGATGAAAGAAGTATTACTATGGGCTTATGAGACAATTGATATGTCCTTACAGTCACATTTTCATCAAAATGACAGAGCCTTCCTCTCACCCTTGAATGCAAACAACTTCCTGTTCCGTGGTGTGTGTGTTAGTCTGTGTGTGTGTATGTTTCCAATATTAGCTTCCTGAGAAACAAATTATTCAAAATATAATTAAGTGATCTTCAACAAACCTACCTTTTGTTGCATCCCAAGGATGCTGTTTTAAATTAGGCAATCTTAAAATAAAATCTGAAATGAAATCTAACCTAACTTATAAAGATGTAATTAAATTATTTCATATTTGACCATTCTAATATATTGTCAGAATTGTCTGAGAAGATGATGACTAGCTGTGGTCAGTCATCATTGTTTGGAGATATATTTCAGAGCTGCTTTCTGGCACCCCTCCCCACCTGATCTATAAAAACGCAGCTGATGGAACCCATCCCTGCAGCTGCTACTGTCTCTTTCCTCAACATTTTTTCTAATAAAGGATGTATATCCTTTGACATACATTATATCCTATATGATTCTCTTATACTCTATATGCCTCTCTTTTTCATCCTTGTTACCTCAGAGTGAAAGATCTCTGTCTTCCTCAGAAGTATCACTTCTCTTCTCCCATGTGAAAACACATAACTGCTTCTGTCTCTAAACCCCACATGATGCAGCCACTTTTTCCCCCCAGCCTCAATTACCCGATTGTACCCATGTCCTATCTTTCCAGAACTTTGACAAACAACCTAAAATGCAATTTTACCAACAAATTCTAAGCTTGATCTTTTCTTAAGATAAATATACTCTTGTCCCCCATACCCATGAATAGGATGCAGAGTCTTATATACGCTAAATTGTCTCAACTACTTCTCCAGCCCCATAGATTATTTTCTAAGGCTGGTGATATAGTTGAGTGTCTTTCATGGTGTGTAAGGAATTAGATTTCATCTTCAGTACTGTAAAAATCAAATATTAAAAAGAAACTACTCAAACTCATAGGTCTTGTAATTGTGTCATTTTGAGAGTGTGTTGATACCCATCCCCCTTCTATTTTGTAATGTTTTACATTTAAAAAATGATTTGCAAATTTGTGAAGATAACAATGGCCTCTGTGTCCCTCATCCTATGTCTTGACTATGACCCACTTATTAACCATAATTCCATTGGCATCATTTTACCACACTAACTAGACTTCATTTGTATTTCACTAAATGTCCCTGTGTATCCTTTTTCCATTTCATTAAACACTCCTAACTGCCATGTTTTATATAGAAGTACATATTGTCTACCACTTTGGTTTCTCCATTTTATTTCATATCTTAAACAAATATTATTCCCCCATTATTCCCTCTGATGATTTCTTCTCTTGAGAGCCATGACACTTTCTCTTATCATTCTGTCAGGTCCATGCTAATTTATTTTGCTGATTTCTCTGACTCCCAGAGTGAGACTCAGGCCCTATTCTAATTCTTTCTTTGCTGTGTTCTTCTCATTTCCCATTAATCAGCTAAATGTTTCCAATAATATTCTTACTTCTTTAATGCATATTTTAGTCTATACTTTCCAAGAAAAAACCATCTACCTAGTTAGCTTCTGCTTTCTATACAATATTGAACAGGTAGTAGGTATGTCTAGAAACAAACCTAGGATTGTTCTTCTTGAAATAGCCCTGCCCAATGTCTCCAACTAAGTTGATCATTGCTACATATAGCATTTATCTTTCTTCTTTGATGATACTTACCTAAGTGTACACACTATATATTGTCCAAATATGTGTGGTTTAGATTATTTTCACTGCTGCTAGTTCAAATTAAGCTATTGTTGTATCTTTCTGGACTTCATAATGTATCTGGAGCCTTTGAGGTAGGAAGACTTTCTCTATTCCTCAGAAGTTAATCTTTTTTGGACTTGCAATGCAATTCCATGATAGAATATTTATCCCGCATGCACAAGGGCCTGAGTCCAATCTGAGCAGTATTAGCTTTTAATCTGATAGACCAAAGTTTTATTTTTCTCATCATTCCTGTAGAGAGAAAGGTAAAATTAAATATTCCAATTGTGATAATGATACAATGTACTTACTAAATAACAATGCCAGGATATGGATAGCATAATGAGTAATAATTATTCCCTGAGAACAGGTAGAAAATAGTGCTTTCCAGGAAAGCTGACATGCTGCTCACCCCAATCGTAATGCTTTCTTTCACTAGCAAGTGAATATATACCATTGATAAACAAATTAAAATGGTGATGCTTCAAAAAGTGACCTAAGTATTACATTCTTGCCACATAATGTCCACACAGAGAAACATATTCAGATTCTTTTAACAAACACCCTAGCAAATGCTTTTACCTGTAGTGCATAAATAAAAAGCAAACAAAGTTTCCTTTGGGTATTTATAAATCAAGCTTGAAGTTGTGGTCTGCTACTGCATTTCACAGAAGCAAAACTGCAAGACAGAAAATAGGAGCCGAATAGTTATAAACAGGGTCCCATTGCTGCAGGAGATCTTCTGGCCCCATAGACAGGCTAGGCTGGAATTCAAGTTTATAATGTTAAGGCCTAGACAATATGCAGAAACTCTGTGTAAATTATCCCTTTCCTCTGACCAGAGCTCTGTATTCTTTGCCCCCATATGGCAATTGACAGAAATATTTGGGAGTCAGAAAAAAATCCATTTCTTCTTTGTCTGTTTCTTTGATGCAGTGTTTTCATCTCTTTACACCATCATATTTCTTCTGTTTGATCAGGTGCTGACACTCACACTGCCCACTTCATAGGATATCAGGATTCTTTATTGGGTTAACACATGAATGGGTTATCTGTAACCTCTTTTTCCATGCACTTTTTGGTGTTTCTGTTAGTCTTTGGATCCTGGCAGCAGTAAGGAGCACATTACTATGCTGACTCATGAAAGTCCAGATTGGAATCCATAGCTGGGTATGTCAGAGAAGCCAGGTCCTGGACGCCCAGCAAAGCTCGATTCTCAGTTTTCCCTCTCATAGTTTTTTTCAAGAGTCCTCTGACCTTTCAGACCTGTCTTTGCAATGCAATGGGAAAACTGTCTTGAGTTGTGGTTCTATCCCTGACCAAAAATAAGCGTTTTCAAATCTCTCAATGACACTTAAAGAAGACTACTTGTGGGCCTTGCTACTTTAGAGTGGCCATGGGTCTTGTCAGGACAACTTGATGAGGGCTCTGCGTTTAACAAAATATGTAAAGTTTGAGCATTGAATTAGAACAGTGTGGTAGGGCTAGGGACGAGGGTTCTGTGGATGAAAAACCACATCTCAGAAGTCAGCTCTACAAAGTTGTCTTCCCAAGGCACAAGTACTTTACTTGTTTCCTTGATCATTGGCTGGTGTTGCTAACAGGATGAAAAGATGGTATACTTTAGAATATGAGAAAAAAAAAAAAAAAAACAGAACCATGACTCGTGTTCCATCAAGCGCTGAGCCACCTCCTTGTATTCCAGTGCAGCCTTAAGCCTGCAATTCACCTGGGCAGTTTAGGACCCCCATCTCCTTTAACCATATTTCCCCAGAATATACTCTAATCACTACTCAGATCCTGGCCAGAAGAATGATGTCAAAGCTCACTTAATCTTTAGAGACTGATTTGTGAAAGGCAAGTTGGCTGTAATTTTTTTCTGTCCCCTAGTTGGTTCTAGGTCATGTGGCTGCTCGGTCCCCCTGTTAACCTGAGCTGGCAAGAGGATCAACTTCACATAGCTATTATTTTGAAAATGTAGGAAGCATTTTCTCCAGAGATACCACTAAACACTTCCAGCCAGCTCTGTACTGCTCTCCCATCTACTAAAATGCTGGGAGCCCAGCTGTCAGAAGACTGATAAAGGAAACTCTGTTTCCATTATCATAAACACTTGATATCATTCTCATATCACAGAATAGCGTAGTTGAGAAAAAACTCAATGGACAATTAAGACACTGGTAATTTTTAAGTGGGGAAATTAAGTTTATGTGTAGAAGGTATCAAATGGTGAAGGCCACCATGGTAATTAGTTACAGGACAAGATTTTTGTTCAGAAATGCTAGTCAGTGGTTTTTCTAAACATTGTAGTAATAACAATGAGAGATAGCATGGGTTTTGGGTTACATCCAGTTGTTAGATAATCATCATTATTAATAATGCACTACAGTTTAAGAGTATGTACATAATGGCATTGTATTTATTTCTTTTATTGATCATTATTAATATTTCAGTGCTGTTTCATTTTCCAAGGACTTCATAAGTGTGTATGCATGTTTTAGAAAGCTCACATTAAAATATGTTTTTAAAACCTCAATTTATTAAATAAATATCAAATAGGCACTTTGAACCATTGTTACAAAATAATGTATAAATTCCATGTATTAAAACTCCCACCTCTTTGCCCAAGCTTATACTTCCTTTACTCAAGAAAAAAAATCATTCCAGGGTTAGATGATGAATAGAGAAACAGCCTTTGCATTTATTGAAGAATGAATGAAGGATTTATGTCTAGAGCTCGGTGCAGAACAATTTTACAGGAACATTAAATACCTTTTACCTTGTAATTTCTGATGCACATCATTTTGATAACCTTTGAGTCAAGGATCGTTGATTAAAAAGTGCCTCATTTGCTTCCAACTCAACACACACCAAGAACTCAACCCAGAAACATTTTTCAGCACTGCTTAAATTTCCAATCTCTTCACTGCACTCCTACAAGGATATGAACAAATGGATTAGCCTTTCCACCTTGGATTTGCAATTAACATTGGAGCATATCCTTCTGTAACAACCAAGTTGATCATAAAAGCCTCTCTTGCACATGTAGTGATCATAATTTAGTGAGAACTTAAGACTTCTTAAAGCAGACACAATACCTGTGTGCACAGTACTCCTGCAAAGTTAGAATACTCTGGGGGCACAAGTCACCTTCGGTGTCCAAGGATATATCTGATTGTTTATCAAAAATATAAACTGTTACTTAGATTTCTCTTACAACATGTTTCTTCTGGAGATGTTATCAGTCTCTTCTATAAATTTTTAATTTCAGTCCTATGAGGTCATGATCCACCAGTGAGAAAAGAAGTATGTAAGAAAGGAGTAATGGAAAAAACACTTGACTTCTATGATCAGGACTGAATGTTCACAACTGATGCCTGACTTTGTGTCTCTAGGTTTAAAGGAAGATAAAAATGTGATTTTTAGGTTCATGCTAAGTACATGTTTCTATTATATTAGCTAATTCATAAGAATTAATATACTTCTCACATTTGATCACTTTGACTCTTCTTAACCATAAGAGCATATTGAACTCAGCAAACACATTTCCTATCTTTAAGCAAATATCATGAGTTGGAGAAAAATCAGTTTGTGCAAGAAGTGCTGAAGTTTTGAGCTACTTCTGAGGCAGAAACATAGCTCTTTGGTGGCTGGCCTGATCAATTATTTAGATACATTAATAATAAGCTGATATTATGGCTTCTTTTGCTCCTATTGCTTCACGGAGCTAATTGGTCCAAGGAAATTGCCATTAGTGCGACTGAAGTAGCCTACTCATGTCCAGTCTTAGGTCCACTAGTCCAAAATGGGGCCGTCAAGACTACAGCAGGAAGCATTCATTTTGCATACACTCTGTGCCTGAGCTCCGCGGAGTACTGCTACAAAGGCAATCAAGTCACAGATGGGCAGTACAGAATGTCTGTTGGTAGTCACAGTCTTGAGCACTCGTTCCCAAACTGTGGGTCTTGTTCCCTTTGCAGATGAATGATCCTTCCACAGGAGTCCCTAAGACCATTAGAAAACATAGATATTATGCATTATGATTCATAAAAGTTACAAAATTGCAGTTATGAAGTAACAATGAAATAACTTTCTTTTTGTTCACATGTTCTTAGAGTTATTTTTTAATGTCTATTTATTACTGCAGGCTACATCTCCATCACAGTGTCCTCTTTCCATCCCTCCCAGTCCAGCCCTCCCACCCTCTATTCCCTCTTCCTTCCATCCCACTCCTCTGGAGTGGAGTGTCCCTACATATCAGTCCCCCAACCCAGTTCAGCAATCATATGAGGGCCAATAACTTTCTAATAGGAGGTTACCACAACATGAGGAACTGTACGAAAGGGTAGTGGCATTAGGAAAATTTGAAACCACTAGTCTACAGCTTTTAAATTGGAAGCACATGAATGTGCTTCACCTAACACTGAATTGCCAGTATGACCTTGGAATGACATCCACATATCTCAGAATGATTTTTGACTTCAGTTTGGATAATAACAGAATTTCAAATTTATACTACTAATCTCTCTATCTTTGTGTGTCTGTCTTAATCCCTGTCTCTGTTTTCCTCTCTGTCTCTCTGTCTCTCAGACAGGTTCTCATATAATTCAGATGGTAGCTGGTCATAGTTTTGAACTATAAATTCTCCCAATTTTAATTGCTATGAACTGGGATTAAAGGTGTGCAACACCATCACTGGCAACTAAATTTTTCCTATCATTTAAAATGCATGAAGACATTTCAAAATAAGAGTAACTGGCCTTCTACCATTTATTCATAATTTAATACATTTTTGGCCCCTGCAGCTGAGGATAAACAATTATTTAGATTGACACAATAAAAACTCTATTATTGGGAATTCCCCTTATTCAAATCAAATAAAAGATTTCAAATTTTAAAAATATTGGTTCACTTAAATTAAAATCTGTGTGTGTGTTTTGTTTTGTTGTATTTCACTTCATTTACCACCTTTATTTAAAAATATTTTTCAATGTGAAGATGATTTTAAGTGCAAAATTCCCAAAGGCATAGCATATTCAGTACTTAAAAAGTTACTACAAACCAATTTAAACACCAGGTTTCTAAGGTAGCTTATTATATTGGTCAATTTATGAAGAAATACCCCTTCATATTAAAGAAACAAGACATTGGCTGCTATTATCTTGTCTCATGCTTTTCTAGACTGCCACTACACAAAATGTGGTCCTTTATTATACATACATCTGAAGTTTCATTGCAAATCAAAAGGAACTTAGCATCAGGAAAACACGGGGTAAAATGGAAATATATTTCCTGGGTAACTCTGGGTGTTTTCTGATAGGAAAGCTATGCACCGTGTTACAGAGGCTGCCTCTAATTAGCAGGCTTCTGAAATATGGCTTGCTGTTGAGGAAAGTGCCCATTCCAAACACAACTGCAGCTTCAGCAATACCTTTTCGTTTCTGGTTATTAATTTGCATTTAACTTGCACCAAAGTCATGAATTTACTGAGCCAACATGGAGAATGTGCAGCATTAACTTTATAAATGATAGCAACATGCTTCAATATATCTGTGCTTAATGATATTAGTCTACATGGACAATTCTAATTTCCTTGTATTTGCTGTAGCTGGTTACATTAGAATGCCATATCTATGGTAGTATTTGTTGCCTTAATTGTACTGAACTGACTAGTTAGAAGCACTTGTTAATAATGCTTTCTGCTCCATCCTCATTGTTCTGGCTACAAACTACATTACATTCTCTCTAGAAAATGTCAGGCCTTTTTCAATGTTATGACAATAATACTACTGTGGGAGTCTTTAAAATGGGAAAAATACATTTATAGTATTCTGAAAGAACATTTTAGAAGAAACTCGCTTTGAGCAAGTGCCTGGTGTGGTGGTATGAAATTTCATTATTCTCTTTTTCCATGAAATTCTGGTCTTCTTTAGGGTTCTATTGTTGTGGTGAAACATTGTGACCTAAAGCAACATGGGGAGGAATGGATTTATTTCTTTTCACAACTAATAGGTTACACTCTATCACTGAGGAAATTCTGGGCAGGAACTGAAACAGAGCATGCAGGAATGCTGCTTATGGGCTTTGCTCTTCATGGCTAGCTCAACCTGATTTCTTATACTACAGAGAATGTCCTATTCAGGGACAGCAGCACTGCCCCACATATATCAATTAATAATCAAAAAATAGCCAACAGTCTTGCTTATAGACCAATCTGATGGAGCCATTTTTTTCTTTTTTTATAATAAATAAATGTATTTATTTGTTGCTTCTGGTTACATCTCCATCATATTGTCTCCTTTCTCCCCTTCTAAACCCCGCCCACCCACCCTCTACCCCCTAACCCTTCCATCCCACTCCTCTGGAGTGGAGTGTCCCTACCTAACAGTTCCTCGCCCCAGTTCAGAAGTCATATGAGGGCCAAGAGCCTCCTCATACACTGGGGGCCTACAAGGCAGTACCAATGGTGAAAGTATCTCATTGCCGGGAGAGAAAACTAAAAAACAAAAAAACAAACAGAAAATTTAAAAAAAAGTCTATGTCCATGTTCCCTTTGGTGCTTTGGTTGTACAATAGATATCCTGTACTATATAGCTAAAATCATACTATAATTGAATAGATGCCATGTGCATCTTTCTGAGTCTGGGATAGCTCACTCATGATGAGCTTCTCTAGTTCCATCCATTTGGCTGCAAATTGCATAATTTCATTGTTTCTGATAGCTGAGTAATATTCCATTGTGTAGATGTACCAGTTTTTTAATCCATTCTTCAGTTGAGGGATATCTGGATGGTTTCCAGTTTCTAGCTATTACAAATAAGGCTGTTATGAACATAGAACTTCCTTATGATTCTGTGAGGTGTCATTTGGGTGTATACCCAGAAGTGGTATGGCTGGGTCCTGAGGCAAAGCTATTCCAAGTTTTCTAAGATATCGCCATACTGACCTCCATCGTGGTTGCACAAGCCTGCACTCCCACCAGCAATGGAGGAGGGTTCCCCTTTCTCTACACCCTCACCAGCATGTGCTGTCATTTGAGCTTTTGATCTTAGCCATTCTGATAAGTGTGAGATGGAAACTCATAGTCATCTTGAGTAACATTTCTCTGATGATAAAGGATGTTGAACATTTCTTCAAGTGTTCTTGGCCATTAGGGATTCCACCTTTGTGAATTTTCTATTTAGCTCCATCCCCAATTTTTTTATTGGATTATTTGGTTTCTTGGCATTTAATTTCTTGAGTTCTTTGTAGATTTTGGATATTAGCCCTCTGTCAAATAGGAGTTAGTGAAGATTTTCTCCCAGTCTGTAGGCTGCTGTTTTGTTCTAATGACAGTGTCTTTTGCCTTACAGAAGCTTTTCACTTTCATGAGATCCCATTTATTGATTGTTGGTCTCAGGTCCTGAGCTGTTGGTATTCTGTTCAGAAAATTGTCACCTGTGCCAATGAGTTTGAGGGTTTTTCCCACTTTTTCTTCTAGTAGATTTAGTGTGACTGGTCTTATGTTAAGGTCTTTGATCCACGTGGAATTAAGTTTTGTACAAGGTGATAAGTATGGGTCTAATTTTATTCTTTTACAAGTGGACATCCAGTTGGACCAGTACCATTTGTTGAACATGCTGTCCTTTTTCCATTGTGCGCTTTTGGCTTCTTTGTACAAAATTAGGTGGCCATAAGTGTGTGGGTCCACATCTGGGTCTTCAATTAGATTCCATTGATCTACTGGTCTGTTTCTATACCACTATCATGCTGTTTTTACTACTATTGATCTATAGTACAGCTTGAAATCTGGGAAGGTGATACCTCCAGATGTTTTTTTTTTTTTTTTTTGTACAAGATTGATTTAGCTATTCTGGGTTTTTTTGTTGTTCCATATGAAATTGAGAATAGCTTTTTCCAGGTCTATAAAAATTGTGTTGGTATGTTGATTGGAATTGAATTGAAACTATATATTGCTTTTGGTAGGATGGCCATTTTTATTATGTTGATCCTGCCTATCCATGAGCATGGGAGATCTTTCCATCTTCTAAAGGCCTCTTCCATTTTTTTCTTCAAGGGCTTGAAGTTCTTGTTGTACAGGTCCTTTACTTGCTTGGTTAGAGTAACCCCCAGGTATTTTGTATTGTTTGTGGCTATTGTGAAGGGGGTTGTTTCCCTTATTTCTTTCTCAGCCCATTCATTTGTTGTATAAGGAAGGGCTTCTGATTTTTTGAGTTAATTTTGTATCCAGCCACTTTGCTGAAGTTGTTTATCAGCTGTAAGAGTTCTCTGGTGGAATTTTTGGTGTCACTTATGTATACTATCATATCATCTGCGAATAGGGATAATTTGACTTCTTCGTTTCCAATGTTTATCCCCTTGATCTCTTTTAGTTGTCTTATTGCTCTAGCAAGAACTTCAAGTACTATATTGAAGAGATATGGTGAAAGTGGGCATCCCTGTCTTGTCCCTGAGTTTAGAGGAAATGCTTCAAGTTTCTCTCCATTTAATTTGATGTTGGCCACTCGCTTGCTGTATATTGCCTTTATTAATTCTAGGTATGGTCCTTGTATGCCCGTTCTCTCCAGAACTTTTAGCATGAAGAGGTGTTTTATTATATAGTTGGACACAAAGGCAGCCTCAACAGATACAAGAAAATTGAAATAACCCATTGTATCTTATTAGACCACCATGCAATAAAGCTGGACTTCAACAGAAAAGAATCAACAAAAAGCCTATACACACATGGAAATTGAACAACTCTTTACTGGATGACTACTGGGTCAGGGAAGAAATAAAGAAGGAAATCAAAGACTTCTTAAAATCCAATGACAATGAAGGCACAACATACCCAAACCTATGGGACACAATGAAAACTGTGCTACAAGGAAAGATCATAGCACTAAGTGCCTTCAAAAAGAAAACTGTGACAGCTCATATTAGCAAATTAACAGCTAAACTTGGTGAATTGGAATAAAAAGAAGCAAACACTCCCAAGAGGAGCAGAAGACAAGAAATCATCAAACTTAGGAACTTAGGGCTGAAATAAACCACTTAGAAACAAAAAGAACTATACAAAGAATCAATGAAACCAAGAGTTGGTTCTTCAAGAAAATCAACAAAATAGACAGACCCTTAGCCAAATTAACTAAAAGGCAGAGGGAAAAAACCCAAATCAACAAAATCAGAAATGAAAAGGGAGAAATAACAACAGACATGAGGAAATCCAGAGAATATTTGGATCCTACTTTAAAAATCTATACTCCACCAAATTTGAAAACTTAAGTGAAATGGACAATTTTCTTGAAAGATTCCACCTACCAAAGCTAAATCAAGATCAGATAAACAGATTAAACAGCCCTATAACCCCTAAGGAAATAGAAAGAGTCATTTAAAATCTCCCAACCAAAAAAAGCCCAGGGCCAGATGGCTTTAGCATGGAATTCTACCGGACCTTCAAAGAGGAGCTAACACCAATACTATTCAAACTCTTTCACCAAATATAATCAGAAAGAACACTGCCAAACTCATTCTATGAGGCCACAGTCACCCTGATTCCTAAACCACTCAAAGACCCAACACGCCTCCTTTCATGGAAAGAAAGGGAGAGAGATGATAAGAAAAGCACCATTTTTGTAAAGAGCCAAAGAAGGAATTCAGATTATCTTCATTCTTCCTGTGCAGTTTATATGAACATTAAGACTGTGTAACTATCAGGGTAATAAGTAAAATATTTATGCATAGATGTAAGGCAAGTATTGAGTTATTATCTGAATACTTTTATATCCAGAAAGATTTTTTTACTACCATCATTGCATTTTAATAACGATTTTCCAAAACCAAACAAAGAAATTTTTTACTTCCCCTCTGAATAGTCCAAAAAGCATTTGAATAAAAAATAGGTCAGAATTATCAAATAAATTAACAAGAAACATATTTGTCAAGTGAAGTTAGTAACAGTGTTTCTGGTGGGTTGATAACTATTCCCAGTCTCTTTTAATTTTTATCTATTAATGTTCTTATTTGTGTATGTAATGTGTATACTTGATTCCATAGTTAATTATTTATCCCTTTTCATTTGATTATCATTTTAATCATTGTCCTCTTTTTCATAACACTAGAACTTTTTATGGTTTTGAAATTATTTTAACTTTTCCTTAGCTGAGAGAACCATTGAAGCACCTCTAAGACAGAGGAATCATTTGCCTGTTAATGGTCTAGATCAAGAATGATATGCATGAAATAAAGACAGACTACTGTTTACTCTTTAAACTGACAATGGTTAGAGATTTGGACAAACTATTTTTAATTTGCTGATGCAGTTTTGTTTGACAGTGGTATTTAATTAATCCATCCTATTCCACTACTTTTCCAGCCACCATAAGACATAAGTATAATTTATGATGTCAAGGCTCAGCAGACATGAAAAAATACCAATTTGTCTTTCCTACCCAGACTTTTGTGGACAGGGCATATGTCTTAGTGGTAAGATGCCTTCCACTCAAGTATGAGTTTCAACCCCAGAATCCATATAAAGTTCTGGCTAGCCTGTACTTGAAGCATTCAGAAAAGGTGATAGAAACCTCCAGAGCAAGATGTGTAGCTAGCCTAGCCCATATTTATCCAGGATTAGCAAGATTGTGTGACCCAATACATACAATCATTGTGGGAGACAGCCTATGCCAGCCTCTGGTCTCCTCATCCAAATACATACACAAGCATGTAAACTGACATATGCAAATGTAGGTACACACATGAACACCACGCAGATATTACACATACAAAATAAATAAAGACATGCATTCCAAATGGCATCAAGTTTTTTCTAATCATGTCTTCACAAGAGTTGTTTTAAAATGTTAAAAAATGTAAAATAAGGGAATATTAAATATTATAATTTATTTTCTTTATATGTAAATGTATGCTGATGATTGCTACCATTCATCTTTTTTTTATAATTTATTGTTTTTAAATACTTTATTTTTTTTCTTCAAGTTACATCTCAGTAACAAACCCCTCCCTATTCCCTCTTCCTATCCCGCCCTTCCACCCTCTTCCCCCCAGAAGTTTCCCCTTTCAGTCCAACAGATGGTTCCTTCTCTTATAACAGTAAGTATTTTACATAACAATAGATATAAATATGCCACATTTATGAGAGTTAAATGGCCCAGTATACCTTCCCAATGTCCAGTTTATACATATTTGGCCCCTGACTTTAACATTCTACTATCTAACCACCTCCATGAGTTTAAAGGTCTATATGTGACTCAACATTCATACTATCTTGCAACACACTTTTAAGAGTATCTTCTTAGATCTATAACACCCTCTTGATTCCTAAACAGTTCAAAATTTAACTATGAGACTCTAGCTGTCTATTCTTCAACCTCCTCAGAGACCTGAGAGGGATAAATATATTTGCTTATATAGGAAGTGCAGGGCCTGCAGCTTCCAAAACTAAGAAAAGACATACCAATGACTGCCTGGACAGTTCCCATTTTCTCTCCATACATTCCAGCATCAATCTTCAGCCTTTGGGTCCTGTTTCTCTGACAGACATTTGTTGTAGAGCAGGGATGATGAAGGACTTACCTACCCTGTCTTGGCAGAGTTAGGCTGTCGACTTCCCTGCTACCAAGTTTTGTCCTTTTAGGACAGCAGTCTGTCTGCAGTTGGTGCAAGGGGTTTTTTCATGCCAAGAGAAAGGCTTGCCATTAATTCAACTATCTTACAGTGGAGGTTCTTCGATGCTTATCTTCTACTTGGAGTAGAATAGGGGGTGCTGTCAGGTGCTGATATGTCTCGATATCAAAAAAAATCTTGATTTAAGATAGCATCTTTGAATGCCATATTCTGCAGATCTCTAGGGGTTTTTGAAGATGCCCTATCCATCTCTTGTAGAGTTGGTGGTCTTATGTATTCTGGAGTCATACAGAGCGGGGTGGTGAGGGTGCATACTCTTGGTACCACCATTCAAGAAGAGTACACCCTTGGTCCCAGCTCCCAGCACACTGGAGACAGAAACGGGCAGATCCTGGAACTCAGGGTCAGCCTGATGCAGGGCAAACTCTAAATAGATAAAGACTTCGATCCAGGAGTGGTGGAACACATCTTTGATCCCTTCAGATGGGAAACACAGGTCCCTGATCCCAATAATTAGAGTTCAGAGACACACACATGGGATTTGGAGGGACCTAGGTTTGGAGGCTACTTACAAAAGGCCTTCTCGATGCAGGCAGATTGTCCTTTGGGATCTCAAAATATATACACTAGAGCTGGTTCAGCTCCAAGGTGACAGAATGATTTCTTCTTTAACCCGGATTGAAAGATAATGCTTTGTATGTTGTCAGAAGGCCAAATTTGCTTCAGGAGAAGTACTACCTAGCGCCCCCCCATCCCCGCCCCAGAAAAAAAAAAAAAGAGGGCAATTGTCCTAGGGTTGGGATTGGGGCAGGGCTCTGTTCTTATGGTTCCAGGAGAATCGAAGCGTTCATTAGGGGAGCCCGGGGACGGCTGGACAGTGGAATCCTCAGCAGAGAGTGGAATCAGGCACCAAGGAGGACGAGTGACCCAGTTGATTCTGCCTGGCAGACTTCCTCAATAGCTGTCTCCATCGGGGGCCTGCAACCACCACAGCAATCCAATGTCACTGGGACCGCTCAGCTCTACACAATGCCCTGACAGGAACCTCAGTGAAACCTGCAAGATCAGCTTCTGCCTACAAACCCCTTAGGTCATCTAAACAGCTGAGAACAGAAGGACTGAACATAAAAGGAGTGTACTAACATTTTTAATCATTTTTCCCATTTGGGTTCGGGCCCCAAACAGGTCTACAACGACCCAAATCAGCAGGAAGTCACTTTAAGAGAGCGACGTCCCATGCCCAGAGGGTAGGGAGGGTGTTTCTCAGCCCTTCTTTTTGGTTATTTGAAGGATAACTAAAAACTTTGTTATGTAGGGGAAGAGACTACAAGCTGATAAATGGTCCTGTCTTAATGGGTTTTGGAGGTTAGCCCCAGGAAATTCCTACTTTTCCTTTTCTGTATCCTTCTTCCTCTCCTATGTAGGAGTACATGGGCTTGAGAAAAATGAGATATAGACATAGCACAGGAAGGTCCAAGAAGAAGGGGCAGATTATTGAATATGCCCTTATACCTTTGTATATTGATACAAAATTAGTAGTTTATTTGGCTAAAGTGTTATTGACCATTGTTTATTGTGCAAAAATAAGATTGTATTGGATTACATCGGTATTGATCTCTGTATATTGATACAAAATTAAGATTATAGTTGGCCACAATGGTATTGACCCTTGCATATGGACGTAATATTAAGATTATATTGGGCTACATAGGCATTGATCTTGGTATATTGATACATAATTAAGAGTATATTTAACCACAATTGAATAGATCTTTGTATATTGATACAAATTTAAAGGTAACGCTTCCCAATGGTATCATACCTAGAGATACTTAAAAATAAAATGTGAAGCTCTGACCTCTTGATACCAACCGTCTAAAACGGTCTAGGATAGTCAAAACAAACTCCTAGTCATGCAAACATGTCACTTTGTTAGCTACTATGACAGTCTATCACAGATATTCTCTAAACTACCCAGTAATCAAGTTGCTAAGAGACAAGCAACATTTGCTTATCTAAATTATAATTTATTTTTTATTTCTTCAAGTTACATCTCAATCACAATGCCCACCCTACTCCCTCCTCCAGTCCCACCCTCCCACCCTCTTCCCCCTCAACTCCCCATCCTCTTCCCTTTTTTTTTTAAGTTTAAGGTATATCTTTTCCCCTCTAACAGCTCCCCCTTTCAGTTCAACAAATGGGTCTTTCTCTTATAACAATAAATACAGTACAAAACAACAGAAATAAATAGGCCACATATTAGTATATTTTCAAATAATAAATATATTCAAAATTATATTTGTATGATAAATGTGAGAAGTAGTATAGAAAATAAATTGAAAAAGGTTCCTCCATTTCTGGGAATATAAGAAGGCTCTTCCTGAAAAAGTACTAATTAGAGTAAAATACGTTTGAGCTGCATATGGGCTTCAATCCTGTTTGCTTATAGGAGTCATACACCTCTGAAATTCCTCAGTGAGAAGTGGGCTGAATTGTTTTCTTTCTCTGGACATGGTTCTTGATGTGACTCACTAGTCCTTAATGTGTTCTAGGTACCTACTAATGGGTTTGTTCATGTGTGTGTGTGTGTGTGTGTGTGTGTGTGTGTGTGTGTGCACATAAATGTGTCTCTGCTGTATGTATAGATCAGAGGTTGATATTAGATGTCATTCCTTTAGACACTGATGAACATTTTTGTTTTTAAAAGGTTCTCTTTCATTGGCCCAAAGCTCATTGATTTAGAGTGGCTGGTATGTGAACTCCAGAACTCTATCTTTCTCTAACTCCCCAGCACTGGAATTGCAAGCATGCACCATTATGCCTGTTTTGTATGAAGGTAAATGGAAGTTGAACCTGACTCTTCATGCTTGTGTGGCAAGTTCTTTAATGACTGAGCCTTTGTCCTGTACCTCACAGTTATTGGTCATGTTGAAGGTGCTCTTTCATTTGTATGGATGTTGGAATGTATATTTAGGTCATTGATTTTTTTTTCTAATTAAATTGCTAACCTTGTTTTCTGGTTTTTTTTTTTTTTTTTTTTTTTGTTTTTTTTTAATTCCATACAGAGCATGGGAATTCACTTCAAATGCTGAGTTTCATTTTGTAGTGTATCTCCCACCATAGGGATTGTTTGCTTCACCTTGTGGAATCTTCACTTTATAGTATATTCCTTTGCTTGTTCTAGCTCTTCAAAAAAAAAAAAAAAATCTCTTGCTGTTGCAATGTTCTAAAGAAATGCATCCTTTGTCTTCTAACAACATCCGTGGTTAGGTTCAGTCTACTTTGGGAGCCTGTTGTCAAGGAGATTGGATTCTAGTTTCATGCTTTTGCATGTAGATACAGAATTTTGTCAGTATCTCTTACTGAATACATTTTTTTTCAAATGCCTGATCTGATCACCTTTGTGGGAAACTGCTTGACTGTAAAGACATGCCCTTACTTTGAGGTTTACTGTTTTTTTTAATATTCATTGATATATTTGCTTTTTCTATACTTTTTTGTTGTTATGTGTGTGTGTGTGTGTGTTGCACACACGTCTATCACTATGTTCATGAAGAAATAAAAGCAAAACTATATGTATATAGTTCTCTACTTCCAGTATTACATGTGCTCCAAGGATCCAATTCAGGTTGCAAGGCTTCGATGGCACATGCTTTTACCTGCTAAGTCAATACACCACTTCTGTAACATCTTTTATATATAATTATAGATTTGTAAAAAATCCTGTAGTCAGATGTTGTAATGCCATCTGCTTTGTTCATTTTGCCTAAAAACCTTTAGACATTTGGGGTTTTGAATTTCCATAGAGATATTAAGGTATTTATTTTCTTTTCCTAATAACTGTCATTGGTATTTTTATAATGGTTTCATTAATTCTGAGGATGACATTAGGTCATAAAGAGCACTTAACTAATATAAATTTCTCTGATAGAGGAATTTAAGATGAATTTTCACTTTTTGAGTCCTTTTCAATTTCTTTCATTATTGCTTAATAAATTTCATAGTAATAGTTAATACTCTGTCACTAAGCTACATTCCCAGGCATGTATTTATGCTATTTTGTCTTTTCTTTAGCTTTTACTTTTGAGACAAGTTCTTCCTAAATTGCACCAGCTGCTTTTTAATTTGCATTCTTCCTACCTCAGCTTCCCAATTAGATGGGTGATTGTAGGTCTATGCTTTCAGATTCAACTATACCTTCCATTGTTGACAGTCTTTAAGTCTTTAGTTAAATTAATTTATAGATATGAATATGTTAATGTATGTGTGTGTTATTATAAAAACCATAATTGGAATTGTTTTCTCGAGTTCTATTTATTCTCGATATATTGAAAAATACTTCTGGGTTTTCAGTGTTGATTATATATCCTGAAACTGAAATAAATACATATTAATTCTAATAACTCAGGAATTTTCTATATATACCATAATATCTTTTGCATATATTGACAATTTTACTTCTATTTTATAATTGGAATACCATTCATTTCTTTCTTGGGCTTGATTGCTTTATCTAGGAAAATAGTATAATATGAAATAAAAAATAAAAGTAGGCATCATTTTGTCATATTTCAGCTATAGTAGAGAAAATTTTGGGGAATTGCTCATCTGGTGTAACATTAGCTCTTAGCTGATACTATGTGGCTAAAAATCATCTATATATGGCCAGAGTAAGAAAGTACTGATGAGAATGTGAAGAAAGGGGATGGCTTACATACTGACTCCAAGAACACAGATTTTAAGCCCATTATGGAAAATGGGCTTAAATATTTATGGTTCCTCAAATTATTAAGCTCATACTTACCATTTTTTGATTGGATTATTTAGTTTCTTGGCATTTAATTCCTTGAGTTCTTTGTAAATTTTGGATAGTAGCCCTCTGTCAGATGTGGGGTTGGTGAAGATTTTTTCCCAATCTGTAGGCTGCCATTTTGTTCAAATGACAGTGTCTTTTGCCTTACAGAAGCTTTTCAGTTTCATGAGGTCCTATTTATTGATTGTTGGTCTTAGATCCTGAGCTGTTGGTGTTCTGTTCAGGAAGTTGTCACCTGTGCCAATGAATTCAAGGGTTTTCCCCACTTTTTCTTCTAATAGATATAGTGTGTCAGCCTTATGTTAAGGTCTTTGATCCACTTGGACTTAAGTTTTGTGCAAGGTGATAAGTATGGGTCTAATTTCATTCTTTTACATGTTGACATCCAGTTTGACCAGCACCATTTTTTAAAGATGCTGTCCTTTTTCCATTGTACAGTTCTGGCTCCTTACCCTGTGATTCAGCAAACCCAGCCCTTTATATCCATGCATGCGAAATGAATCTATCTTAGAGATATTTTAGTCCCATATTGAGTATTGTTCTACTCATATTGTTCAAGAAATAGACGTTTCCTAAAATTCTTTAACTGATTAACAGATTAAAAAATAATATATTTGTAACATAGAATATCCAGCCATAAAAATAATAAAACACTTTCACTTGAGAAACGCAGAATTGTGAGACTGTTACATTAGATAAAATGAACTTGGCATGTGTGTTGGCCACAAAAAATACTTTATAAAAGTTGAGGAAAAAATTGTGGTTTTCCAAGACTGGGAAGATTGTGGTGGGAATGCAGATTGAGAGGGATTGATGGGTACATAAAATTACATTCAAATAACAGTCAGAATATTTGGTAAATCACTGCTTAGTATAATGCTTGTGTATTGTGGTTTAAATATCAAATAACTCCTACAAATTCATATGTTGTGACTTTGTTCTCAAAGAATGGACTTTGGGAAATTATTAAGTCCCTAAGGCTCTCACTTAATGAACAGAATAGTATCTTGCCAGATTGTGATATTATCTCATTATTGAGGGTATTGAAGAATAGGAAGAATAGAAGATATGTGCATCATTGGATGAATTAGTCATCAGATATGTACACTCCTGGGCTTCACCTGGCCTTAGACGCTTCCTGTATTCCCTTTGTTTTCTTCCTGCTCACTGTTATATGAACTACTCTCTTATACCCCATCTATGATGGCTGAACCCTATAAAACTGTGAATCAAAACAAATCTTTCTTTCCTTTATCTCTGTTTATTGTCACAGTGGTATAAAAGGATAACTGAAACTATTATGTATAGTAAAGTGGTGTTATATAATAAAGTTATATAATTTTCAGAAATCTTTAAATATTTTCCCATAAACAAAAATATTTTATAATATTTGGATACTTAACTAATCACAAATATTTGAATTGAAAATAGAGCATAATCCCCTGTGAATGTGTGCAATTTCATGTGTCGGTTATGAAGACATTTCCTTTTAAATGCTATTTCAGGGCTGGGGTTAAAGATTGGCAGTAGTACTCTTATCTATCAGTTTGGCATTTCATAGACCTGCAGAATGACAGTAAAGTAGAGAGGCCATGCCCTGGTGCGTCTGTAGCCAGTGATGAAAAAGAATTAAGAAAATCCTCACTAGGCAAAGACTCTTCTGATCATATCTTATTTCTCAAAATCTTACAGAGTATTCCATCTTGTTTTGGGATTCAGTGATTATAAGTAAAAATATCTCATTTGATGATTCTTGTAGAAGATTTACCAACTTGTGGTGCCTTGTTAGCATTCTTCTGTTGAACATTGATTCTGTTTACCCTGTGATGCTAAGGAAGGAAAGAAAAGAAAAGAAAAGTAGGAATGAGAAAGAAAGAGAAGTAGAAGAAACAAAGATCAACAAAGGCTGCCTCACACCACCATCATAATCTCGAAATATTTCATTACAGTGAAGCCCACAAAACTACATTTAATCAGCTTATGATGTAATTTATCCATGGGTATTTTCATGGATAAAATGTTGAGAAACCTACTTTTATGGGATGAACCCAAAGCCCTATGTTCCTGCTATGAAGCTCTTTCTGGACACTGATGAATGCTGCATTAAGTAGTAGTTACATCAATACTCAACTTGTTTCTAACATCTCAGAACATTATATGGGAAGATAGACTAGTTGAAATAAAAGCCATTCTTAACAGAGCTTTCCAGAGTAGCAGAAAGAAAAGAGGAATTTGTAGTGTCAGAATATTTTGAAAA
>CAJQZJ010014563.1:9380480-9488529 GCA_907164525.1 Lophiomys imhausi | reverse complement strand
CCCTATTCCCCCTTCCTAACCCGCCCTTCCACCCTCTTCCCCCCAGAAGTTTCCCCTTTCAGTCCAACAGCTGGTTCCTTCTCTTATAACAGTAAGTATTATACAAAACAATAGATATAAATATGCCACATTTATGAGAGTAAATTGGCCCAGTATACCTTCCCAATGTTCAGTTTATACCTATTTGGCCCCTGACTTTAACATTCTACTATCTACCCAACTCCATGAGTTTAAAGGTCTATATGTGACTCAACATTCATACTATCTTGCAACACACTTTTAAGAGTATTTTCTTAGATCTATAACACCCTCTGATTCCTAAACAGTTCAAAATTTAACTATAAGATTCTATCTGTCTATTCTTCAACCACCTCAGAGACCTGAGAGGGATAAATATATTTGCTTATATAGGAAGTGCAGAGCCTGCAGCTTCCAAAACTAAGAAAGAACATACCAATAACTGCCTGGACAGTTCCCATTTTCTCTCCATACATTCCAGCATCAATCTTCAGGCTTTGGGTCCTGTTTCTCTGACAGACATTTGTTGTAGAGCAGGGATTATGAAGGACTTACCTACCCTGTCTTGGCAGAGTTAGGCTGTCGACTTCCCTGCTACCAAGTTTTGTCCTTTTTGGACAGCAGTCTGTCTGCAGTTGGTGCAAGGGGTTTTTTAATGCCAAGAGAAAGGCTTGCCACTAATTCAACCATCTTACAGTGGAGGTTCTTCGATGCTTATCTTCTACTAGGAGTAGAATAGGGGGTGCTGTCAGGCGCTGATATGTCTCGATATCAAAAAAAAATCTTGATTTAAGATAACATCTTTGAATGCCATATTCTGCAGATCTCTAGGGGTTTTTGAAGATGCCCTAACCATCTCTTGTATTTAGATAAGCAAATGTTGCTTGTCTCTTAGCAACTTGATTACTGGGTAGTTTAGAGAATATCTGTGATAGACTGTCATAGTACCTAACAAAGAGACATGTTTGCATGACTAGGAGTTTGTTTTAACTATCCTAGACCGTTTTAGACGGTTGGTATCAAGAGGTCAGAGCTTCACATTTTATTTTTAAGTATCTCTAGGTATGATACCATTGGGAAGCATTATCTTTAAATTTGTATCAATATACAAAGATCTATTCAATTGTGGTTAAATATACTCTTAATTATGTATCAATATACCAAGATCAATGCCTATGTAGCCCAATATAATCTTAATATTACGTCTATATGCAAGGGTCAATACCATTGTGGCCAACTATAATCTTAATTTTGTATCAATATACAAAGATCAATACCGATGTAATCCAATACAATCTTATTTTTGCACAATAAACAATGGCCAATAACACTTTAGCCAAATAAACTACTAATTTTGTATCAATATACAAAGGTATAAGGGCATATTCAATAATCTGCCCCTTCCTCTTGGACCTTCCTGTGCTATGACTATATCTCATTTTTCTCAAGCCCATGCACTCCTACATAGGAGAGGAAGAAGGATACAGAAAAGGAAAAGTAGGAATTCCCTGGGGCTAACCTCCAAAACCCATTAAGACAGGATCATTTATCAGCTTGTAGTCTCTTCCCCTACATAACAGAGTTTTCAGTTAACCTTCAAATAACTAAAAAGAAGGGCAGAAGGGCGGAGAAACACCCTCCCCACCCTCTGGGCATGGGACATCGCTCTCTTAAAGTGACTTCCTGCTGATTTGGGTCATAGTAGACCTGTTTGGGGCCCCAACCCAAATGGGAAAAATGATTAAAAATGTTAGTACAATCCTTTTATGTTCAGTCCTTCTGTTCTCAGCTGTTTAGATGACCTAAGGGGTTTGTAGGCAGAAGCTGATCTTGCAGGCTTCACTGAGGTTCCGGCCGGGGCATTGTGTAGAGCTGAACGGTCCCAGCGACACTGGATTGCAGTGGTGGTTGCAGGCCCCCGATGGAGACAGCTATTGAGGAAGTCTGCCAGGCAGAATCAACTGGGTCACTCATCCTCCTTGGTGCCTGATTCTGCTCTCTGTTGAGGATTCCGCTGTCCGCCGTCCCCAGGCTCCCCTAATGGACACTTCGATTCTCCTGGAACGATAAGAACAGAGCCCTGCCCCAATCCCAACCCTAGGACAATTGCCCTCTTTTTTTTTTCTGGGGGGGGATGGGGGGGCTAGGTAGTACTTCTCCTGAAGCAAATTTGGCCTTCTGACAACATACAAAGCGTTATCTTTCAATCCGGGTTAAAGAAGAAATCATTCTGTCACCTTGGAGCTAAACCAGCTCTAGTGTATATATTTTGAGATCCCAAAGGACAACCTGCCTGCATCGAGAAGGCCTTTTGTAAGTAGCCTCCAAACCTAGGTCCCTCCAAATCCCATGTGTGTGTCTCTGAACTCTAATTATTGGGAACAGGGACCTGTGTTTCTCATCTGAAGGGATCAAAGATGTGTTCCACCACTCCTGGATCGAAGTCTTTCTCTATTTAGAGTTTGCCCTGCATCAGGCTGACCCTGAGCTCCGGGATCTGCCTGTTTCTGTCTCCAGTGTGTTGGGAGCTGGGATCAAGGGTGTACTTTTCTTGAATGGTGGTACCAAGAGTATGCACCCTCACCACCCCGCTCCGTATGACTCCAGAGTACATAAGACCACCAACTCTACGGTGCCCCCCCTCCCCCCCCCCCGTCTCCGCTGAAGTCAAAGGCATGGGCCAATACCACAATTCTCTTGTATTTTACCTTAGCTCCACGTCTTCTCTACACCTGGAGGTCTGCAAATCCAGGCCGAATGGCTGTATCCTCTGTTCCATTCACAGTGTTTCAGCCCTGCCCCCTGCACTTTTTTTTTCTTTTCTTTTTTTTTTTTTTTTAGTTGATAAATTAATTTGTTTGTTGCTTCAGGTTACATCCTTATCATATTGTCCTCTTTTCCCACTTCCTAGCCCCACCCTCCCATACTCTACCCCCTGATCCTTCCGTCTTGTTCCTCTGGGGTGGAGTGTCCCTGCCTAACAGTCTCTCACCACAGATCAGGAGTCATATGAGGGCCAAGAACCTCTTCATTCACCGGGGGCCTACGAGGCAGTACTGACAGTGAATGGTGTCTCATTGCTACTGGGGGAATACTAAAAAAAAAGACCAACAAACACACAAACCCACAAAAACAAAGAATATCAACAAAAAAAGAGAGGAAAAAGAGAAGGGAAAAGGAAAGAGAAAAAAAGAAGGAAAAAGAAAAAGATAAAAAAAAAAATTATGTCTTGTTCCTTTTGATGTGTTGGTTGTAGTACAGATATCCTGTACGATATAGTTAAAATCCTACTATAAGTGAATAGATGCCATGTGCATCCTTCTGAGACTGGGTTAGCTCACTCAGGATGAGCTCCTCTAGATCCATCCGTTTGGTTGCAAATTGCATGATTTCATTGTTTCTGATAGCTGAGTAATATTCCATTGTATAGATATACCACAATTTTTTAATCCATTCTTCAGTTGAGGGACATCTGGGTTGTTTCCGATTTCTAGCTATTACAAATAAGGCTGCTATGAACATAGATGAGGAGACTTCCCTATGTCTCCGTGAGAGGTCCTTTGGGTATATACCCAGAAGTGGTATGGCTGGGTCTTGAGGCAAGGTTATAAATAGATTTCTAAGATATCGCCAGACAGACCTCCATAGTGGTTGCACAAGCCTGCACTCCCACCAGCAATGGAGTAGGGTACCCCTTTCTCCACACCCTCGCCAGCATGCGCTGTCATTTGAGCTCTTTATTTTAGCCATTCTAACAGGTGTTAGGTGGAATCTCAGGGTCGTCTTGAGTTGCATTTCTCTGATGATTAAGGATGTTGAACATTTCTTCAGGTGTCTCTCAGCCCTTAGGGATTCCTCCTTTGTGAATTCTCTATTTAGCTCCATCTCCCATTTTTTGATTGGATTATTTGGTTTCTTGGCATTTAGTTTCTTGAGTTCTTTGTAGATTTTAGATAATAGCCCTCTATCAGATGTGGGGTTGGTGAAGATTTTCTCCCAGTCTGTTGGTTGCCGTTTTGTTCGAATGACAGTATCCTTTGCTTTACAGAAACTTTTCAGTTTCATGAGGTCCCATTTATTGATTGTTGATCTCAGGTCCTGAGCTGTTGGTGTTCTGTTCAGGAAGTTGTCACCTGTGCTAATGAGTTCGAGGGTTTCTCCTACTTTTTCTTCTAGTATCTTTAGTGTGTCTGGCCTTATGTTAAGGTCTTTGATCCACTTGGAATTAAGTTTTGTACAAGGTGATAGGTATGGGTCTAATTTCATTCTTTTGCAAGTGGACATTTAGTTGGACCAGCACCATTTGTTGAAGATGCTGTCCTTCTTCCATTGTGTGTTTTTGGCTTCTTTGTCAAAGATCAGTTGGCCATAGGTGTGTTGATCCATGTTTGGGTCTTCAATTCGATTCCATTGATCCACTGGTCTGTTTCTATACCAGTACCATGCTGTTTTTATTACTGTTGCTCTGTAGTACAGCTTGAAATCTGGGATTGTGATACCTCCAGATGTTTTTTCATTGGACAAGATTGATTTAGCTATTCTGGGCTTTTTGTTGTTCCATATGAAGTTGAGACTAGCTTTTTCCAGGTCTATAAAGAATTGTGTTGGTATTTTGATAGGAATTGCATTAAATCTATATATTGCTTTTGGTAGGATAGCCATTTTTATTATGTTGATCTTACCTATCCATGAGCATGGGAGATCTTTCTACCTTCTAAAGGCCTCTTCCATTTCTTTCTTCAGGGGCTTGAAGTTCTTGTTATATAGGTCCTTTACATGCTTGGTTAGAGTTACTCCCAGGTATTTTATGTTGTTTGTGGCTATTGTGAAGGCGGTTGTTTCCCTTATTTCTTTTTCGGTATATTTGTTTGTTGTATAAAGAAGGGCTTCTCATTTTTTTGAGTTAATTTTGTATCCAGCCACCTTGCTGAAGTTGTTTATCAGCTGTAAGAGTTCTTTGGTGGAGTTTTTGGGGTCGCTTATGTATACTAACATATCATCTGCGAATAGGGATTATTTGACTTCTTCATTTCCAATTTTTATCCCTTTGATCTCCTTTAGTTGTCTTATTGCTCTAGCAAGGACTTCAAGTACTATATTGAAGAGATATGGTGAAAGTGGACATCCTTGTCTTGTCCCTGAGTTTAGAGGAAATGCTTCAAGCTTCTCTCCATTTAATTTGATGTTGGCTACTGGCTTGCTGTATATTGCTTTTATTATTTCTAGGTATGGTCCTTGTATGCCCGTTCTCTCCAGAACTTTTAGCATGAAGGGGTGTTGGATTTTGTCAAATGCTTTTTCTGCATCTAGCGAGATTATCATGTGGTTTTTTTCTTTCATCTTGCTTATGTAGTGAATTACATTGATAGACTTTCGTATATTGAACCATCCCTGCATTCCAGGGATGAAGCCTACTTGATCATGGTGTATGATACTTTTGATGTGTTCTTGAATTCGGTTTGCTAGTATTTTATTAAGTATTTTTGCATCTATGTTCATGAGGGAGATTGGTCTGAAGTTCTCTTTCTTTGTTGGGTCTTTGTGTGGTTTAGTAATCAGAATGACAGTGGCCTCATAGAATGAGTTTGGCAGTGATCTTTCTGTTTCTATGTGGTGGAAGAGTTTGAAAAGTAATGGTGTTAGTTCCTCTTTGAAGGTCCGGTAGAATTCCGTGCTAAAGCCATCTGGCCCTGGGCTTTTTTTGGTTGGGAGATTATTAATGACTGTTTCTATTTCCTTAGGTGTTATTGGGCTGTTTAAGCTGTTAATCTGATTTTGATTTAGTTTTGGTAGGTGGAATTTATCGAGGAAATTGTCCATTTCGCTTAGGTTTTCAAATTTAGTGGAATATAGATTTTTAAAGTAATGCCCGAATATTTTCTGGATCTCCTCAATGTCTGTTGTTATTTCTCCCTTTTCATTTCTGATTTTGTTGATTTGTGTTCTTTCCCTTTGCCTTTTAGTTAATTTGGCTAGGGGTCTGTCTATTTTGTTGATTTTCTCAAAGAACCAACTCTTGGTTTCATTGATTCTTTGTATAGTTCTTTTTGATTCTAAGTTGTTGATTTCAGCTCTAAGTTTGATGATTTCCTGTCTTCTGCTCTTCTTGGGAGTGTTTGTTTCTTTTTTTTCCAATTCACCCAGCTTAGCTGTTAGTTCACTAATATGAGCTGTCACAATTTTCTTTTTGAAAGCACTTAGTGCTATGAACTTTCCTCTTAGCACAGCTTTCAATGTATCGCATAGGTTTGGGTATGTTGTGTCTTCATTGTCGTTGGATTTTAAGAAGTCTTTGATTTCCTTCCTTATTTCTTCCCTGACCCAGTGGTCATCCAGTAAGGAGCTGTTCAGTTTCCATGTGTGTGTAGGCTTTCTGTTGATTCTTTTACTGTTGAAGACCAGCTTTATTCTGTGGTGGTCTGATAAGATACAAGGTGTTATTTCAATTTTCTTGTATCTACTGAGACTATCTTTGTGACCAATTATGTGGTCGATTTTGGAGAAGGTTCCGTGGGGTGCTGAGAAAAAGGTGTATTCCTTTGTGTTTGGGTGAAACGTTCTGTAGATATCTGTTAGGTCCATTTGTTTCATGATCTCTGTTAGACTCAATATTTCTCTGTTTGTCTTCTGTCTTGATGATCTGTCCTTTGTTGTGAGTGGGGTGTTGAAGTCTCCCACTACTAATGTGTTGTGATCGACGTGCGCTTTAAGTTTTAGAAGTGTTTCTTTTACGAAAGTAGGTGCCTTTGTATTTGGGGCATAGATGTTCAGTATTGAGATTTCCTCTTGATGAATATTCCCTTTAATGAGTATATAGTGCCCTTCTTTGTCTTTCTTCATTAACTTCAGTTGGAAGTCTGTTTTGTTTGATATTAGGATGGCTACTCCAGCTTGCTTCCTGGGTCCATTTGCTTGGAAAACCTTTTCCCAGCCCTTTACTCTGAGGCAGTGTCTATCTTTCGTAGTTAGATGTGTCTCTTGTATACAGCATAAGGAAGGGTCTTGCTTGCGGATCCACTCTGTAAACCTATGTCTTTTTATTGGGGAGTTGAGTCCATTGATGTTGATGGATATTAGTGACCTGGGGTTGTTATTTCCCATTAGTTTGGTATATGCGGTGGTTCTGTTCCTCTTTTGGTTTAGTTGCTGATGGGTTTTCTATTCCCTTTGTTTTCTTGGGTGGAGTTTTCTTCTCTGGGTTGGGATTTTCCTTCTAGGATTTTCTGTAGGGCTGGGTTTGTGGGTAGATATTGTTTAAATTTAATTTTGTCATGGAATATCTTGTTTTCTCCATCTATGTTGATAGAGAGTTTTGCTGGGTAAAGTAGTCTGGCTGGGCATCTATGATCTCTTAGGACTTGTAGTATATCTGACCAGGCCCTTCTAGCTTTTATCATTTCTGGGGAGAAGTCAGGTGTAATTCTGATGGGTCTGCCATTGTATGTGACTTGACCTTTTTCTCTTACAGCTTTTAATATTCTTTCTTTGTTCTGTACATTTGGGGTTTCAATTATTATGTGGCGAGAGGAGTTTCTTTTCTGGTCTAATTTTTTTGGTGTTCTGTATGCCTCTTGGATTTTTATTGGCATCTCTTTTTTCAGGTTTGGGAAGTTTTCCTCTATGATTTTGTTGAAGATATTTCCTGGACCTTGGAGTCGGGAGTCTTCTCTTTCCTCTATACCTATAATTCTTAGGTTCCGTCTTTTCAATGAGTCCTTGATTTCTTGGATGTTGTGGGTGAGAGATTTTTTAGCCTTCTCGTTTTCTTTGGATGATGTACTGATTTCTTCCACTGAATCTTCCATGCCTGAGATCCTGTCTTCCATCTCTTGCATCCTATTGTTGATACTCACATCCATAGTTCCTGTTCTCTTCCCTTGGTTCTCCACTTCCTCTTTTAACTCTGACTGTTTTTCTTTATTGTTTCTATTTCTATTTTCATGTCTTGTATGGTTTTGTTCGTTTTGTACATTTCCTTCTCCAGCTTGCTTGTTTTTGTATGAAAATCTTTCATGGCTTTTTGCTTTTCCTGTTCAAGCTCTGTCACCTTGGCTTGGAGCTCTTTAATGGTGTTGTTCCTTGTTTTGATTTGTAGAATTGTGGTTTCTTTGAATTCCTTCATAGATTTAAGTTCTTCTTGCAGGGACTCTATCACTTTCCATACTGCAGAATTGTCAATGTTTTCATGTATTTCTGTTGGTGTGTGGTCATCCGAATTGGATGAGCTAGGGTGGTTCTGCTTTGTTGGAGTCATAATTCCTTGATTTCTATTTTTTTTTGACCTTTTGCCATTGGATGCATTTAGCTGTCTGTTTTCTGTACTTGGAACCACAGTGGATGATTTGGTGCAGAGGATGAGTTACTTGGCTATCTGTCGTTGCTTACAGGGGGATTTCAAGGTCACTGTGATTTTAATGGCCAGAGGGACTGTGATCTGGTGCAGCCTATTCCCAGGTTGTGAGTAATGGACCAGGATTGTTTCACTGCTCCCAATTCAGACTTCTCTATGTTGCACTCTGAGTTATTAGCCTGTAATGGTTCTGATGGTATGGGCCTGTTTGCCCAGGCACAGATTCTGTGGGCTTTGTTTGTCGTCCCGGAGGCTAACAGGGTCTGGCTCCACACCTGATATGTCTGGATTTTCCAGGATACAGCTATGGTCCCGATTTCTGGTTTCTCTCTAGTCTTCTCGCCACAGGGCTGGACCCTGTGCCTGATTTCCTTCCTGTCTGCGCCGCCACGGGTCCCGTGGGTACCCCAAGCCCTGGATCCTCCAGCTGCCTGAGTGCACCTCTCGTCCCAGCAGCTCCGCCGTGGGTGCACGGACCCCTGGTCCCACCCACGCCTGTCTCTCTCCCCAGATGACCCGCCGTGGACTGGTGGGGATTTGGCCCTGCCAGCAGTGCTCCCTCCCCAGCTGCGCTCACATGAGTGTGCGAGATTTGGCTGCTCCCGCCTGCTTTTGTGTTCCCCGCTTCCTGTGCTCTCTCGGAACCTCCCGCCCTCCGCTTCACGAGCGGCTGCGGACCACCCGCTCAGCCCCCTGTTTGTTCCTTGCTAAGCCTTCCACTATCTCGCAACCTTTTCTAAGTGGGTATAAGTTCAACCTGATGTGTGGGGAGCCCAATAGGACAGCGATCTATGGCCAAGTGGACCCTGATTCTGCCTGCTGTAAGTTGGGAACGATCTTACCAGGCGCCTCACCAAATGGGAGTTCCCGAATCCCCGGTTTAGTGGCCTCCGTGTCTGTGAGAGATGGGGAGAGCCTTGCCCTGGGACTTTTAACAGTCCCTTGGGAGCTGTGAGCGTTCCCGGGGGGGGGGGGGTCTAGCCCCTCCAGTTTTTGCACAGTGCCCAGTAACTCTGTGTTTTTTATGGCTCTTTTTTCCCCGCGTTCAGAATGCGTCAGTGTAGGTCGCCGCCATCTTCGCTCCCCCGTGTTTTTCTTTAAATGAGCATCTCCTTATTAGAAGCTACATGCTAACTTTTTACAAACTAGAAGATTCTAAGCCCAAGACCTTTTTCTGTTTCTTTAAAACATTGTATACATCAAAATAATGACAGAGATACAAAAAAGGAAACAAATCTAACAACTTGTTTCTACAGTAATTCTGTATGTAAAATGGGAATCTTGACAAAACCCGAGCCTTTTGGGGGTGAAGGAAGGAAAAGGAAAATAGCAAAGTAATCATTAACTGAAAGACTAAAGAGGATTTCCAGTCTCTCTGTACTGACCCCAAAACAAATGCAGACAATGATCAAAAGTATGATGTGTTCAGAAAACAAGTGCAGAAATTCAACTTAGCAAAGTTGCTAATGCAGAAAGGCCTGAAAAGGAACAGAGGAACAGCTGAGTACAGAGGACAGGAGCCTGCAGTCTTGCGCCTACAGGTCCTCCTTAGCCCCTACAGTGCCAGACTACAGAAGTCACAGTGAGTTTTAGATACAACAACTGGAAATGCTACTTTATATTTTATTCCTCTTGTAATAATTCTTGTAAAGTATACTTACTCTCTCATCACAGAAACCTCATTGAGAGGAGCACGCAAGGCTGGAGATGTCTTGCACGCAGAAATCAAGCCCCAACTCTGTCTTTCTAGGTTCTTACCTTTGTCTTTTAACCAATGTCTGTCCTACCTTTTCCTTTGATGTCACCTCTGTGGGCTTTCTCCTCACAGTGATTTGCAGTCTTAAGTGAGTGACATTTAAATTACTTGTAAAGTCTACCTAGTGAATGAAGGTTTGCATTGTCTGACCTTCATAGATAAAATTCATAAAGTGAGTCTTTTGATTTTTTTTTAATTCTAGTTTACTTTTCTACAGTGGTTACATGAGGGCTGAGTAATTGACCTTTAGTAGATACTGGCCATGAGGAAAGTAACTTTGTGGTATGCTTCAGCAAATTGATTATATCCTACATAACCAGTCTCAATCCTACCACAAAACTTCATCTCAACCCAATCTCATCAAAACCTAGTCTCAAACCTCAATAACTACCTGAAAGAGTTTTGAAAAGTAATTGAATCTCTGTTGACCTTTCTCATTTGTAAGGGGGGAGGGGTTCTAGTAGTGTATCAGTTTGGAAACCATTGAGGTTAGGTAGATTTTGGAGTCTGGAGAAATGGCTCCATGGTTAAGAGCAATTGCTCCTTTTTCAGAGAACATGAGTTTTATTTCCAGCACCTATATGGCAGCTTCCAACCAGGTATAACTCTAGTTTTCAGGTAACTGATATTCACTTCTGATATCTGCAGATGTCTACATATATACTATGTTTATATATATATATATATATATATATATATATATATATATATATTCAGGCACACACACATACACTTAAAATAAATACACATTTTTTAAAAAAGATTGAGTACATTGTGAATCAGGGATAGCCAACTTAAAAGATGAGGTAGCAAATATTTTAGACTTTGTACTATAAAATATTTATCTCAACTACATAGTTCTGCCACAGTGCCATAAAAGCATTCATGGGTATATATGCAGATGAATGATTTGTTGAATAGGCACCAAATATATTCAGATTACCTTCTTTTAAAGTATTCTTTCTAAATGTTAAACAAAGATTTCCTCGATGTGGTTTAATATCAGTGGATAACTCATTCAATTTGGATTGTTATTAACTATAAATATCCTATCCTTGATAGTTTAACATAGTTTCTTTAGTCTTTTTTTATTTATAGGCAAATAAAATGAGGCCTAATGAGGTTAAATCAACTTTACCAAACAGAAAGAAGATGGTAGAGGCAAGGAGGAGATTTACACATTTGGCCCTGCACTCATCTTTTATTCTGAGTTAAGTGCAATTCCAATGAAGGGGTTGCTTTGTGATATTAAGTTCAGGTCTGGAGACCAGAGACAGTAAGCTGGATGACCTTGGACAAGCCATGCATTGTCTTTGTATCTTAACTTTGTCTTTATTAAATCATCATGATTTTCTTTCATAATTTAGTATTATGAAGTCAAGGAAGTGCTATATATGAAAAAGTATTATAAAGATGATTATGATCATTGAATTTTATTTTACTAATAATCAAATTGCTGTGCAATTATTTGTCTATTGAGTGCAAAGTGATGTTTAGATTTTGTCGTGGAAAGATAAGATGAACTAATTAATATATCAATCACTTCATTTATATATACTTAATCAATAATTTTGTACTTCACAGTACATTATAAACTGTGATCATATTTTTGTTCACTGGGCCCCTAAAGCTTACTCCTCCTGCCAAGTGGATATACAATGTTATAGTTACTTTTCTATTTCTGTGACAGGACACCATGACCAGTCCACTTTGACAGTTACGGTTTCAGAGGGTGAGAGTCTGTGACCATTATGTCAAGAAACTTGGTAGCTAGGAGACAGGTATAGCATTGGTGCTGTAACTGTGGGCTAACATCTTGATCTGCAGAGAAGGCACATTAGAAATCACATAAGCTTTTGAAACCCAAAGCAAACCCCCAGCCAGGCACACACCTCCTCCAACAAAGCCACACCATCTAATCCCTTTTCTAAACAGTTCCATCATCTGGGATCCAACTATATAAATATATGAGCCTATGGGAGTCATTCTGATCAAAACCACTATATACTATATAATGTCACTTCTGGTGACATTATTTCTCTATCCACCCCAATCCTCATCTGGGCTAGCAAAGATTGTACTCTGTGAGTCTAAGAACTCTGCTTTTTAAGGTTTTGTTTTGTTTTGTATCACATATAAGCAAAGCAACAGTATGTACCTCTTATACTTTTGTGCTTTGCTAATTTCACATAGTGTAATATCTTCCAGGATTTTCCATGATGCCCCAAATGAAATAATTTTCTTTCCTTCAAATGCTGCATTCTATTGTATCTACAAGTATGTATTTTGTTTTCTTTTCTCTTTTATTCACTAGTTAAGTGGCACAGGTTATTTTCTTATTTTGGATATTGTTTTTTTTCTTTTACTTTTTATTTCTTCAAGTTACATCTCAATCGCAGTCCCCTCCCTATTCCCCTCCAGTCCCACCCACCCACCCTCAACCCCCATCCTCTTCCCTTTTTTTTCTTTTAAATTTAAGGTATATCTTATCTCCCCCTTTCAGTTTCCCCTTTCAGTCCAACAAATGGCTCCTTCTCTTATAATAATAAATACAATACAAAACAACAAAGGTAATTAGGCCACAGTTATGAGGGTTATAAGGCTTAGCGTACATTCCCAATGTCCAGTCCATATGTATTTGGTACCTGACTTTAACATTCCACTATCTAACCATCTCCATGAGTTTAAAGTTCTATATCTGACTCAACATTCATATTAACTGGCAACACAATTTTAAAAGTATCTTCTTAGATCTATAACACTCTTTTGACTCATAAGCAACTCAAAATTTAATTATGAGACTCTAGCTATCTGTTCTTCAACCACCTCAGAGACCTGAGAGGGATAAATATATCTGATTTGATAGGAAATACAGGGCCTGCAGCTTCCCAAACTAAAAAATGACATACCAGTGGATGCCTGGACAGTTCCCATTTTCTCTCCATACATTACAGCATCGATCTTCAGTCATTTGGCCCCGTTTCTCTGACAGACATTGATTGTAGAGCAGGGGTTATGAAGGACTTACCTACCCTGTCTTGGCAGAGCTAGGATGTTGACTTACCTGCTTCCAGGTTTTGTCCTTTTTGGACAGCATTCTGTCTACAGTTGGAGCAAGGGGCTTTTCCTACCAAAACATAGGCATGCAACTAATTCAATCATCTCCCACTGGAGATTCTTTGATGCTCATCTTCTACTTGGAGGAGAATAGGGGGTGCTGTCAGGAGTTGATATGTCTTCATATAAAAATATCTAAAGTTACGAAAACATCTTTGAATGCCATATTCTGCAGATCTCTTGGGGTTTTTGAAGAGGCCCTATCTATCTCTTATATTAGGGTAAGCAAATGTTGCTTGTCTCTTAGCAGGTTTATTTCTGATTAGCTTAGCAAGTAACTATAATAGGGTGTCATAGTACCTAACAGAATGACTGGCTTGCATAACCATTAGTTTGCATTTCTTAATTATCCTAAACAGTTTATGACAATTAGTAGTAAAAGGCCAAAATATCCCATTTCATTTTTTTTCTTTACCTCCTAACCCTTCCAACTCATTTCTCTGGTGTGGTGTGTCCTTATATAACAGTCCCTCATCTCTGTTGAGAGGTCGTATGAGGGCCAAGAGCCTCCTCATTCATTGGGGGTCTACAAAGCAGTACCATCAGTGAAAAGTGTCTCGTTGCCTGGGAGAGAGAACTACTAAACAAACAAACCAATAAGCAGACAATAGATAAAAAAAGACTAAAAAATAGAAAAAAATATAACTACTATATAAAAAATAAATAAAAATTAAAAATAAGAAGTCTCTGTCCAACATCCCTTTGGTGTGTTAGTTGTAGTATCGATACCTTTTATTATATAGCTAAAATCCTACTATAAGTGATATATGCCATATGGATCCTTCTGAGTCTGGGTAAGCACACTCAGGATGAGCTTTTTTAGTTCCATCCATTTGGCTGCAAATTGCATAATTTCATTGTTCCTGATAGCTGAATAATATTCCATTGTGTAAATGTACCACAGTTTTTTAACCCATTCTTCGATTGAGGGACATCTGGGTTGTTTCCAGTTTCTAGCTATTACAAATAAGGCTGCTATAAATGTAGATGAGGAAACGTCCTTATGATTCCGTGAAGAGGCATTTGGGTGTATACCCAGAAGTGGTATGGCTGGGTCCTGAGGTAGAGCTAGTCCAAGTTTTCTAAGATATGGCCAGACTGACCTCCATAGTGGTTGCAAAAGCCTGCACTCCCACCAGCAATGGAGTAGGGTACCCCTTTCTCCACAGCCTCGCCAGCATGTGCTGTCATTTCAGCTTTTGATCTTAGCCATTCTGACAGGTGTGAGATGGAATCTCAGAGTCGTCTTGAGTTGCATTTCTCTGATGATTAAGGATGTTGAGCATTTCTTCAAGTGTCTCTCAGACATTAGGGATTCTTCCTTTGTGAATTCTCTATTTAGCTCCATCCCACATTTTTTGATTGGATTATTTGGTTTCTTGGCATTTAATTTCTTGTGTTCTTTGTAGATTTTGGATATTAGCCCTCTGTCAGACGTGGGGTTGGTGAAGATTTTCTCCCAGTCTGTAGGCTGCTGTTTTGTTCAAATGACAGTGTCTTTTGCCTTACAGAAGCTTTTCACTTTCATGAGCTCGATTTATTGATTGTTGATCTCAGGTCCTGAGCTGTTGGTGTTCTATTCAGGAAGTTGTCACCTGTGCCAATGAGTTTGAGTGTTTTTCCCACCTTCTCTTGTAGTAGATTTAGTGTGACCGGCCTTATGTTAAGGTCTTTGATCACTTGGACTTAAGTTTTGTACAAGGTGATAAGTATGGGTCTAATTTCATTCTTTTACAAGTGGTCATCCAGTTGGACCAGCACCATTTGTTGAAGATTCTGTCCTTCTTCCATTGTGCCGTTTTGGATTCTTTGTCAAAAATTAGGTGGCCATAGGTGTGTGGGTCTATTTCTGGATCTTCAGTTCGATTCCATTGATCTACTGGTCTGTTTCTATACCAATACCATGCTGTTTTTGCAACTATTGCTATGTAGTTCAGCTTGAAATCTGAGATGGTAATACCTCCAGATGTTTTTTTATTGTACAGGATTGATTTAGCTATTCTGGGCTTTTTGTTGTTCCATATGAAACTCAGAATAGCTCTTTCCAAGTCTATAAAAAATTGTGTTGGTATTTTGATAGGAATTGCATTAAATCTATATATTGCTTTTGGTAGGATGGCCATTTTTATTATGTTTATCCTACCTATCCATGAGCATGGGAGATCTTTCCATCTTCTAAAGGCCTCTTGCATTTCTTTCTTCAAGGGCTTGAAGTTCTTGTTGTACATGTCTTTTACTTGCTTGGTTAGAGTTACCCCCAGGTATTTTATATTGTTTGTGGCTATTGTGAAGGGGGTTGTTTCCCTTATTTCTTTCTCAGCCCATTTGTTTGTTGTATAAAGAAGGGCTTCTGATTTTTTTTAATTAATTTTGTATCCAGCCACTTTGCTGAAGGTGTTTATCTGCTGTAAGAGTTCTCTGGTGGAATTTTTGGGGTCGCTTATGTATACTATCATATCATCTGCAAATAGTGATAATTTGACTTCTTCGTTTCTGATGTTTATCCCCTTGATCTCCTTTAGTTGTCTTATTGCTCTAGCAAGAACTTCAAGTACTATATTGAAAAGATATGGTGAAAGTGGACATCCTTGTCTTGTCCCTGAGTTTAGAGGAAATGCTTCAAGTTTCTCTCCATTTATTTTGATGTTGGCCCCTGGCCTGCTGTATATTGCCTTTATTATTTCTAGGTACGGTCCTTGTATGCCCGTTCTCTCCAGAACCGTTAGCATGAAGAAGTGTTGGTTTTTGTCAAATGCTTTTTCTGCATCTAGCGAGATTACCATGTGTTTTGTTTTTCTTTCATCTTGTTTAAATGATGAATGACGTTGATAGACTTTCATATGTTGAACCATCCCTGCATTCCTGGGATGAAGCCTACTTGATCATGGTGTATGATACTTTTGATGTGTTCTTAATTCGGTTTGCTAGTATTTTATTAAGTATTTTTCCATCTATGTTCATGAGGGAGATTGGTCTGAAGTTCTCTTTCTTTATTGGGTCTTTGTGTGGCTTAGGAATCAGGGTGACTGTGGCCTCATAGAATGAGTTTGGCAATGTTCTTTCAGATTCTATTTTGTGAAAGATTTTGAAAAGTATTGGTGTTAGCTCCTCTTTGAAGGTCCGGTAGAATTCCATGCTAAAGTCATCTGGCCCTGGGCTTTTTTTGGTTGGGAGATTTTTAATGACTATTTCTATTTCCTTAGGGGTTATAGGGCTGTTTAATCTGTTCATCTGATCTTGATTTAGCTTCAGTAGGTGAAATCTATCAAGAAAATTGTCCATTTCACTTAAGTTTTCAAATTTGGTGGAGTATAGATTTTTAAAGTAGGATCCAAATATTCTCTGGATTTCCTCAATGTCTGTTGTTATTTCTCCCTTTTCATTTCTGATTTTGTTGATTTGTGTTTTCTCCCTCTGTCTTTTAGTTAATTTGGCTAAGGGTCTGCCTATTTTGTTGATTTTCTCGAAGAACCAACTCTTGGTTTCATTGATTCTTTGTATAGTTCTTTTTGTTTCTAAGTTGTTGATTTCAGCTCTAAGTTTGATGATCTCCTGCCTTCTGCTCCTCTTGGGAGTGTTTGCTTCTTTTTTTTCAAATTCACCCAGTTTAGCTGTTAATTTGCTAATATGAGCTGTCACAATTTTCTTTTTGAAGGCACTTAGTGCTATGAACTTTCCTCGTAGCACAGCTTTCATTTTGTCCCATAGGTTTGGGTATGTTGTGTCTTCATTTTCGTTGAATTTTAAGAAGTCTTTGATTTCCTTCTTTATTTCTTCCCTGACCCAGTGGTCCTCTAGTAAAGAGTTGTTCAATTTCCATGTGAGTGTCGACTTTCTGTTGATTCTTTTGCTATTGAAGTCCAGCTTTATTCCATGGTGGTCTGATAAGATACAAGGGGTTCTTTCAATTTTCTTGTATCTGTTGAGGCTATCTTTGTGTCCAACTATATGGTCGATTTTGGAGAAGGTTCTGTTAGGTGCTGAGAAGAAGATGTATTCTTTTGTTTTTGGGTGAAACGTTCTGTAGATATCTGTTAGGTCCATTTGGTTCATGATCTCTGTTAGACTCTATCTCTCTGTTTGGCTTCTGTCTTGATGATCTGTCCATAGTTGTGAGTGGGGTGTTGAAGTCTCCCACTATTAAAGTGTTTGGATCGATGTGCGATTTAAGTTTTAGAAGCGTTTCTTTTATAAATGTAGGTGCCTTTGTATTGGGGGCATAGATGTTCAATATTGAGATGACCTCTTGGTGGATATTTCCTTTAATGAGTATGTAATGCCCTTCTCTGTCTTTTTTTTATTAACTTCAATTGGAAGTCTATTTTGTTTGATAGTAGGGTGGCTACTCCAGCTTGTTTCCTTGGTCCATTTGCTTGGAAAACCTTTTCCCAGCCCTTTACTCTGAGATAGTGTTTATCTTCAATAGTGAGGTGTGTTTCTTGTATACAGCAAAAAAGCTGGGTCTTGTTTACGGATCCAGTCTGTAAGTCTGTGTCTTTTTATTGGCGACTTGAGTCCATTGATGTTGATAGATATTAGTGACCAGGGGTTGTTATTTCCCATTATTTTGGTATAGCTCGCTGTCTTGTGTTTCTTTTTGTTTAGTTGCTGAGGAGGTTTCTATTTCCTCTGTTTTCTTGGGTGTAGTTATCTTCTCTGTGTTGGAATTTTCCTTCTAGGATCTTCTGTAGGGCTGGGTTTGTGAGGAGATATTGTTTGAATTTGATTTTTGTCATGGAATATCTTGTTTTCTCCTTCTATGTTGATAGAGAGTTTTGCTAGGTATAGTAGTCTGGCTGGCACCTCTGTTCTCTCAGGGCTTGTAGGACATCCGTCCAGGCCCTTCTAGCTTTTAAAGTTTCTGAGGAGAAGTCAGGTGTGATTCTGATGGGTCTGCCATTGTATGTGACTTGGCCTTTTTCTCTTACAGCTTTTAATATCCTTTCTTTGTTCTCTACATTTGGAGTTTCTATTATTATGTGGCGAGAGGAGTTTCTTTTCTGATCTAATGTGTTTGGTGTTCTGTAAGCCTCTTGGATTTTTACTGGCATCTCTTTCTTTAGGTTTGGGAAGTTTTCTTCTATGATTTTGTTGAAGATATTTCCTGGACCATGGAGTCGGGAGTCTTCTCTTTCCTCTATGCCTATAATTCTTAGGTTCCATCTTTTCATTGAGTCCTTGATTTCTTGGATGTTGTGGGTGAGAGATTTTGTAGCTTTCTCATTTTCTTTGGATGTTGTACTGATTTCTTCCATCGAATCTTCCATGCCTGAGATCCTGTCTTCCATCTCTTACATTCTATTTTTCATACTCACATCCATAGTTCCTGTTCTCTTCTCTTGATTCTCCATTTCCTCTTTTAACTCTGACTGTGTTTTCTTTATTGTTTCCATTTCTATTTTCATGTCTTGAATGGTATTGTTCGTTTTGTACATTTCCTTCTCCAGTTTGCTTGTTTTTGCCTGGAGATCTTTTATTGCTTTATCTTTTTCCTGTTCAAGCTGGGTCACCTTGGCTTGGAGCTCTTTAATGATGTTATCCGTTGTTTTGACTTGTAAGATTGTGGCTTCTTTGAATTCCTTCATAGTTTTAAGTTCTTCTTGAAGGGACTCTATCACTTTCTATACTGTAGAATTGTCATCGTTTTCATGTGTTTCAGTTGTGGTGAGGTAGTTCTGGCTGAACAGAATAGGGTTGCTTTCTTTTGTTGGAGACATTTCGCTCTGTTTTTTTTTTTTTTTTTTTTTTTTGGTCTGGGGCCTCTGGCCATGTGGAATTTTTTTGCTGTCTTCTGGACTTGGGTCCAAAGGGGGCGCTGTGATGTAAGATTCAAGTTGCCTTACTCCACCCCTATAAGATGAGTCATTCAGCCCCACCTCCCAGGTGGAGACCTAATTAATCCAGGTGGGAGAGCTGTTTATAAGTAAGTTTTGGTCCCTGCTGGAAGGGTCCATACTAGTACAAAAGTCCGATATAGGACAGTTTCATATATCTCTCAGTTTGCCCAGGGTTGGTTCCTGTAGCGGGTAATTCTGCAGTTCAGCTCCAATAGCCTTGCTGCTCCTGCTGCTTGGAAACTGGCCTGTGATGTCACAGACTGCTATCTGCAGTCTGAAGGCACTTTGCAGAGGAGCTATGCTCACTTCCAAGGGTCGCAACCTATTGCCAGATAATTGGATCCTGTGTGTGGGACCTAGGAGTGCCCAGCAGGGTGGGGATTATCTCTGTGTGGGTTCTGAATCTGCCGGCTGGATATTAGGTTGGAACTTATCAGTATTCTCTCTCCTGTTGGAGGATGGGTTATCCGGATTCCCGGGACCAACAGCTTCCTAGCATGTCTGAGAGTGGGAAAATGCATCATGCCCAGGGATCTTCCATCGTCCCTGTGTAGCTGGGTGAGATTTAGAAGGGGTCCTGCCCTTTGTACAGCATCCTGCAACACTTGCCACCTTGTGACTGTTGACCCCGAAATCAAAATGCGTCCGTGCAGGCCGCCGCCATCTTGGGTCCCCTTATTTTGGATATTGTTAATAACAGTAAAATAAAACTGAGAGAATAGAAAATTTTCTAACATATAATTTGCTATTCATTTTTATATAGACTAAAATGAGATTATTGCTGCCTATATGAATTCTAGTTTTCATTTTACTGTTAAAGGATGATGCTTCTGATATCCTGGAAATTCATCTAAGTTACATCATAGTCTCAATTACCAGGGTTCCTTTCTCATATCTACCTCTGACAGTCTTCCATCTTTGAAACCAAAACTTATTTGACAAATGTATTTATTAATAACAATAAACTATTTTATTAGGCTGGCAGAGCAGCCAATGAGGCCTGGTGGGTGGCTGGGAGGCCTGGATGCCTTAACTGGAGGTCTGACCTATTCTGAAGATAAGGCCCAGGACCAAGGATGGCCTTTTTTCCAATAATTAAATATACAAAGACCTTTTAATGTTTCAATGCTTAGGCCTTAGCTGACTCTCAGTTAGCTAATCTATGATAGCCTGACTAACTATTCCAAAAACGCCATGTGGCTTGCTATACCTTCAGAGCTCACGCCAATATGTTCTTCTGCATCTGAGTCTTGGCAGGAAGAGAGGTTTCCTCTGTATTTTCCCAGGATTCCTTAGTTAGTCCCAGGAGTATCAGCCTTCTTATTTTCTCTCTGCCTAGTTAAATGGCCATCAATGACTTTTATTATGCAATTGGAGAGTGCCTCAGAAAGTGTGGTAACCAGATCTCTGAGCACTGATATCAGCCTCTGAGAACCAATGTATAAGACCTTTCTCCAACACAACACATCTTTTTGACTATAGCTATTCTAACAGATATAAAGGAACATATTATTGTTTTTGTTTATACTCCTTGATGATTAGCAAAGTTTGAGCTTTTTTTTTTTTTCATTTATATATGTTATTTACATTTCCTTTTCCGAAATGTCTATTCCAGGCCTCTGGTTCTCTCTTCATTGCAAATAGGGTGTTTTCATATAATTCTTATATTCCTTATATCTTTTTCAACCTTAACCCCTTAGCAGATACATTATCTTCAAATAATTTTCACCTGTACATTGGTTGTTCCATTCATTTGCGTAAGTATATTTGCTGTGAGGAATAACTTAGCTGTGCTATTCCATCTATCTACATTTGTATTGTTTTTCTAATTTGGTACTTAGTCTATTCTCTCTCTCTTTCTCTCTCATTCTCACTCTGTACGTATGTGTGTATATGCACATGTATGTTTATAATCCAGCTAAAATTGACTTTTGTACATATTTTGGCTAAAAAGTCTAGTTGCATGTAGATATATCCAGTTTTCCAACCATAACATATCAGAAAGATAGATATTTTGTGATGTCTGTTTTAGCATAATTGTCAAAAGGCAATTGAGAGGACATCTATAACTTTATGTTCTTATTTTCTGGCATGTTCTATTAGCTAAGGTATCTGTTATGTTAGTTGCGTTGTTTTAGTTTCCCTAAATTGGCAGAATTTTCTGTAATTAATTGGTATGATGCATTTAGCTTTGCTTTCTGCTGGATTTTTCTTTTATTAAGGGACTTCTTTAGTTACATTTGTGTTTTAGGATTGGTTTCCAGTTCTGTAAATAAATGACATTGAAAATGTATATGGAGATGTTGAATCTCTAAATTTATTTCTGTAATATAGAATATTCAGAATTTTTAAATTTACTTATTTGTATCACCTTCAAGTTATTTTTGTTGTATTATGCACACTAGAACTAAATAACTTGTATAATTTTCGGTATTAGAATAAGTGGCATAGTTTTATTGATAAACTTCTTGATAATGTGTCTAGTGTATAAAAATGATGCAATTTATTACATATTTATGTGACAATATGTAACTTTAATTTAAAAAAATTTTCTGGTATGGTAATTAATTTTTTTCTGAGACCATATTTGCTAACAAATGGGTCTGTTTCAGTCTTTCATTTCCTAGTTGAATAACTTTTGTTCCTTTGTGGTTATTGACTCCTCTTATATTCCTTTTCCTGTTTTGATACATAACAAGTTGAACAAAATTAGAATTTACAAAGCAATCTGTTACCATTTAAGAGAACATGGAGCTACAGGATTGATGACTTTTGGCTTGTTTGTCCTATGAGAGTGCATTTTTCTTGAGTTCAGGCATTTCCTTCCTATAGAGAACTAAAAGAGGAAAAGTTGAGGCTCAATTAAAATGATACTCCATTCATAATAGTCCCATGATACTGTCAGGTTAATCCAGACTAACTCCCTCTGTTCATCTACTTTTCCAACAGAGCTATGATACATTTCCAAGAACTGAGATTGTGATTTGGGTGTTGGTGGCTACTATATTAATGGATTATCATTAACCTCCTCTCCTCTGTTCTGTGCTTTAATATAATTATGAAAGAGACATAAAAAACACCATAATAATTGTTCTTTGGGCATCAGGCTTTACCAGCTCTCATATGACTCTGTTCAAATGCTAATTACAATTATGTCATAATAATGAATGAACGGCTTAATGCTAGCATATACCCGCTAATTTGGTATGTTATTTGTGGTGGCTGATTGAGGCCTACAGGCAATGGCAGGGAAAGAGAGGGATTGTTCAGTAGATCAGCATTCTATACTTTGTTGATTGAGGTAGCCTGTGAGTTTATTTAAAAATTATTTGGCCTTACATTTAATTAAAATAATGTTGACTAGTGACCAACATCCCTTCTACTTAATTGAATGTGTGTGTAAATATATTCATTTTATGTCCTGTGTTTGCATTTGTTCTGATGAGTGCAACAGTTAGACCTCAATATAAAATATGAAATAATGTGGAAATTAACAGAAAACAAAAGACCAGAAGACATTTTTCCCATGTGATCACCTGGTCTATGTATCTATGTATACTACTTTTACTATAGGACTGATTATTTTCTGAGTTACAAACCATTGATGACTGTCCATTTAGAGACAGAGGTATGGATAAATTCTCAACTGGTTGATACGTTAGACTCTCTTCCTTTATACTCTCAGGACTGATGCTGCTGGTAGACAAGAGGAAACACTGGCTATCATCATATTTGCATTCAAAGCTTCCTCTATTAATTTGGAGTGAAACACTTGAAGGTCAAATTGAGAATAAAAGCAACTCCTTATATTCACGGTTGTTGAGAAACTCCTTTTCTCCTAAAATATTCACTCTGTACCTATCTCTGGGAGTGTTGAAATTCTAAAGGTTTTAACTCTCTTCCTGGTGAGTTGTGTGTGCTGAGTGTCTAATTGACAAGACCCTATGTGTTCAACTTCTGGTCTGAAAACCATAGGCTAGAGCACAAGTTCTCAGCAGTGAGGAATTCTGTTATATCGTGTACATGAGATCACAGCAATAGGTCAGTGTTCAGAAACTGACACCTCGTCTCTCCTCCCCTCTTCAATGCCAGTAGTGTCCCCTGCTTATACTGCTTTCATGTTTCGTGTAGTTTTCTGTTATAAATGTAAATACCAATTTGCATTAATGTAGTTAGTGATATAAATGTTCTAATACTGATATTAATATAAGCATTTCAGAGATAGGCCTGTGAAGAATAGACCAGTGTAATCCAAGAAGAAGAGAGTTAAGCATGTATCTCCTCACTTGGATATTAGACATGCTGTCTAACTCTCAGAATATTTGAAAAGGAGAGCAATGGAAATGGTTTATTTAAGAGTGCTAGTTTCTTTTATAGTTTGTTGACTGTTAGTTGCTAATGATACAGGTAAGATTCTTAACATGCAATTTCAGTATAAGTGCATTTATGTTGAAAACATCTATTAACATTAATATCCCATAAGAAGTAACTATTCAGAACTTCAAAGCAATTTGTACATGGGGTTACGATGACAACAACAGAGCTTATGCATTTTATGTTCAAGCCTTAATTTTCTTTAAACTACTTTGTTGCTGCACCAGTGGCAGTCCCTGATAGAGCAAAGACATGGTGATTTAATGGGCATTATGAAGTTGTTCAATACTCTTGCCATTTGCTTTTGGGAACATTGACTTTGGTTTTCTCTGGGTGTGCTTTTGAACATTGCTAAGCTCCTTTAATTCAGTCTGCATTTGCAAGTGAGAGGAGTAAGTATGGTCACCTATTGTCATTTATCATGCAGTAATAACAGGGAATATTGCAAGTCAAAATTTAAGGCCGAATGTAATTCGAGCATGAGCTGAGTAATGACTGTCTTACATTGAAGGAAGTATATTGCTTTTGCCTTTAACCAAACAGTCATTTAAAAGTATAAAAAGCTATTTAATAGCTACCTATCATCTCCTAGAAAAAAAAACATTCAATCTGTAATATAAAATGAGCCAAAGAAATGGTTGTTGACTTGTTAAAGAAAATATCCATTATCGCAGATTTTTTCCTTATAAATTGTAAATGTCAAGGTCACAATGATAGTTAGAAATTTGTGTCCAAGGAAATCTTTTTCATAAATAGTAGCTATTCATAATTTAACCCTGAAACTGTATAAAATATTGCAGAATAAATTCAACACATCCATTCTCTATTTATTCAAGGGGGCTGAGAATGTGTGTATAGATGAAATGGGATATTGTCTGGGAGGAATAAGGAGAGTCTGGGCAGAAGGGGAAGAGGAGTGCTGCATGGAGGCAGAAGGCAGAATGTGCATATTTCAGCTTTACATTGCATTTCATGTCCTTTGAGAATATAACCCAAGCCGTCTTGGTACTTTTTGGGTTATGAGGAACCTGATACTGTTTAGCTCCGGGACCTAAATTAAACCCAAATACTACTGTGCCAAAAATGATTAAAAAATAACTCAATATCCTTAATCATCAGAGAAATTCAACTCAAGATGATTCTCAGATTCCATCTCACACCTGTCAGAATGGCCAAGATCAAAAACTCAAAAGACAACACATGCTGGAGAGGTTGCAGAGAAAGGGGAACACTCCCACATTGCTGGTGAGAGTGCAAACTTGTACAACCACTATGGAAATCAATCTGGCCATATCTTAGAAAACTTGAAATGGCTTGACTTGAAGACCCAGCCATACCACACCTGGGTATATATCCAAAAGATTCCTCACCAATCCACAAGGACACCTACTCACCTATGATCATAGCAGCTTTATTTGTAATAGCTAGAAACTGGAAACAACCCAGATATCCCTCAACCGAAGAATGGATTAAAAAAACAAAACAAAACTGTGGTACATCTACACAATGGAATACTACTCAGCCATCAGAAACAAGGAAATCATGCAATTTGCAACCAAATGGATGGAACTAGAAAAGCTCATCATGAGTGAGCTAACTCAGACTCAGAAAGATATACATGGCATATATTCACTTATAACTGGATTTTAGCCATATAGTACAGGAGAACCATCCTAAAATCATTAGACCCAAAGAATAGCAACATGGACTTGATTAACTGTTAGTGGGGCACTCCACCCTAATGGAACTGCCATGTATGCACCCTGTACAAGAGGAAGCTCTTAGACCTCATTTGACTAACAAACTGAGGTGGGTAGATACATGGAGGCACCCTGCAGTAGAGGAATGGAATGGGTGGGAGAGGGGGTAGAGGGTGGGAGGATGGGACCAGGAAGGGGTGGAGAGAGGGAGCGGTAATGGACATGTAACTTGAAGTAGTAAATAAAGTGTCAAAAATAAGAACAATAATAATAATAATATTTAATTAGCAATAAAACGATTCCTAATGACATTCTGCTTTACTCATAGATAAATATCTGGCTCAGCCATTTTCAGAGAGGCTTCCTCATACAGCAGATGGGAACAAATAGAGAAACCCACAGCCAGACACTGTGCAGATGATGAGAGCCCTTAATGAGATGTCACCATCAGATTCCTCCTCCATCAGAGGTCAGGAAACCTGCAAAAGACGAGACAGAAAGACTCCATTGCATATATATCACAGCTTCTAGTTCAGTGTTTCTCTGAGATTCCCAGTGTGCAACCAAGCTTGTCTCTGTATCTTTATCTGTTTCTTGTGTCTTTTCTTGGACTCTTTTCCTTCTGCGTGTTCCTTTTGACCTATTTTGACTTGATAGATTTTGTTGTACTTTATTTTGTTTATTTTATTATTATCCCTTTAGAGACGTGTTTTTTTTTCTAATGAGAGACAGAAAGGGGGGTGGAAGTGGATGAGTGGAAAGGTAGGGAGAAGCTGAGTCTATATGAAACTGTGGTTCCTATGACCGTAGGGAACCTTGTAGACTTATTCTCAGTCAGGGCTTGTCTTTCGTTGTTCTGACACCATCCTTTTCAGGTTATATGTAATTTCTTCACATACAATAAAATTCATTTAAAGTCTATGGGATGGGTTCTACTGTTACTATGGGAATTATGCCATTCATTGTCATTCTCCCTTGACTAAAATGTCTAGTTTATAGTTTTATCCTTAATGCTGATCATTTGCACAATATGATTCAACCTCTCTTCAGAATTGGTTTACTCACTTATAGTTCACAGTAAGGGCAGGGGCAAATAATACATGATAAAATTACCTCCAGTGCTTAAATGTTGCATGAGAAGTAAGGAATGAGAAAAAAAAGTACTCATGTGTGCTATAGTTTTTTATTTTTTTCCCCTATGCTTCAGATTTCATTTTAATTGAAATTTAAGGAGAAAAAACCATGACAACAATGTAGAACACTAGACAGTCCAACTATAGGAAAAAAATCAGGAACTGATTTAGTCTAACATTGTTGAGCCTTCCATGCAGACTATAGGGCTCAGACTACAAGCATTATTTACAGAAATATGGCTGACTTCACAAGATCAAGTACTAGGCAGAGTTGCAAGACTGCATCTAACATATATGGCAATCAGGACATTCAGAAAATTAGCCTGACCAGTCACCATCCATTCTTCTTACTGTTTCAGCCTGTCATAAACCTCGTCTCCTCTAAGCACCCCTAATTCCTCCAGTTATATGTAATTGCCTGAACTAAACTCTGGGTTTCAAGTCTCTGTAAATAATTCTTCCTTTGTATGACAGAACGGTTTCTGTTTGCCCATTTATTGAAATTATCTTTAAGATTTACCTTCAGAGCCATTTTCTTCCCTTACTGTCTCTTCTATCTTCCATCATGATTCGATCCCTGGAGTGTTCCTAGCACTTTGAGCCCTTTCTACTCATAGGACTTTGTAGAGAACATCATAAAATTTTAAAGTTTCTCTACTTCTCAACTTAATTGGTTATACTTAAGAATCTGAAAACATGCTGTTTCATGCCTTTTGAGATTTATTTTTGTAATTCTCATAACATTCCTGGAACAGAGATGATACTTGGTGCACTTGACTGCATGTATTTGGTGGGAAAGGATGCACACCAGAAGAATATAATATGTGAGGTCATTTTAAATCAAACTATTGTCTTAGGTTCCCAGCTTCCAAAGTATTGTCTTTAGGTACTCTTCCCTCTTTTACTAATATGAATTATCTTTGTTGGGGCAACTCTATAAAGAAATGTGTACTCACAGTCTGGTATTTCATTGCAGGACACTGGCTTAGATTACCACTGCTGGCAACTTTCTGGAAGGGTGGCCTCATAAGGGTGAGGGCATTTCTGGGTGGAAGATACCATGTTTCACAGTAGAAAGCTGAAGACAACTGGTTGCAACCAGAGAAAACTAACTTAGTATACCATGCTAACTCTCTGCATTCCTTCCTAGTTTAGCACCACATTGATCTCTCATTGAGTGACCCCTCTTACATGGTCACAAACCCTCAACAGCATCATATGAGACCTATGCATACTGTCTAAGGCCTAGAAGGACAGATTTAAGCCATCAGCAAGAGACAAAATGTGGGATGAGTTGGAAAATGTAAATAAAAACAGATTTATTACTCTTCTGAAGGAACAAGAAAAACAGAAACAATTTACTGAAATAAAGCTGTGCCTGAATGCGAGCTTCAGGTTATCTGGAGAGGATCCTAGGTGATGAATGAAGGGGAAAAATCAAAATACACACACTCAGTAGCAGTAGCAATCCCCTGTGAAGTGACAAGGTGTGGACTTAAGGTATTCAAGGGGTTATTTATGATTCTCTTGAATAGATAGATATTTGCTAAGCTTGAATGACATTCAAGAAGGTATGGTTTACATTTTCATACACATTGAGAAATGTGAATTTCATTAGCCTTTAAAAAATAATGTAGAAAGCAAGTTGTATATCACCATAAACACCAGAGGCTCATCTAAATATCTTGTACTGGGAGATAAGGCCAAAGGAGAAAATCTACTCAGTCTCATTCTCTTGTCCTCAGCAATGCTGACACCTCATTTTCCAGTGCAGTGGGAAAGACAGTGAGCTCAGTTTGGATGAAATCTTTTTCAAGATAAATTCCCGAGGAAGTACAAACAGGAACTAGATTTGCAATTCTGAAATTTTCTGAGTCAAGTGATAGGAGAACCAATTTATTCTTTGTAATGTCATAAGTCCCAAATACCTGAAAGTACCTACAAAGTGTGCCATATAATGGACTCTGAGGAGCATTCAGCATGAGACACATTTGCATTGTCATTGAAAAAAACTAACAGTAGTAGAAGGGTTGGCAAGTAAGTTAAACCTCATTAGCAACTGGAATTCTTCAAAGAGCTGAGCATCAGAACTGAATATAGAGTTTTTCAAATATAAGGAAGATATAGGAGAATCTTATAAGATATTGAACTTATTTACAGTTTACATCATACCTTGTTGTAGAAGATGCCCAATTTTTAATCTTCATCCTTAGTACATTTCACGGTTATTGGTGGAATAATTCGGGTTTATATTTTTTCTTTTTTAGTTTTTTTTTTTTTTTTGAGGCAAGATTTCTCTGTGTAACAGCCCTGGCTGTTCTACAACTCACTATGTAGACCATGCTGGCATTGGACTCACAGAGATCTACTTCCTCTACCTCCTGATTTCTGGGATTAAAGGTGTGTGCCACCATGCATGGCCATGAGTTTCTTGAAATATTTATTTTTGCTGGAAAAAAATTGAAGTCCCAAACATAGAGGGTGTATGTAAATCAATCATTTGTTTCTCAAGTACAGAATAATAGTATGTTATATAGAATGCAGTCTTTCAAAGTTTGTGTGGATATGGTAACAGATTCTGGCTTCTGACATCAAGGGCAATGCTATCTTATTTTAAGCACAAAAAGTATTTATATTGACTAAGTGATCCTTAAAAATAACACAAAACCATCAACCATGTTCTTTTATTCTGTACCTTCATTAGCATAGAACATTCAAAACAGTGGTTATGGTTTCTCCATGTACTTGACTAGAAGTCATCTTTTCTCCCAATTGTATTAACTTATTCACAGAGAAGTGAATCTTAGACATTTACTGGCTAGTAAACAAAGTTGCTAGATAGAAAGTCCTGGTGTGTCTCCTTGAAATTCTATTGTGTTTTCAACTAACTTTCACTGCCTTTCAATAACAGATATGTCACTGAGTCCTTAACTTTTTCACTCACACTGTCTGAATAATGATCCCAGCTTCCCTCTGGGAAAAAAAAAATGTATCAAGTAGAATTATTCTAGTTTGACAGATGACAATCCTAGATTACACTGAGTTTAAGTGAACTAATTGAGTCTGCCTAGAACATGCTAGCATGGGAAAGCTGACCCACTACAAGACTTCTTAGATTAATATAACACAGTATGTTGATTCATATCTATCTATATATCTATATCTGCATCTGCATCTACATCTATATTTATCATCTATCTGTCTATTATCTATGTTCTATCTATTTATCTATCTATCTATCTATCTATCTATCTATCTATCTATCTATCTATCATCTATCTATGATATGAAAAAGTGGCCTATCACTTTTGATCATTCCCTGTTCCAGTGATCAAATTTTCAAAGCAACTTCAGGAAGCTTAAAGAGAGAGTGGAAACTACCTGATGGGAATGAAACAAAACAAACTAACTGACAAACAAAAACAAAACAAAACAAAACAAAAAGCTTTGTTTAACTAGAATGAATTTTGATCATTAAGTAAAAGAAAAAAAAAGACTTGAATTTCAAAGATGAAGACATGTCTGAAGACTTGTGCAATTATTGATTAATTTAATTTTGGTCTAAGTGAACATTGGTTTCTAGGGCATGTTTTGGTGTTCCATGGTTGATGCCAAAGGTGAAGTGAATATTTCTAAAACCTGCACATGTGTCAGTGAAAGTCTTGTATTGAAAAGTGGTGCTCTACAACATGTCCAAGTTTGTACATTATTTCTCTTATTTCTGAAGACATGCATACTACAGAGTGGCATGCTGCATCTGGACCAAACTCACTCCTCTGCTTGAAGGGTGACCATTCACCCATAGAATTCTGTATAGCAAAGATACTATTTTTTCACTGTGAACATCAATCACTGACTGTAGATTTAATGCACTTAAATTATTTACCAGTATTTAGATTATCATTAATTGGTCAGCAATGTTAATCCTTAACTTGCCATTATAAATGAACACACAGAGACCCTATAGATTTTTTAAAAACCTTAGCCTGAATTGAGCAATGTTGGCCCATCTAAGCTAGCTCATTCTATTCCCCAGATATAACCCCATATATATATATATATATATATATATATATATATATATATATATATATCCCCTGGGTTGTTATTCTCCACACTATGCTGATATTCCAGGACAAGTGGAATGAGGTTCTTTTCTCAAATCCATGGTGTGTGTGTCTTCCTTACTGTTCCTCTGGATTTTCCCCTTCTTTCGAAGATGCTCTCTGTCCTCCCCACAGCCAGAAACTTTGCCCTGCCTACCTTTCTCTCTGTTCAATCACAAGCCTTGGGATGTATTCAACCAATCAGAGACAATGGTTAGAAAGCAGGGTAACACAGCATTACTTGATGAACAGCAAGCAGGCTTCTGGGAGCAGGTTAATTAACATTTAGAATGCAAAACAACACCCCATCAACTGACCAATATCATCCTCCTTTCCTAATAATCGCTACCTCTTTTAGAAAGATGGCAACTTATCTAAAGACAAAGGCAAGAAGATGGCTGTCAGTTAATCATAGTTATTTCTTACTAAATGTAGAAAAGTAATTGAGATAATTTTGTGAGAGAACTCCTACCTTTTGTCCATCTTTCCTCCTTGTGGTAGATAGAGAATCCCTTAAGTACAAACAAGATGGAATGTAGGTATACAACAACATAACATTATTTTCAGGGAATTACCAAGGTAGGAGCTCTCTGAACCGTATATATTATATTTAATCCTTTTATATATAAGCCAAATCCCCCTTCCTAAATTAATCCTCAGAACTACAAAGCTCCCAGCTTTTCTTCCTAGACTTCTACCTAAAAGACTAACTTGAACATGTGAAACTCAAACTCAAACTGCTATTTGTTTTTATTAAAATACCATTTTCCTTATAGGAGTTGGTTGACAAGGCAACAGAAAATGGAATTTGTGCTAAAGATTATTGATCATCAATTAATTTATTAGTTTGCCTTTGACTTTTTCCTTCATGCAGCTTCAAGTTTGCACACCTCTCCTGCTGGCAAAAGGGTCAGTTTACTTGTTCTAATTTCTCTTCCATTTTTTTTTTTTAGGAGAACTAATTTACCTATACAGTGTCTTCTGGGCTTACCAATAGGCTATTTCTATTATTCTTGCTTATAGAGCACATTTCCTAATAGACCTTCTACTCTAGAAGATTCTTAAAATGCCCACAATGAAAGAATGAGCCAATGAGATTTCTCCCATGTGCTGTACATCTTCAGCATGACCATTTTATGACTATATTAAGTTTTCATGCCTATATTAAAATAATAATTATAAGTCACATAAAATTTGAACAATGTATAAACACAAAGAAGAAAGTTAAAATCACTGCCCAGGTATCAGCTGTAGTATTTTTTATGTGATACATTTGCTGAGAGTTTTGATTTCAATTAGACAACCTATTGGTCAGTAAATCAGTAGACAAATGAGAAATATGAATTTCATTAAGGAACTCAGTAATAAACAAGGCCTTGTATGTTAGTGTGTAGGTCGGGTAATGGCTCAAAAGAGAAAGTGTTTGCTTAGAAATCATCAGGAAAGAATTTTCTGAATGCTAGGAAAGGCCATTCTAGAAAATGACATTGAGTAGTAATGTGTTTGACTAAGCTGAGAACAGACCCAGGACATTAATAGCCAATATGGTCTTGGAACAAGGCAGGCAAAGACTTAACCATTCATTCCCTTAATGAAATAATATGAGTATAGGCTCTACTTAATACACAGTGAGAAGCCATGGCTATGTTCATGTAAGAGATCAATATTATAGGACTAACAGTATTAAAAAGTAAATTGGCTGCTTCATGGAGGAGGAATTGTATAGAGTGAAGTGCAAACATCAGAGAGAAATAAATAATGAAATTATAATATTTCCTTCCATAAGTTGTTATCTCAAATACTTCAAGTTCAGCAATGAATGGACACCAAGAGTGGTAGTGTGGTTATGGTCTTACTTGTCATTATGGTTCACAAGTATGTGGAACTAGTTTGTGGCAGGAACTTGATAAAATTTGGGAGAGTTTAACTTGAGAATCCTTATGGTATTATAAACATTGCTTAGTGGGTGAAATTGGTAGTGTCTCAGAAGACCAGAATGATGAAGGGAATGAGAATAGTGAAGACCTTGCTCACAAGATTTCAGATTAGAAGGAAGTTTCTATTGCGAATTGGAATAGAGACCATCTGTCTTACATTGTAATGAAGAACATGTCCACGATGTACATGTCCCTTATGCATTTTGGGAGGGTAAATTTAAAAGTTAGATACTAATTCTAGCCATGGATATCTCAGTGAAACGCAGCACTGGGGTTATGGTTTGGGTTTTGTTGGCAATTTTAGCTAGATTTACAGTAGGAGTTAGGAGCAAAACATAGAGATATTTGACAAACTTACAGTGTCTAGAAAGCAGTGTTCATAAATTTGGAGCCAAGGAAAGAGTGTCTGTTGAGGGTTTGCCAGACTGAAAATGAGCCAAGTACATGACACTTGGCGGAGTGAAGAGAACAAAAAAGATGTTCCAAAGACATTTGGAAATTAGTGATGTCCCACTATAACAGGCTCAAGATTGTAAAGGAATAAATTCATATGAAAGAGTTTGCAGCGAAAAGAGAACACATCTGAGTGACCTAATCCTACAAAGATGTTTCCCTGAGATTTCACCATAGACATCTGCCAAGGAATACAGATGCCACTATAGTCATAGTCAACTTGGGTTATATTATTCCTTCATCTGGTAGCAAAACTCGTCATAATTAGATGAAATGTATGAAATATAAGGTCATGGAAATGTCTAACAAGGTCTTACAGGAAATATGTAGTAGAGTCAGAATTCCTTCATGGAGTCTCTGAAACTGTGTTATATGAGTAAAATAGAGATTCAGTGGAGGCCAAAGGAAGTTAGAGAATATGTGATGTCTGTCAAAGAAAGCCTTGGAGGAATTGGCAAAAGGGCAGTGTAAACTACAAGACCATAAAGCAGGGACACTCCAATCCCCTCAAACCTTTTCTTATTATGTCACCACAACACCACATGTGGCCGGCAGAGTTACAACATTTAATGTTTTTGTACTGTTCTGCATTGCTGTTTACTTTTGTTTCTAGGCACTGTCTCAGTATATAGCCCTGATTGACCTGCCACTTGTAAAGATTCTTCTTCCTCTGACCCTTGCACTACCGTACAGCCTCCTTAACCTTACTTTGATGGCATTCTCTGTTTTTTGTCTCTACTCATGACTTCTGGAATGAGAATATTTCCTGTTAACCATTGTATGTTGGAAATGTGCAAAAGGTATTTCATTTTTGGTGTTTTATTATTTATTTTAACGTGTTATCACAGCTAAGATTTTACCCTGTGTTTCAGGAGATTTTGAGCTTAAACTTTTGAACAATGTTGTAATTTTTAAGACTATGAGGACTTTTAAAAAATGGCTTAAGTATATCCTACCTTGTGAGAATGACATGCATATTGGGAGGCCAGGGCTAGAATGTTATAATTGAACTTGATATGTCCCTCATAGGATTCCATGTTCAAGGCCTTCCCCCTAGTTGACTGCTACTTTGTGAAGGAATTGAAGCTTTAGGAGATGGGGCATTACTGGAAGAAATAGATTGTGTATTGATTGGTATCTTTTGGGACTATGTATCATTCACAGAAAGCAACTTCCTGCATGTTCTGTTTACAAAAGATCAAGAAGTTAGCGGTTTATTCTACCACATGCCCATGTCACCATGATACCATGGCTCAGCCCAGACTAATAATAACAGGGTCAACTATCTTGATTGAAACATGTGACAATATGAGCCAAATTTACTCATTGACTCAATTTCCTTGGGTTTTTGCTAGAGTGATACACAATCTAACATTGGGCATAATTGTAGTTTCTAGTATTCTGGGTGATTTCTATATTTGATGTAAAGAATATTTTGTAATTCACATTCTAACATTTGTTTATACTCCATTTAACTAATTTGGAAAATAATATGTGTAGGTGTATAACTATATGTGTACATATATATGTATATATATATATATATATATACACACACATTACAGAATTCTAGTATTTATTATTTGCACATAATACCAATTTTCAGCTATATATACAATCTGTAAGCTGTAATTTTATCTGTTTTTCATTAAAGCAGTTTATTATTTTTAAGCTGTTCTCTTGGCAAACTAACAAAATGCAGAACAGTTTGAAAATTATTTTTCTATAGTGTAATTTCAGGGACTTTATTGTACTTCATTGAATGGATATTACTGTTTGCTAATGAGCTCAACAGGCACTAGACTTTCATGTTGTTTATTAAATCCTTTTGAGTTTTATGATGTGATAGCATATCAATAAACTCAACAAATGGCCTTTCTTGACTTTAATAGGATAATCTCCAATGAGAAGAAGTACCAGGAGAAGATGAATAATTTTATGAATTTTGATGTAAAAATATAATTTGAACTTTGTGTCTAACACCTAATAATAGATTCTTAGTAATTATTTATTTACAAAATAATTATAATCTTATTAGGATTACATTAAGGTGACTTTTCCCACTTTTGGTAAAAACAAATTGTGTAATTTATAATAATGTCAATTTGCTAGGCAGCATAGCTTATTTTAATTTATATTCATAAAACCAGAGAGCAGTTCATATTTTTCATCCTTTCCTGAGACATTTTTATTCACTTTTATGTACAGCCTGCTTTGTCTATTTTCCTTTAGATTGCCTTAGGTTTTTTTTTTTTGATTAAAAGTTTTTAATGTTTAAAGAGCATTAAAGTGTTTCACTATCATAAATATATTATATATTTTCCTTGACAGTAATTTATTTCTTACTGGAATTTATAGTCATCCTATCAGGGGTAGGAGTAAGTGATATGCCCAAACAATTTAACATTACCAAATTCTCACATTTTAAAGTAGTCTAAAAGAAAATAACTCATGGAAAAGAAAAGACTTTGTTTTCATTCAAATTAGAATAATTCTCATTATTGCAAACAGTTTCAAATTAATGGCTTTGGCTTTGTGTAAACATAAGTATATCTTCTTAAGAGTTTGGTTCAAAGCATCATCTTGTTATTTGTTTCTTTGCCGCTCATTTCCAATGTGATCTGTCCATTCTTTGTTCTTTCTCTTTTCTATATTTCCTGGTATCCTTTTGGATTGCTTAGCTGTTTTTGTAACTCTTTTATTACTCCCTTATTTTGGCTCCCTGTACCATTGACTGCTTAGGGTTTATTTCTTTGACTTATCACACTCTATATCTGTAAAGATATACCAATAAATATGTGCAGAAGGGCCTTAGAGAAACTTCTTTGGCTTCTCCCACCTGGTCTCTGTACTGTTTTTTGCAGGTTCTAGTTTCTCATCTGAAACACAGAACATTTATATGTCCCTTAGTTTTTGTTAATTCAATACAAATCCGTTAAAGTGATGCAAATACATAATACTAAGGAGAGAAGCTTTTGTGTCCACCAATGTGTTACCATTCTTCTGTTTATATTAATATTTTGTACAAGGTGATACCTCTCTTGACTGTACAGGTTGAACATTTAAATCCATCAGTGTGTTGATGATGGGCTCATGCAATCTTTTTATTGAGTTACAGTCTTTATTTCACATTCATTTCTCTGGGGCATTTTTGTTTATGGTGTTTCCTACCCTTCCAGAGTATTCTAAAGCTCTTCCTTGACCAATCTTTGCATTGTTTGGGGTGAGATCTTTGTTGCTATTTTTATCCTTGTTCCTGTGTTTACAGTGCATCATGCATCTCTTTCTACTTATAATATTTTCTCATACAACATTTTAAAGAAATTTGACTGTATTTTCCTTAGTATAGATTTTTTTTAGTGTTATCTCAAAATATGACCCTGACTTTCATTGTTAGCTCTTTTTTCTTTACTGTTGGTCATATTTACCAGCTTTATTTCATAGCTGGAAACTATATGCAAACACAGACATATATTTTGCTTGTGGAATGCTTGATTTAAAAATATCAACTTATGTAAGTACTTTATAGCTTTATTCTGGAATGTACTTAATATACCTTGAAGTGTTACATACTGTACATATTTTTATGAGGTACTAGGATGTCCTGGGAGAGCAATCATTCTAAGCATTTGTATTGTTTTCTAATAGTCATAGTATCAAACTATTTACTAATAGTTTATCATATAGTTCTAGATTAATGTAGTTCCTATCCTTCTTCAGAGAAGCTTGCTTTTGTAATTGGTTTGTTAAAAGAAAGAGTCACAGTGGGTCTAAGTACTGAAAATAAGGATTTGTGAGTACTCAGCCCTGAATGTATAATCTATATCCCACCCATTCTACCCATGCCTCAGGAAACATCGTTTTAAGAGGGACAAAACGATTATAAAATCAGAGGTGGAGGAAAGCCACTGAAACATCATGTGCTCTAGCTATGAGTTGACCATTACACTAATGAACTCATAGCAGCCATTTACAAGACCTATACAGGATCAAGCCAGTCAAAAATCCAGTATAGATAAGGGAGAGGCTGAGGAGTCTCCAGCCCTGCATGAGGAACTACTGGTAGTTGGCTTCTTGGGGAGGAAGTGTTAACTTTCCTAAGCTTTTACCACATGGGAAGTACTAATTAGACTCAGAAACTTACTACAAATAGTAAATGAGGATGCAAAATAGACAGAGGGTATGGGGCTTTAGAAGGAGTTGTAGGGGTAGGAATGGATATGATAAAAATATATTGCATACATGTATGAAAATGAAAGAGTAAACTAAAAATGTATCAAAAAATGATTTTTCTTCCTATTGAAATTTTATTACATTCCTTTAGGGTGTAATAGAGTTATGTTCTCCATGCTCACACTTCTTTTAAAAGTTTTTTTTTTTTTTTTGAAAATGCCCATTCAAACTGAAGTAAGATGAAATCTCATTGTTCAGTTGATTTGTGTTTCCTTAATCACTAACATTATTGAGCTTTTTATTTTACTGTATTTTGGGGGGATTTTTGTATTGCTTTATCAGAGAAGCATAATCATTGCGAACAGTAGTTTGGAATTTTATCTAAAAAACTTTCCAAATAAATCTTGCGCAAGGTACAGCTAACCCACTGCTTGGTATATATCCAAAGCGATTGAAGCCAGTATACAAAAGAGACACCAGGTCTCCTATGTTATTCATAACACCATTCACAGTAACTAATGTATGTAATCAGCCAAGATTAGGAGATAAATAGCCAAAATAAGGAGATAAATAAAGTAACACACACACACACACACACACACACACGGCTATTAGTAAGTCAACAATGAAAACTTATCATTTTTAGTAAGATGGGTGAGACTCGAACACATATTCTAAGAGTGATAAGCCAGAAAAAGAAAAATAGATATGTCATGCTTTATCTGATAAATTAAAGCTAAAAGTATCCACCTAAATATAGAATAGGGATTAATAGTGGGAGGGAAGGATCTGGCAAGATCAAATAATGGGAAAAATATAATCACATGGAATTCAGAAATTCCAGTGAACTTGAGACTATTGTATTGTTGTTAATTAGGAAATGTTCCAAGGCTTTAAACAAAGAGTAAATTATTAGAGAAAAATGCTAATTATCCTAAGCTGGTAAGTACACAGGATACGTGTGTGCTGAACTGTCACACGGTAGCACATTAATATGTACAATTAATACTTGTTCATTAGTAAAATATGAAATCTAAATAGTTTTGCCAATGTTCCTTCTGATTCTTTAGTGTATTATTTTGATAAATAAGGTTTATCTTTTGCACCCTCCAAGTATTTCCATTTCCTTGTAATGTTTATCTTTCTCCTCTTTCATCTTTATCTTATGTGGTTTTGGGCTGGCTGAGATTTTTTGGTCTACTTCCTTGGGAATAAGCAAATTACCTTCTTAGCATAGATTTGAAGCCCTGAGATTTCCAGGTATTTTTTTCATGTTCATTGCTTTAGAAAAGTTTTCCCTCCTGCTCCTTGATTTGTCTTTTAATCTTTACTTTCAGAAGTGCATGAACAGTTGTTAACTTCTTGTGCCCACTTGTGCAGTCTTGGAATCTGACACTCAACAAACTGCACATGGTCAAGTGAAAATGAGAGAGGTCATCTATTTGTACCTCTTCCTACTTACATTGTGGTTTTGGCTGAATAGTGCATTGCTTACTATCCAGACTGATAATCTTAGTGGGCATGGCCTGCTATTCAGCTCACAAATAACCCTTTGAAAGCAAAGAGAGCCCTGGTCCAGTGTCCAAACAAAATGGTCCTGGCTTCTGGGTCATGAACAGAATAGAATAAGTTCAGAGTAATAGCCCAACATTTCTGGGCCATCATTACTGTCTCACAGAAAACTGAGCACTCTGCCTGCTAAAGCCTGAGTCGTGACTTTGTATGTAGAGATCTCCATTGTCTACAACCAGACATATGACTCTGAGTCTCAATTTTTCCATTCATTTATCAGGTTTAACTTTGAGGTAGGTCTTAATAAAATTCAATTTTCACATTTTGTTGGATGACAAGTAGTTGCAAGTGTTAAATGAGATAGTGTCTCTGAAATGTAGTGTAATATAGTGTATATTTGTCCCTGTTAAACGTCAATAGTTGTCAGTGCTAGTAGAGTCAACTCTTCAATCATCGCCAGGTCTCAGACTCAGTGGATACTCAGCTCATGCTAGGAATTAAGGTATGTTTTGGGTCATATTTTATATGCCCTTCACTTCTTGAATTTGAACATTTTTTTTTAAAGTTTGATGTATATATTTTATTTGGATATACGTTCTTCTGAAGAAAGCTCATATATTCAGAGGTAGGTCCCCAAGTAGGGATTATTTCTGTGGAAATTCTAGACATTTTAAGAAGTTTGTCCTAGATGGAAATTGAAGCTCACTTGGGAGTATATCCTTGGGGTATGTCTTGCAGTGTCCCTCTTTCTCCCCTTCTCTCTAATCCATTTCTCTCCCATGAGGCAATAGAGCCTCCCTAACACATGGGTCCAAGAAGGGATGGATTGTACTCTCTAAAAGAATTAGCTAAAGAGAAACCTTCCTCCCTAAAGTCATTTTCTCAAGCATTTACTTCATTGTAGAGATCAGAAAAGTAAATACCACAATATGTATGTGTAGATTTTTGTTGTTAGTGGTGATGCTGCATAGTCCTTGCCTCCGTGTGAAGGAGTTCAGGGCATTGACATTGGCCATAATAATACATACTCTTGTTTAGTTAGTGGTGTTATTTTCTAATTTGTGTAATAGTTTCCTCTCATTTTCATTTCATTCTGACCCAGTATGCTAATGGAAACCAATCAATGTTATTTGTACCATGTATTAAAAATAAGTAGTATTATCATTTAAGTGAATAAAAATAATTCAGAAAGCACAGAAGCAATATCAACCTTCTGTCTCTCTCAATATGTTGGCCCAAGGATATTATAAGAAAAAATGTACTTCAAACTCTCAAGTACTCTCATCTGGCTTTCTCTCAGTCTGAATTTCTACCTCCTATAATGACCTTGTAGGCCACAGTGTTCAAAACAGAGAACACCACCCCTTCCATCTAGCACCAAAGAAACCCTTCCCATCTGACCTTAAATATGGATAGTTAGGTGTGGACCTTTCATATGAGTATGGTAAAAAGGAACTTGTTCCTTGAGTGTATTAAGAACTTGGGAGTAATTGTGTGCTCCACCGGAACAAATTAAACATAAACGTAAGTAGTAGGACACCCAGCATAGTAGCTTAAATAATATGCAATTTAAATTTCTTCTCTATAAAGACAGTTCAGAAGCAAACTATTCAAGACTTGTAATATTGCATATTTCTAAGAACACAGAAACATGCTACGGTGTTTTAGAGCATGTTGCTTACATGATGAGAATGAGTTTATAATTCAAAGTAACTGCTGGTCTTCTAGCTTTTACATTAATATCCTGTACACCAAGAAGGATGAAGAAGGAAAAGTATGATATCTCATAAAGAATCCTGCTTTTCCCTTTCTCTTACGAGGCTGTAGTAACCGTTGTTGCAAAGCAAGGAGAGGCATGGCACTTGACTTTTAGTACAACATGCGTATAGGAAAAGTATACGAATTTACATTCACTGGGTGGTGGTGCACACCTTTAGTCCCAGCACTCAAGAGGGAAAGTCAGGTCCATCTCTGTGAGTTCAAGGCCAGCCTGGTCTACAAAGTGAGTCCAGGACAGCCAGAGATACCCAAAGAAACCCTGTCTTTAAAAACAAAACAAAACAAAACAAAACAAAAACAAAAGAATTTACTTATAAGAAATGGAATTGATGCTGTTGTGTATCTGTCACAGTGGACTCACATCCTGGCAGTAAGTTATGGAAGCAGCCAGTGGGTGCTGCATATCAGCATGGCGGGTCTGCTGTCAGTGATTCAAATGTGGGCTTCTCAGTTGTACATCTGAGTTATAGTTCAGGAACAGATTTCTCAGATGGGATGCTTTTTATTTCCTGTCAACAGGCAGCATTTTGGCATATAATCAAACTGTGCTCAGGTGGCTAAGTGTGTTGATTGTTAGTGTGCTGAGATCCTTCTGACAGGCACATGACAACTTCCTGTATTTAGAGTTTTTTCAACATTTATTTATTCAAGTTTCATTTCAATCAAAGACCCCTATCTCCTCCCTCTCCTGGTCCTACCCTCCTACCCTCTTCACCCTCACCCTCCTATCTGCTTTTTTTTAAAAATGTAAGATGTATCTTTTCCCTCCAACAGCTTCCCATTTTAGTCCAAAAAAAGGTTGTTTTTCTTATAACAATAAATACAATACAAAACAAAACAATAAGAACAATTAGGTAACAATTATGAAAATTATAAGGCATAACATACATTCCCAATATCCAGTCCATATGTATTTGGCAAATGATAATAATATTCTATTATCTATCTAACTCAATGAGTTTAAAGTTCTATACCTAACTCATTTTTCATCCTAACTTGGGTTACCAACTTAAAAAGATCTTTCTTATTAGATCTAGAACATCCTTTTAATTCCTGAACAACTTACAATATAACTGTGAGACTATAACTATCTAGTTTTCAACCACATCAGAGTCATGAGAAGGATAAATATATCTTAATAAACATGAAATGCAAAGCAAGCAGCTTCCAAAATTAAGAAATGACAGACAACTAGCTGCCTGGACTGTGCCCGGTTTCCCTCAATACATTGGAACATCTATCTTCAGACTTTTGGGCCAGTATCTCTGACAGACATTAATTGTAAAGCAGGAATTATGAAGAACTTACACTCCCTGTCTTGGCAGAGCCAGGCTGTCGATTTACCTGCTTCCAAGTTTTGTCCTCTTTGGACAGCATTCTGTCTACAGTTGAAGCAAGGGCTTTCTCTTGCCCAGTGATAAGCTTGCCACTAATACAGCCATCTCCAAATGGAGATTCTTTAATGCTCATCATCTATTTGGAGTAGAATGGAGGAGGGGATGCTGCAGAAGCTGACATGTCTCAACATCAAAAAAATCTTTAAAAAAACACCTTGAATGTCATATTCTACAGATCACTTGAGGTTTTTGAAGACCACTTATCAATCTCTCTAAGATTTTAAAACCCAGGAAGTTTGGGCTTTTCTCTGGCTTGAGTTATTTTTATTATGGAAAAGAATCCCAAACTTCAAGAAAAGTGATATGATATATGTTCTTTGGGATACAGATGATTGGACCACATAAAGAAGTAAAGAATTTCCAGTATGAATCTTGGCTCCAAGACCCTCATATTGCAGGTAGTCATGCAACCTACTCAACCTGGAGCCGCTGCAGCATTCAGGGAGATTCCAGTTCCTTGTATGTGACAGCAGGGTCATTTTCATTTTCACCCACCACAGAACTGGCTGCATTTATGTGCATCACTGTTGCTATGCCTATGCTTATAAATTTATATAATGAAATGATCTACATATTCTGACTTCCTCTCTGAGAATCCCACCAAGCCTTTGCCATCTGACACATGGGTTTTAATGGACTATTCCAGAATTGGCCTCACTTCCCTCCTCCTTTCTTTTTCCACAGCCCCAACATAGTCTGTCAACACAGTTATTTTACTGATGGTTAAGTAAAAAATTTGAAATCACTTCTCTCTCTGTGCTTGTAGAATTTACAAAAATCAACAGGGACCCTTCTCCACAGGCTCCTAATATGAAAGCCTCAGTGCAGCAGACCCATAAGCCAGGGCGACTTCTGAGTTAAATTAAATTTTATGGCTCAATAAATACTTTGCTTCATTTTCACCACCATCAGAAATCAAAGAAAATAATTCCAGATTCGGTTTGCACAGAGGCTTATTTTGAGTTGATACAGGCTTTCTGTTAGTGCTGTGGAAGCATTTGCATCTGCACATTGATATGTGGTGAAATAGACTGTAAAAGATAGGATCAATTTTCTATTAAAAGTATAAAGTCCAGTCGAGGCAGATACCATTGGGGCTTTTCCCATTTGTCATTCAGGATCACTTGACAGTTTTACATTAGCTGCAGGAGACACCAACTGGTATTCTGCTGTCAGGCTTTGAAAACTATACACATATATGCAAACCTCATCCACACTAATCTGTGATGTGAGTGTAGATAAATGTAAGTAAAGACACCAAAATATAAGCAAGGCACCAAACCACTCAGCTTTCATGGCAACATAGCCAAGTAGCCATACACATCTGCCTGCCTAGATGGGAGGACACTGAGATGATGGCACTCCAAGGATGGACCAGGGTAGCAGTTCACAAAGCAAGATGAAGGCTCACGTATATGTGAGTTAAGACACATGGATGTCTGGAAAGACAAAGGCACAGAATGATGAAATATATAAACCTGGATATACACACACATACTAGTGGGGGTGCGTGTCATAATGGCACACAGGCACACAGAGAGCAGCAAATAAAATGATGTCCACTAAGAGCAATAATGAAGTGGCTCCACCACATGTGCCTGTGTGAGTAGCACTTACTTTCTCTTATTCTGCACACATGTTTTAAAAATAATATTGTCCCTCATTCTTCAAGTTTTCCCCAAACTGGCACCCACTAATGAATCTAACATGATTAGTTGACTGGCCACATACCCCAGCAATGAACTGCCATCTCTTTAGTTTTTCTTTAGAAATGCCATCTGTTGCTTGAGATTTCATATTCTTACACTTTGGTGTTTTTTAATCAGTGTTCCATATTATCTTGCATCTATAGGAACAGGATATAGCACTATGGGTTTATTTTTCCAATCATTATATCATATCAAATTAGTTTCTCTAAGTCAATGATCTCCCTGAGTTCTAGAACGTACAACTTTCATGTTCTTGTCTGCTCTTCCTTACTGTGGCTCCATGTGGTAGAGCCATTTACACTGTCATCATGAGGCAGCTTATCTCTGCACCTGCAGGAAAAACTCCCAAGGGACATCTTCCATCCCACTTAGGATCCTGGACTGATGCTGAATTATTTGAGCCATGAACCATGGAACACTAACTTTGTCATATAAACCCTATACAATATAATCTCTCCTTACTATCTTTTCCCTGATATTGATTCTATTTCATCTTTGTTTTGATTATGGTCAATTATCCTTCCACACACCTAGGCAACCTAGTTAGAATACCTTGTATATGCGTTCCTCTTCTGTTAACTTCTGTAAGTACCCCTATATTGGGGACATCAAAAATAGCTATTATATACTTCACTGAACAGAAGACAAACACTACTGCCCATATTACCTAGCACTTGGCTCTTCCAGGGCTCCCAACATGAATTCAATTGAGTATATGTGATACCTTATAAATGTTTCTCTGATTACAGAGATTGTAAGGATTATTTGGTTTTAAGACATTAAAGTAAGGCAGCAAGTTCGGCTGGAGCACTAGTTCTGAACAAATGTATCTGACTACAGAACACATCTCTGGGAATGTGACATCTCACTAAAATGCTGTCCTCAAGCAACTTTTGCTGTTCTCTGTCTTTAGGAGAGTATTCCTCATTAACATGTGTTGTCTGGGCATATATACCTTTACATTATTGCTCACTCTGTGACCTGGTTGCAGATGGAATTGGCTGGCCCTCCACAACTGGAAGTCCTGGGATTTTTTTGTCCTGTGCTTTTCTTTCTGCTATGAGCAAAAAAAAAAAAAAAAAAAAAAAAAAAAAAAAAAAAAAAAAAAAAAAAGAAAGAAAGAAAGAAAAGAAAAGAAAAAAGAGAGAGAGATAAAATGTTTGCTTGCCACTGCTGCCTTCTTTCTATCAACCAATGGCCAGCCACATGGTACAGTAACTCACAGGAAGAAAAGCTCTGGTTTGAGCCTACTGCATTTCCACTCTTGCTGCTTCAGTCTGTCAAGGCTTCCTGCTTCCTGCAGTGGTTGGTGCTGGCTGTGATGTAGCAATGCATGCACGTTCTGCACCCTAGAATGTGTTTATTTATTTTTGTCTCCTGCTGAGAGCCGCAGTAAGGCATTCCCTGATCCCTCAGGTAATTGCCTGGTTTAAGTGATTCTTGCTCCTGTTGGCCTGCTTCACAGCTGGTGGCCCTGCCTCTGACCTGGATCTACTCTTTCTAGCTCAAAGGAAGTAAGAACTCTGAAGATGCATGATTCTGACAAGACAAACCTAAATTCCTTTAAGCAATACATGCAACACACACACACACACACACACACACACACACACATACACACCACTTATATTTGTGGATTCAGAGAGGGCACATTCTAAATCTCCAAATGTCACTTCTGTTTCTGAGTTAAGACAAGTTATAACTACATCCCCATTTGTCCTTACCTGCACAATGATAATATCATCTATTACCAGGACCCTCGGGAGGATAAAGTAAACAGCTCAGAGCTGGGCTTCTGGCCACCAATACCTGATGCCTATTGTGTTTATATTACCAGTTTTTCTTTTTCATTTGTTCTTTTTATTGCTTTCCTGGTGGATTTATTTTCTTATAAGAAAACTAAGTGTAATTTTTTTCTGGCAAAATTAATCATAGATATAAGAGAAGGTTTCCAATGACATGCTTTAGGCAATATTTTAATTATTTCTAAGAGAAGAAAAAGCACTCATAAATGAAGAAACTAAATTTATGATAAATGTGTTACTATTCAAGTTTACAACCTTAAATGATAAGTAAGCATAACAAATACGGTTTAATATTTTAATTAAAATTTTCATATTATTTTAGAACTTCACACATGAAAACTGTATTTACTTCATTTCCAACCCTCTCCTTCTTCCAACTTCTCACATGTGCTGTCTCAATTCCTGATCTCTCCTTTATTTATGTATGCTTTAAGTGGTTCAACTCAGGTTTTTTTCTCTTGAGAATTCTCTAGTTTTGTTTTTGAAGACCTCAAATTATTATTATTATAATTATATTATTATTATTACTTTGCTTATTTTACTCTTATTTGCCTATTATTTAAACATAAGAAACATATATGTGATATCTATAAATATCTTTGTTTACTTTTTCTTTTTTTCTTATTCGTTTTATTTTTCACAGTTTCATACATATATGCAATACATTGGCAGTCTATTTACTACGATGACTTTCTGTTATCTGATTTCTTGCCCTCTGAACCTTTCTTTTCAAACTATTAGATATACTATTTGAACAAATAACACTCCTCCCAAGGCAACTACTAATAGTAGCTCCTGAGGATGTGGGGCCTCATAGCACCTCTTCTATCCATGGTGGAGTGCTGAAGAGCCCAATCTTGTCTAGATATCCATTGTCACTGTGTGTTCATGACTGCAGTGGCCATATCATACCCAGATGTCATCATTTCAAAGCATACCTCCCATCCTCTGGCTCTTGTATTCCTTCTGTCCCATCTTCTGTGATGTTTCCTGAGACTTGGGAGGCAAGGGAAGATTATATAGATGTCCTTTTTAGGATTGAGTTCTCAGCCACTGTAAGCACTTTGGTGAGATAGAAATGTCTGTATTAATCATCACCTCAACAACAAAGGGTTTCTCTACCCCAGGATGAGAGCCACTCTGGAATAAACACAAATATTTAAGAGGAAGTTTGATGATATATCCATTTAATGAAGCAAAGATTATTTGTTTCTCATTCCACCCCATGATTTCCTAGCCATAAGCTCTTGGCCAGGGTTACATACATATATTCCCTCCTATGGAGCAAGGCCTTCAATGCAGTCACAAATATAAATAAGCAGTCAGTTGCTTACCCCAAATGTAGCTGTTCCGTACTTTCCTTAAAATTCTTATTTTGTACCATTTTTCTGAGCCAACCTAGAAGTCTTAGAATGGTTATTTTAACTTATTTGCCAAGCAGTTCATATGTGTATTTGTTTAGTGCTAGGGATTTCTTTTATCCACTGAATGATCCCCCTGGTTTTGTGTGTATATGATTTTCTTATAACTGTATGTTGATACTCAAGTATGTGACCATAAGTGTGATCAGATCCAGTTCACATGGCTTACATTGTACTGGGAAGGCTCCCTGTTGTCAGTTCAGGTAGCAAGCATCTCAGGCTCTGAATACCTAGGTGGTGGATATTTCTTTTTAAGATATGTATATCAGTTCCTCACTAGGACTTGCCAGTTTCTTGTTTGGGTAAAAACCATAATCTCTTGCTTGCTAATGTCTTGCTAATATGCCACCCATGAAACAGGTGTATACCAAGTTGATACTGCATTCTGTGTATTCTCAATTCTACATCCAATCAGTGTTCCAACTTGGCTTAGATAATAACTGGTCCTTTGGACAACCTGAATAGTCAGAACATTGGACATAAAATATCCTCTTCTTTTCCTCTTTCTGGATGAAGAAAGGAGTTAAATGCCCACCCGCCCATTTTTTCGTAACAATGTGACAGTGGTAAGATGACTGATAGTGACCAGTGGTTGCTAGGTCTTCAGATACTTTCCTACCATCATTATTGAGAGATTGGTTTGTGCTCATCTGACATAAAGGAGTCTTTGTTTTATTCAAAGCTTTAATTTTCATTTTATTATTTGTATGTATATGTTTATATGGTGTGTGTGTGTGTGTGTGTGTGTGTGTGTGTGGGTGGGTTGTGTGCCATGGCATGTGTGTGGATGTCAGAGAACAACTAATGGGAGTTCATTTTCTTCTACTATGTGACTCCCATGAATTAAAATGTCACTGGGCATGGGTGCAAATGGTTTTAGCTACAGAGCCATCTTGCTGACTCTGGTGCAGGTGCACCTTAACTGTTATCTGAGTAGCTGACAAAGAGAATTGCTTTAAAAGTAGTGACTCTGTAGAAGGAAAAAGTGACTGGGGTCTCTTAGCTCCTTGTCTTGCATATCTGACATGGCATTTCATCGTTTTTTGAACTGTCTTAAAAGCCTCTTAGGAGAAGACAACTAGAATCATATATCTACTCTTGCAATTACCTCCTTGTCTTATGTTGCTCTGACAGAAGTTTATAATGAACATTGATTTTACTCAGATATAGGATTAGACAGTACAGGATTTTTTCGTAATTTTGACAATTAACTATATATATGGAAATGCCATAGGTAATTATAAGCCCACCTCTTCAAAATGGTATTCAAGAGAACAACCTTACACAAGGGAAAATAAGGGCTTTTATAGCTTAGGAGTAGAGGGTTTCCAGATGGGAGATTTGGTAGTCAAGTAGGGAGGGTTACAGTAGCAGAACCTAAATATAACAAGTCAGTCATTATAACCCCCTGAAAGAAAAACTTTTTGAAACAAAGAAATGGTTGTAATTTCCTGGAACAGTAACTATAGAACCATTTGTAGCTAAGGTTATAGATTCTTGAGAAGCAGATTTAGTCATAAACATAAATGAACTTAGTTTTCTTTACTATAAGATGGATTTCAAGACCAAAACTGAAGCAGGTTGGTTTAACAATTTTAAGTGTGTGGTCCTGGTAAGGTGATTTTGCTCTATTTGATGGCCCCCCACACAAGAGTATATGGGTAGCACAAATTGGTCTCCATGGATCATTAAAAGTAAAAGATGATAGGAGATTGGAGTGGGAGCAGTGTGGGATGCATCTGGGAAGCTCGGAAAAGGACTGGGATCAATATGATTTGAAAAATTACATTAAGTTCTTAAAGAATAAATAAAGAAATGTTAAATAGTAAATTTCTTTTATAGACAAAAAATAAAAAAGCATAGTTTCACTTGGAAAAAATAAACTAATTCAATTTTCAGCTCAAAAAGTTTAAAGAATGAAATTGAGAAAAAATATACTTCTGTGATTTGCAGAAGAGTTTTAGCTGTACATTTCATTTCATTCCACAGAATATTACAAGACATGGACTAAGAAGCTTGTATATTTTAATAAAAATAATATCTTCACTTCTAAATTAGAATCAAACTTAAATGGCAACTTTGTGTTTTACCTGAATATATACAACAGTCCAGAATATGATGGATAGTACTATAAATGAACGGAACGTCCTTGATTTACACTAAGCACCTGACACGTTTATCAGGCATGAGTTTCATCACCATAGTGTGAAAGTGAAAATAACATTGTAGCATTATTATAGAAGTAATTTTAATTTAGATATTTTCTGAAAATTTTTCTGTACACAAAACTGAGAATTTCTGATTTGAGCTGCTATAATGAGTATAGCAAAGCAATCACAAGATAAAAAAAAAAGAGTTATTCACACATGTAAATATTTCATATATGGTCCTCAGATCAGTTAGATTCTGCACCTCAGGCACATTTGTCAGTGTACTGAGCTGTAAAAATAGTGGGATCCTACTGGGGAATAGACAAAAGAGTATCCAGAGACAATGGTAAACATCCTATAAGCCACAGGGAAATCTTCCACCTCAAACATTCCTGTGGTGAATGTATGACTGTTGGTTTGGAAAGTCTGCTTTAAGCCTAGTATGGTTGTCCATGCCTGCAACCTCAGCATTCCAGAATTTGAGGGATGAAAAATGAGACAGCCTGGGCAACATAGTCAGACTCTTTCCGAAACAAACAAAACAAACCGCACATATGAGCCAAGAAGATTGTTGATTGTCTTGGATTGGAGTTCCTCCCAAATAGTGGACTTTTTACCCACAAGGGATATTTTCCCCCACTGAGTGAATACTGGCTTGCTGGAACAGCACTGAGTTTGTACCAGGAGCATAGGTAGGAACTTGAGGGTGAGAAATTGAGTCTTAAGAAAACTATGTAGAAACTGAATACTGCCTTTTATCTACTTTCATTCCTTTGACAAGAACTGGCCAGGCTAAGACTGTCACAGAGGAAGATGTTCTATTTCAAAGCGAAATGAAGATATCTGTTAGAGCAAAGGCATAGAGAATGTTTATCTCAGTGGATAAATTCTTATATTTTTTTTGAAAGATTGCTTAAAGAATCCAGAAGAGTTTGATCATAGAAGAATTTACAATTCTTATTTATACATGTTAGGTGCATATTTTTAATATGCAAAGAACCCACCAAACCATTCCTATGTTTTGCAAACATAGGATTTGTAATGGATTTGACATTTGCCTTGAGTAGGCAAACAATTTCTCACAAGTCTAATAAACAGACTTGCCCCCCCCAAAAAATGTATTCTTTTGTAAGAGGCCATCAGGTTTTTTTTTTGTTTTTGTTTTACAAAATATAAATTAACTGAAATCTAACTGGTTTATGTAACTTGTCTTGGGCTTCATTAAAATCCTGCATCTCTAACTCAAGAAAAAGACAGAAGAAGACATTGACTTTCTGTCAAAACCAATAAGAACTAGATAAAGACCCCTTGAATTCTCATGCTTGTGAGCTAGTAAACATTTATAGCTCATTTGAAATGAGATGCTTAATTACATAATTTCATTCCAATTAAGCTACTAATTAATTGACAGGGCAACTCTGAGTGCTTTACGCAGTGCAAGCAGAAGCATCCTGAACCCATTACTTGTGACCCTTTGGGAGAGATCAGAAAATAACTCCATAAAGGGCTGGAAAGGGAGTTTTCAAATAGAGAAAACAAGAAACTAGCCCTGGAGAAGTACAGAATCAGGACCAGCCTAGAGGTAATCCAAGCACATGCCAACTATGGGGAGATCTAGCTGGTAACTAAATCCTAAACCATAGGTCTGTGTAACTTTTTTCCAAAACTGTATATAGTTCGGGAAATAGTGTGCAAAGATGAAAAATAAATTTACTTAGTGTTTTGTCATGGTCATCAGTGGGCCAAAGAGATACAAAAGAAAGTGAGCTAACCCAGACTCAGAAGGATGCACATGGCATCTATTCACTTATAGTTGGATTTTAGCCATATAGTACAGGATAACTATACTATAACCAATGCGCCAAAGGGAACATGAACGTGGACTTTTTTTTTCCTGTGAATGAGACACTTTGCCCTAGCGGTGCTGCTTTGTAGGCTCCCAGTGTATGAGGAGGCTCGTGGCCCTCATATAACTGCTGAACTGGGACAAGGGACTGATATGTAGGGACACTCCTCTCCAGAGGAGGAGGATGGAAGGGATATGGGGTAGAGGGTGGGAGGGTAGGACTGGGAGGGGTGGAAAGAGGACAATGTGATGGAGATGTAACCAGAAGTAATAAATAAATATTAAGAAAAAGAAAGATGAGCAGCATTATCCAGCAATTTGTAAGGACCAGTGCTCCTGGGGACTTAGATCCATATCTTTGCTATTTCTTCAACCTTTAACTCATCCAGGTCTGTTCTTATGTCTCTGACCTTCATCAAAATTTGTTCTAGGGACATCCAGATCTCCAGTGTCCAGTTCATCTTCCCAGAGGCTAGTATCATTTGTGTTGGTCATGAAAAGAAATCCAAATTAAAATCATTTTTCCAAAATAAAATACTATTTTACCAATTACATACCCCAGCAGTTTTTTTTAAGTAAATGAAGTTATGTCAGCGAAAGCACTGATGAGCTGGTCAGAGCACTCAATGAAGAGATATATTACCTGGCAATGGACTCAGTGAAGAGGAATGATTTTACAGTTCTGAGGGTCCTTTTGCAATTACATTTAAGTGCAACCCTCCTCACTCTTTTACCTGCCTTACAGAATGCATCATTTGCTTCTTGCCATAGTGCTTACATTGCTGGCATGTACATCTCCATTTCATATTCAGCAGATGACACAAGGAACACACTAGGTGATTTCTGCTTTCCCTTATTTCTTTAGCAATTTTTCCCTGAACTATTAATAATGTAGAGTAAGGCACAGGCAGTATCAGGACCAGGGTTTGGTGGATGAAGCACTTGCTGTGCAAGCATAAGGACTGGAATTTGGATCTCAAAATCCTATGTAAATATAAGACAGGTATGGTGCCTGTCTTGAAATTCAAATACAGAGAATGCTGTGACAGACAGCCTCCATAGCAGGTTAACTAGTCAGAGAAAATCAATCAGTGAGCTTCACATGAATAAATGAAGTACAGAGCAATTGAGGAAGATTCCTGTAATGAACCTCCATCCTTTATACATGTGTACATGTACAGACCTGCTTGCACCCTGCAGTAAAAATGAGTAAGCATCTAGATAAACAAAAGATGTATTATCATGTATTTATTTGATGAAATTGAGTTAACAAAAGAACCTCCATTTTATGTTCAAATACTACCATAGGATCCTTTTTTAAATAAATACATACAGGGAGTAAGGTTGAAAGTTTAATATGCATGATCCCACCAACCCCGTGTTCTGGCCAGTCCAGGGTAGGTTCTATCATGTAAATGTGATTATGCAAATCACACTTTATTTTTAAATTTCATACATGAGTACTTTATTTAGATAATTCATTTCTTCTCTTCCAACTCCTTTTATGTCTCTCCTACACTCTCTCTAATTTCTGACCTTTTATTTTTAATTATTATTATTAAATACACAAAGAGAGGGGGTGGGAGATGGAGAGGGTGGGAGGGAGGGACGGAGGGAGAGAGATAGGGAGGCAGGGAGAGAGAACGAGCCTATGAAGTATATGTAGTGTTCCTCATATGTTTAAGTGTTTAGGGATGGCCACTTGGGATTGACCAGGATGCTCATCCCTGGAAAAGACTGATTAACCCCCTGTCAGCATTCCTTATTTAATTGCCTGAAGCTCTTCATCCAGAGGAAGGGCCTTCTGATGTTTACAGTCCTCATTGGCATGTCAACTAGGATTGTTGTTGTACAGGACATTTCAAGCAATCATATTGTTGAGATTTCATAGGTGCAGCTTACCTGTCATGTATAGAATGCACTATCGCATGACAGCATCCTACTCCCCTGGCTCTTACAATCTTCAGTCAGAAATATCTTTATTTTCTAAGCATTGAGTATAGAGGTTGTAGTGTAGAGGTATCGACTAGGCTTGGGCATCTTTCTGCATTTTAACAAGTTGTGGCTTTCTGTAATAGTCTGTCTTTGTTCCAAACAGAAGCTTTGTTGAGAGCTATGCCTATGTATGGATGTAAGGTTAAGTATTTAGAATTCACTTAGAAATTATACTGTTTTAGGAAAGTGGCAGTTGTATGTGCTCCTTTAGGGTCCATGTTCTCATCATGCATGGGTAGCTGGGCAGGTTTGTAATAACAACCATGAATTCCCTTCTACTAAGCATGCCATACATTAAATTAGACAGCTGTTAGTTACCCTCAAGATGTATTTTGCTTATGCCCTGGAATTTGTTTCATATTTATGTCTGGCTCAATGATTGAGAGTCATTTCCAGCAATTTATCTCTAATACATGAATATCATTCAATCATCCTTTTAATCTCTGAGTTTGATTTTTCTTTGCATTTATCTACTTCTATCAATGCAAGGTTCTGAAAAGTTTATGTTGATTTCCTTTCTCAAAACATGAAAATTCTGTTATTCAAACTTCACTATTTCCTAAGGAAATACATTTGATCAATATGCACAGGAGTTAAATGAAAACTCCAAATTCTGATTGTCGATAAATCAAAGCAACCTGTTTACCCACTTGGATTCATCCCAGTAGCAAACGTTAACAGTTGTAATTATCACCATTATGCAGTATGTTCATTGTACAATCAATATAATTGCCAAATGGAAATTATACAATAAATATAATTGCTGCTTTGCTCCTGTGCAGTATTTCAGTGGCACTTCACATTCATTCTGTCCTTTAATTAGTAACAGGTGTAATTACAGCACTGTGCTCATAGCTGAGGATAAGTAATTGGCAAGAGTGGGCACAAGGTATGGCTATTGAGAGGAGGCCAGTGTGACTCATTCTTTGCTGGGATTGCATAAAAACAGTACAAACCTCCTTAGCACTCCAAAGTTGATTTGACCTTCAGACACGTTGAGTATAAACTCCAGGTTAAAGGGGCTTTTTAGATCCTGAAACACATGACTTTCTCATTTCCTTGTACACTTCTAGTGTGCATCATGTGTATTCTTTGCATTCCTGTGTGAATGTGCCCATTCATTCATTTGATGATCATGACTACGTCTTGTTCATTTGTCAGATACTATGCTATTTGCAGAGAATAGTCGGTAAATAAGAAAACTTTAAATTTTATAGCGTAGAGGAGAACAGCAGAGATTACAGAAGAAAGACATGTAGGGTGATTGATCTTTTTTTATCGTTTATTTATTAATACAAGTGACAACTTCATCACAGCCCCTTCCCTCCACCCCTCCTGTTTTCACGCTCCCACCATCTACCGCCTCTCCCACCTATCCTACTCCTCTGGTGTGGGGTGCCCCCACACATTAGCCCCACTCAGTTCAACAGTCACATGAGAACTAAGAGCTTCTTCTTACCCTCAGAGCCTATATGGCAGTTCCACTAGGGTGAAATGTCCCATTAACAGGTAACAAAGTATATTGATCTTAAGAAATACTAAGAAGTAAACTACTATAACATGATGATGTCTTTGAGTGGTCAATGAGGCCTTTCCAAGACAGGAAATGTAAATTGTGATGGTAACATTAAATCCATTGGTCCAGCAGAGGATGTGCTAACAGCAGAGGGTCATAAAAGGAACAGAGTTAGGGGGAATACACTCATGGTGTTCAGTGGAGGAGAGAAAGAAACAAATGAAGGGGGTGATGAGGTGGGGGATTGCCTGCCAGTGTGGTATACTAGAAGAGGTAGTTAGGAAGGGATTTGGTTTTGGAGGGTCTACAAATAACAATAAAGAAAATCCAGCATATTAATTCATTATAAGTACAATGAGAACCTAAAGGAGAATTTGGTGCAAAAGAATGGTAGAACTAGATTTGCACAATAACAAATGCTTCTTGGCACGACTATTTTGAAAGTATGTATGTTAAATTTGTAGAGAGAGACCATAGGCGAAAGATATCAGGAAGGTGGGGATATATGCAGGCTGGAAGTTGGGTGTTGATGGCTTCTTGGCCTACGATGATTCTAGTGGAGATGGAGAAAAGTGGAGGGGTCAGGAGAGCATTTTGCAGGTTAAATTCCCAGCAGATGCTGGCAGGGTGAGTACGAACATTAAAAGCAAGAGTATACTGGCTCCAGGCTTTGCATTTGGATATTACTGAGATGCAGCAGTCCAGGGAAAGAGCCATATTAGGAATATGAAACAAATCTTGTTCTATCTGAAGTTCCTATAAATTTCCAAAGGTACTCTTGTACACACATCGTGAAAAAGAAATTATCTCTGAAGATAGAACTGTATAACTCGACTGCACTGTCATAGAATGACCAATGGACAATACGGGTATAAAGAACAGGAATACAAGACAGAGGAGATCCTAGGTTAAGTTCCATGTCTTTTTGCCATCTAGAGATTCCATAATAAGAAAGAACCAGTAACAACGACTTAGAAAGAGCTGCCAGTTAATTAGAGGAAATGTAGAAACAGCATTTTATCAAAGATAATCGGACAGGAGAAGCCTTAGCTATATGAAATATTTCTTGGAAAGTCAAAAGTAATGATCATCTGCCTTGGCAATGTGGAGGCTGCCATAGGCCTTGTTTGGACAGCTTTAGTGGGATGAGAAGCATGGGCTTGATGGATGTGGGCTGAAGATAAAATGTGAAGAAAAGAAGTGAAGATTGCATACAGGACAAAGGCTTGTAAGTGACAATACGAAGTCCACTGTGGGTGGAGATTACACGGGTCAAAGAAAATCTGTTAAATATTGTTGTAGCAGGTAAGTGTGAAGCATGCAAAATGAATACTGTGGGATGGGAGATAAATTACTATGGGAACAAAATCCTTGAGAATTTGAGATATGAAATCCAGGATGTAGAGGAAGAGGCTGCCTTAAGCAGGAACATGAGCTTGTCTTTTTTTATGATAAGGCAAAGAAACAGCGTAGGCAGGGCTTCAGGAAGGTCAGTTAATGTGGCAGTGGGAGGACTGTCACTGCCTCCCTGTTGTTCGTGATCTAAGGGAGAGAGCCACATGGGACACAGCTCACTGTATGAGTCAGGCAGGTCTTGAACAGACAGAAACACTTGCTGCGAGGCTCCCTGGTGGGAAGAATCAGCCTGCTGATGTTTGACAGAGATGGTGGCATCTGTCTTAGACCTTGAATAAGTTATGTAATTCTTACCTTACTGTCATCTGACTTAGAAGTAAATAAATTTAAGGACACTTTTCATCATTGCTCTTACAGGAGGCTATATTATAAAAAAACACAGAAAACAGAGGCTGACTTTGTTATTAGCGACTCATGGATTCCCCATACAGTCCATCTCCTTTCCAGCATTAATACCTTTTCTCTTTTTTATATGTGTCTTTCTTCCCTTAGCTACTTTTTAAGTGTCTTCCAGGATGAAATGAAGTGTTTCTCTTCCATAAAGCAACCCAGCTCCCACTTTCTTATCAGTATGAGTTGTTAGATATTTTCCTCTACATAGGTAGGGCATACATAAGGATGCTTATTGTTTCTAGGTGATGGAATGTGTGCTGACTAGATCACAAGTTTAAAAGGAAGCACTCATGATAGCAGGCACTTCAGAACATAGAACAGGGATGGCCTGCACTCCAAGAAATGAAGAATGCTCAAAGTAGACAGTCTTTTGAATCTTGGAGAAATTTTTTTCATGTGCATAGCAATAGAGTCCAATTTTACCTGTTACTGCATTTAGCTGTATATATTCCTCACACTCACAGAGCATGTTCTTTAATCCAGTATGCCACCTACTCATCCCTCAAAGTCTATACATTGTATGTGATTTCAGCTAATTCAGTCACAGGAAGAAAGGCTAGGATATTAGTTAAATGATGGAATTACACAAGCTCATACTTTTCACAAGGAATGAATAGATACGGAATTAGGAGGAGAGAAGTCAGAACTCTAACACCATTGGAAGAAAAATCAATTTCGTGTATAATAAGTTCTTCACGATAAACCTGATGAATTGATAGGATACAGTTAAGTGACTTGCCCAGCACACAGATCTTATCACATGATAGATACAGGAATGGGAACAGGAATATAGCTTCTTCCTCTTTCCTCAGTTTCTGAAGTCTAGTTGACGTTTCCTTCATGGACTAGAACTAATACAATTCACATTTAAGAATTTTGTGGAAATACGTTATAATCTCCAGGACGCAGTTCCAGTGATATTGATAAAATCCATGGACTTCATACTCAACTAAGCCAAGTTCACTTTCAATGAAGCATAAAGAGGCAGCTGAACTGTGTGTCCATAGTCTGAGCTGGAAATACTAACCTGGAAATATTTGAGCAAGATTATGCATAAGTCATCCTGAAATGGAGTGCCTTCATGAAAATCTAGACTCCACAGTAAGAAGAAAAAAAATTCCTTCGTGGCATGTAGGACAAATTACAGTATTAAAACATTTCTATTTAATATTTTTGTTGTCCAATAAGATGAGCAGTTAACTCAAATCACTATTGTCTCAGGTAGTCTCCTTTTCTTGTACAATAATCAACTCTCCCAATTTTCCCAGGTTCTGGCATTACAAAGAAAATTTTTAGTTAAATATTCTAATGAAGACAGATAACATTTTAAAATGTCATGGCCACTGTCTGAGAAGTCTGCAATTAGCAATTCTTTGGAAATCACACTTTCAGTTAAAATTTCGCCACACACTAGGGAAGAGGATTTCAACAGAAGAGAGGTTAGTGATAGAAATCCTAACCATCTTAAAAGTGAGCAACTCAAATGTGTTTGCAAGATAACTGTTATAAAAAGGGAAGACATACTATTTAATTGCTTCTACATCTATAATATAACTTCAGTATGAATTCATTCATTCATTGTTTTATATATGAAATTGTATTTCATTCTCCTAAGAGAGACACAGATTAAGGTACATAGGATCACAAGTGTGGACAGAGAAATAATTAGCATACTCAAAATCATGACAGCTATGAAAAGAAAGTGAAAGCATTGAATTATTTTGAATGCCCTACTTTGAACATAATCAAGAGTAGAGAATTATTTTCATCTTAGAGTGGAGTATAGGAATTTAGATATCTGTGCAATTGATCCAACATCACATAGGTATAAAATCATGGCTAAGACTAGAAATAAATTGTTTCTTAAACCAGTAAAGTACCATTAGTTCACCTAGTTGACGTAAGGCATGGACTTAGAGTTAAATGCTCATGTGACAAATATTTGAAGAATAGGTATCATTTGATATATGCATTGTGCTAGAGTTATGGCTAGTAGAATATTGGAACATGGTTATTCCAGACAGTTGGCTTGCTAAGGGACAGCTGTGGAGGTTTCAATTGTTTTTCCTTGAAATACTGGGAACATTTAAAGGGAAATATTTCTGAGATCAAAGTAAATACCAGGTTCACTGACTTCTTTTGAGAGAACACAGTATGTTCCTATATTCTTACTTCTTTCAGTCAACAAACAACTGTTTCTGAATGAACTCACTATTTCTTTGTTTTAAAAATGATTCCTTACATATGTGTTTTTAGTCAAAGCTTAATTGCGACTGTGGTCAGAATGCCCTGACTGAATCCTCATGCCTCACTGGTTGAAGTTGAATCAGTTATTTAAATGTGAGGATGTCTGCCAAGGGGGCTGTGAAGCTTTTTTCCACCACCAATCTCTCCTTTGATAACAAAGAAGTGTCTTGTAAGAGAATCGAATGACATGGATAGTTATAATTAGAAGGAAAACACATGTAATGAAATTTACTGAATTCTGTTAGACAACATTCTTAAAATCTCAAGCTCAAGGCACATTTGTGGAAAACAAGATGTTCAACTCTAGTTGATGGGTGTCACATACAGAAGAAGAAGTGTTAAGTTAGATGGAAGCACACTAGGGAGGACATGAATGTCAGGGTGAAGAAGATGGATTAACTGGTAACAATTTGACTGTTTTGAGCAGATGGAAAAATAACAGCAGCCTTGCTGGAGAAGACCATCTGTGAGTCATGTGTAGGATGGACTGTAAAGAGAAGAGTGAAGCAGAGTGACCAGTGAGGAGGCTGTTGTATAGGTTCAAGGAAAATTAACAGGACTTCAGATGAAAACAATGGTGAGTGGACAGAGTTGTGTTTGAATTCCAAGGACCACTCCTTTCAGTATTTTTCATTTCCAAAATGATTTTTCATTTCAACTGAAATGAGTAGCAGATTAAAAGCCCAACTAAGATGCTTAAACTAAGAGGATGAAGAAATTATGGGATGTCTAAATGTTCAGTTTCACCAATCTGATTTCTTTGTTCCTTAAAAAGCTATCTTATCTTTTGTGACTTTTTCCATCTACCTTCTTAACTTAGTGACAGCTTCTTGACTCTGTCATTGAGACCCTACCATCTTTGTGCTATTTAGTTACAGTTGGATCCCAGACACTATGGTATGCGTGTCACAAATGGAGAGGTACAAGAGAGATATGGAAATATAGACATCAACTTGAAACAATGACTTAAGGAGATAGGGGAATCTTACCAATTATGTGTGTATTTTCCCAAGCTCAGGTGTATTAGCACTTTGAGCACATCTATCTATGTTCTAGATTTTCCTATAACTACTTTTAATTAGCTCAGCCTATATCAGAATTCAGGGTCAACTTGATTACTCATTTTCTTCTGTTTCAGTATTCATTTCGGATCAAGCCCAAGTGACCATTAGGTGCTCCATATTCATCTTTTACTCAAATTAATATAAACTTGTTGTGATGTCTGAGATACAGCCATGTATGTGAGAAGCCTTGGAGAGATTCAACAAAGAAAAGACTCCCTGGGAATATGCACAGACATGAAAATATACAGTCATGAAGTTGGATCAAGGAGGCAAAAAAAATTACAGGATTTCACATAGTCATACAATATCCTTAGAGTTTATGAGGTGAATTAAAAAATAAATTGCAAACAAAAGTATTGAATTCATAATGACAGGATATGACATATGGAAAATAGCTTTGGAAATTCGAGCCCAACTTTTTTACGAGTACCAAACCAGGGAACCAAGAGGCGGTGAAGGTTGAAGGACCGCTATGACAAAGATCATACATCATCTTTGCTCTTTAATCATAGCTGGTTCCCAATCATTATTCAACAATATTTTACTTCTTATTGATTCCCTGTTCCAGTAGCAGCATTATGTTTCAAATCTTTCACAAGGTCGTTAAGCCTCCATAGACCATGTGCACCCTACTCGATGGTTCTCCAATTTTCTTTTATTGCATGCCTCTACTTTGAATTTTTGAGACCCCCAAGAAAGTAAAGGCCCTGTTTGCTAAGGAAAGCATTGATATTCAACTCTTTCTCATTGATTTCTCCTCCTTCATTTAAACCTCCAGGTAGTCAGTCTCTCAATTATTGCTCATTGTTTTGTCTCAGCAATATCCCAGGTTTAGGAGAGATCACTGAACTGTGCAGGCCCTCCTTTAGACCATTCCATTAACCTCACTCCATTAGAACCTTGCAGTTTGCTGAATAAACAGCCATTCTCATCTCTCATATTGTCAATTATTTTCAGTTTTTCTGACTGATTCTATGTTTGAATTACTAAAACCCTACAGAGTTGAGTAGTGTTATCTAGAAGTACAATTAGCACTGGACATTACTAGTTCCCAAGTGCTATATCTGGATGCTTAAATACTGGAGAAATAGTAATCTGTGTTGTTAGATAGATTCATTTTTTTTCTTCTAATCTTTCACATGGCAAAGATTATCCTATACTATTTTCCTTTTGGGCTTTCACTTTGGGCTGAATGGACTAATTACTAGTTTTCTGTGACAATACCCTGACTGTGAGCATATGCAGGAATGCATTTTGAGAAATTGAAATTGATTTCTAGAGGATTTTGCCCTTAAGCAAATCCTTTATATTATAGCCACTGCATATGCAAACTTAGATCACTGCAAAATCAGTAGGAGTTATAATCTGAATGGACCACAGTTTTATAAGTCATCTTTAACTGACTAAACTTTACTATGTAGTACTTGAGTGCATTTTGTAGCTATGTTATACCAATATACTAATGAGTATATTTATATATAATATATATTATACATATATATATGTTATACATATATTATACTATACCCTTATAACAATATACTAATGAAGTTACTAATTAAAATATTTTTATCTATTGTAATGAACTTTATATTCCCTTTTCATTAAGGAATTTTTATTTTTATTTCTAAAATAGAATCAATAACACAGCTAAAAAATTAATTACACCACGCATTTCATATATTTTATCTTAGCTCCAAATTTTTTCAACTCTTGGAGGTTAAAACCAGGTTGAACTGCAGTAACCTTTAATTCATTTACAGTATTTTAAACCTCTTACTTGCTTTTTAATGTCAAACCGTAAAAATATCCTTTATATCTACAATAAAAAAAAAAAAAACTTTTAAGCTGCTATCAAGTTTGTGTAAGCTGTGTGGCCACCTAGCATTCCAATATGAAATTAAGGCCATTTTCATTTCATGCCAGTAAGGCAAGTATACCTTTGGTAAATTATAGTTTGAAAATTTTATATTATATTTTTATTATATTTTTTTAAGCTTATTAACTCTTTTCTTAAAAAGGTATTATTTTGTTTCTCAGGTTAGATCTAGAACATAGTTTCCTTCCTCCTCCCCTCCTGGCCTCACCCTCCCTCCCTCCCTTCCTCCCTCATTGTTCCTTTACTTGGTAGTCTCCTAGACAGAATGCTGTCCAAACAGCACAAAACTTGGAAGCAGGTAAGTCGACAGCCTGTCTCTGTCAAGACAGGGTAGGCAAGTCCTTCATAATTCCTGCTTTACAATCAATGTCTGTCAGAGAAACAGGGCCAAATGGCTGAAGATTGATGCTGTAATGTATGGAGAGAAATTGGGAACTGTCCAGGCAACCACTGGTATGTCATTTCTTAGTTTTGGAAGCTGCTGGCCATGCACTTTCTGTATATTCAGATATATTTATCCCTCTCAGTTCTCTGAGGTGGTTGAAGATTATATAGCTAGAGTCTCATAGTTAAATTTTGAGTTGTTTAGGAATTAAGAGGGTGTTCTGTATCTAAGATGTTTTTAATATTGTGATGCAAGTTAGGATGGAAGCTGAGTTGGATATAGAACTTTAAACTCATGGAGATGGTTAGATAGTAGAATGTTAAAGTCAGGGTGCAAATACATATGGACTAGATATTGGGAATGTATGGTAAGCCCTATAACTCTCATAATTGTGGCCTAATTATTTCGATTGTTTTGTATTGCATTTATTGTTATAAGATAAAGAGCCATTTGTTGGACTGAAGTGGGAGCTGTTGGGGGGAAAAAGATATACCTTAAACTTAAAAAAAAGGAAGGGAATGGGGGATTGGGGGATTGAGGGGAAAGAGGTTGGGAGGGTGGGACTGGAGGGGGGAGTAGGGAGGGGATTGTGATTGAGATGTAACTTGAAGAAATAAAAAATACATTAAAAAATTAATTGCATAGTACCTGTGCAAGATGTGTTACCATGTATAGTCTAATTTATACCTCTTTCTGAATATATTGGTCTGATATTATTAATTCTAGAAACATAAACTAAGATCAGGAAAGTCTGAGGCCATAGTGTGTTGATTCTTATACCTGAGATTCTTATTCTTGCTGATTGATCCCCAACTCTACACTTCTGTTTTCCTAATTGCTTGTGAAAAGAGAGAGAAGCTACTGGAGAAGTGATGGGATTTGCAGGCTAGATGCTGTGTAAGTGGCCTTTATAGTTTACGCTGATCTAGGTATCTTTGGTTCTTTTTAGGTTATAGTAAGTGTCTATTGTTCAACGGCTGTAATTTATTGAATGAATGAGTCAGCTAAGAAAGTTAATTTACAATTTTAAGAAGTTTCTCTTGGGTCTGGAGCAATGTCTTGGCTGTTAAGAACACTTGCGGCTCTTGCAGGGGACGTAGGTTCATTTGCTAACACCCACATTGTGGCTCACAACCATCCTTAGCTCCTGTTCTAGTAGATGCAATGTGCACTTTTAGTCTCATGAGCAATAGGCACACTCTGCATATATGTACATGCAGGAAAAACATTAATACTCATAAAATAATAGCAAATTATTAAAAATATTTCTCCTAATTTTTTAAAGAAGTCTCAAGTTTCTGGCTGGAAAATGTACACTGAATGTTATTAGACTTTGAGTTCAGAAGTCAAAACATGGACCATTTGCTAGTGGGTAGGTGTTGGGCTGTTGTTCCATTTCTCTTATGTAATGCCTAACTTACCCAGAGACTCATTTATGAAGTACAAAGACATTCGTATACTTAGGCTGCTTGGAATGGGCACTTGTCCTCTGTAGGTTCCCAATGCATGTTAACCATTGCTACTTTTTATAAACTAGTAAAACTTTTAAAGATGTTGTCACTTTTAAGAAAAATTGCCATCAGCTATTCTTAATTTAAACAGCTTAAAGGTTTTTTTTTTTTACAATTTCTGACCATTTCATATTTCTAAACCTTAAGTCAGAATGTTAGGTTTTAAATGTTACTATAGTCATGTAATGTATGAAATGCTGAAACATGACAGAATTATATAATGAAGTTAAATCTCAGGGATAAATATTGACTAGCGATTATTTAAACAGGTTTGTTTACAGAGAGGTGGTATTTGTAAATAATATGTTCAGTTTTATGGCTTCTGGTTTAGATTAAGTAATGATTAAGCAAAATTGGGACCCTTTTAAATCCAGTGGTACCGATATATCAAACTCACACTTAAATTCTGTTTTTAGTGTAGCAAAATGTTTTGAATTAGGTAAGTTCATAAGCCATGGCATGATCAGTAAAATTAGAATAATAAAAGTGGATCCTTGTGTTTAATATTTGCAACAGGACACTTGACTTACTTTCTCCATTTTTTCATCTGAGTAGAGGCAGAGCCACAAGGCTATGCTGCAGCCATCACCATAATTCCTTACAAATGTGCTGATCATCCTATAAAACAGCAGCCAAATAAATATCCAAAGATGTTTCTTTTCTTTTAAATCCAATATTTAGATACTTAAATGTTTCTTAGTTCTTCCTGAATAAATATTAAAAACAAAAGGGGAAATGATATAAAATATATATAAGAACAAAACAAAACCCTACAAGAGAAACTATTACAAATTATTATTTTCAAAAATAAAATTAACTCTTAACTAATTAATCATGGAGATAAAGCAATACCCTTTCATGCTTTATGACAATTTAATAAATATTACTAAAATATGGCAACTGCCACCATAGCTCATTAGCAAGCTGTCTGTGTTATATGAAATTATCTGGAATTATTTGGGGGAGTTGGTTTGTCTTGTAATACACACTAACTTCTGAAGAAACTCAGGAGCCTATGGTCCCTGCCCATCAGCTAACCCCAGGAGGCTGCAGTAGGATTTCTCTTCTTACAAATTCATGACATTGAGAGACAATATAGAAAAGACAGGGAGGAAAAGAAAGGAAGGGAAGAGAAACTTTGGTGACTAAAGCTGTAAAATCAGACTGCAAGCCATAAATCAAAAACCACAAAGTTAGTGCATCCATGTAATATGTTCAAATATAAGTGGGACATCAGGGCTTCTAGGATTTTCACAATATGAACTCTCAGTCTTGGAATGTGCAGATGAAATTAATTTCCACAATGGTGGTAAAATGCTGCATGTATCATGCTACTGGTCAACATGGGTGAATGTAGCTTCATATATTTGCCACTATCAACTTAAGAGATATTTTCATTGCCTTATATTCTGGTTTATGTGCATATTACATTATCTCATAAATTATGTCCTAATTTTACACTTAAAATCACGTATCTTGTCACAATCAATTGGGTATGAATAGAAACAGAGAGAATGGTATGTTCCACTAATCATCTATGTAGAAGGGAAAGTGTATACTTTAAAGATAATTTCATTTAATAACCTTCCCTAAAACGAGGTGGTTAGAAAAAATTTTCACTCAAAGATCTGACCTCTAACCTCTGAGTAACTAGAATACTACTCTATAAAATTTGGCTAAAGGTAGAATCAAATGATCATTACCTAGTGTGCATTTTTGTACCAGATTCATTTTATTACAGAGGTAAACTTTTAGAACAGATTAATAGCATAAATATGAATGAGTTGTTTGGAGCTATTTGGGGAAAATTGTAAGGAGATATTATTTTTATTAGTTTTACATCTGTGCTGTCTAGAGTCATCTGGGAAGAGAGAATCTAAATTGAGAAAATGCCACCACTGGATTGGCCTTTGGTCAATTTTCAATGCCTTTCCTTGATTGATGATTAAAGGTCTGCCGTGAATCTGTTTTATTTGATTAATAATAGACAAGGGAGGCCCAGCTCACTGTGGCCAGTGCCAATTCTGGGCTGGTGTTCCTGAGTATTATAAGAAAGCATTCTGAGCAAGGCATGGCGAGGAAGCCTTCTGCACCTGTTCTGCCTCCAGGTTCCTGTCTTGAGTTTCTGCCTTCAGTTGTTTCCCTGACTTCCCTGAATGGCAGACTAAATGCTGAAAGATAAAATAAATGCTTCCAAGCTGGTTTTGATCAGTGTTTTATCACAATAGAAAATGTAACTAAGATAAAATCTATAGCCTCCCAATTTGTTTTTTTTCTAAAATCCTAATTTCAGATTGTAACAAAAATTCAGTTTCATATTATATCATAAATTTGCATATATTGTGAGTCTAGCTATTTCCAGTAAGCAAAGTCATTCTTGGTTAATTTGAAACAGGGGACTATTTGAAAATTTCATAGAAAGAGTAATTGATAAAAAAGCCCCATATATTTAAAGCACCTAAAATTAGATGGATGTGGCAGTGCATCCTTGTAATCCAGAACTTGGCAGGTGGAAGCAGGTCATCTTTGCCTATATAGTAAGTTTCCGGTTCCTTTGGGCTATAAGAGACTCTGTCTCTGAAAACAAAGAAGCAAACAAACCAAAAGAAAGAATGAAAGAAGAGATGAAAGAGAGAAAAGAACTAGCTACAATAATACACATATGATCATTCTATTTCAAATTATGTTAATACACAGGGTAGCATGATTAGTATCGGCAATGTCTGTATATAAGTGATATTTTCCTGAAGAGCAGTGAGATAAAAATAACAAAGAAAAAGTAGATTGCCATACATATACAGGCATTGGACTTGCATATAAAGATACTTAAAGAAACATTAAAAATCACCAAACATAACAATGATGAAGACAAAATTAATAGATTTATTTAGACAGCTGAGGCCTGATGGACTTATCTCAATGAATCTGTTTTCAGATGCAGTTATAAAAAGCTGCCTCACATCTCACAGAAATGATTTGATGTTGTTTTGTGTGGAAACAGCCTGCCTCATGTGATTGTTCACTGAAGCTCTCCATCTAGAAGGTGGCTATGTGACTTGAAATTTAAATATAAAGCAAATTCAATCCGGTGCCTTGATGCCAGCCTGCTGGTCTGCTGTGTGGAGAGGAGGGGTGAGTTGGAGGGCAGAGGGCTGAGTCAAGATGGGGATGGGTGAAAGGGGATACTTCAAACTTTGCAGCTGGAGGATCATGCGGTGCCACAAGAAGCAACTTACTAGGCTGAATAATTCAGGATGTGATACTAATTTTGAGTCTAGAGAAAATTGCTTTCTCACTGTGCCAGAAAGGGACAGTGAGACCAAAAGTCACAGACTAAATCGAAGGAGAGCAAACCCCTTAAACTAGTACCATGCTAAGTCTGCATGTTTAAGTTCGCAAACATAGAAATAAAAATTATAACCCTTTCTAAAACAGAGCACATTATTTTGAGAAATAATGCATAAATGCTAGAAAATTATTTTCAAAGATGTCTTTTAGGCATTAATGCAGAGACTCCCAGTAAGTGGATCGACATTTGTATTTCACATTCCTTGGTGAATTCTGTGGAAAAATGTAACAGATTTATCATACTTTTATACTTACAGAATCTTATAGGTGTCAGGAATGACCTTTTGTGCTAATTAACCAGTCTTCCATAAATACAGAACTGATAAATGTTAATATTTATTAGATTTCTACAATCCAGATGTTCCTCCCTGGCTTCTGGTCTTTCATAGATGAATTTAGGTAAGATTATTTCTGCAATGGAACCAAGGTATCCTTTCATGCATTCATTTATTTTTCTTCCTTGAGAAGTAGGGTGAATTATGAATGTTTCCCACCAAAGCACTTTATCCTTTCTATAGATTTGGACTATCAGCATTTCCATTCACATGTAGGACCATTTCAGAACTGGGTCCTAGGTTGCTTTTCCTTCAAAGTTCAGACAGCCTCTTGAGAGGTGAGTTTCAGAATTGAAGAGAATGATGATGTCAAACATTCACCTCAAAGGTGAAGTCTGTCTCCTCTTCCCTCATTGTGTGTTTTCAGGAAAAGGCTAGATCCAGCTCTGAACAGGAAAAATGAAAGCCTGCGAAAGACTGAGAGAGCAAATGTGAGATTTACACTAAGATAGCCAAGGCGAGCTTTCTGGGCATGAATACTTTTTAAATTAACCTGCTAGCAAGCATCTGCTACTGTAAATTGCCAACATATCATCATTCCTGAGGAAAAAATGGCCATAATAGCTGATAAAATCTGTAGAGTCATGCACAGTCAAGAATAAAATTCAGTTGGTTTTTACATAACCCTTTGCCTGATATGAGCAAGTATTTCCCCAGACTCAAATAATGTGGCACTTGGAGATATCGAAGCAGGCTGGCTACACAGGCATATGCAGGTTCCCTGGAATATACTCTTAATTTTGAGTGCAGTGTACTAGGGTTGCTGTCCAACAATTTGTATACACACTCTTTAGCGGACACACTTGGATCAGGGTAATGAAATATTTGAGAATAGATCCAAGGAGTAAGTCACTGCATATAAACAGTTGTCTTCCTGGGGGTCTTGGTCCATCTGGATATTTTGTTCTGGTTTAATGAAATCACATATAGAGAACAACAGAGAAGCAGTCGATAAATTTCAGTTCCACCATTATAATTTAAGTACTTTAATTGCAGCCAAGGTTTGATCTTAACAGCATTCTACAACTTAGAGCATACTAACTGATTTTTATAGCTATTTAATGATAAAGAAATGGAGATTTGTTATCACTGGATGAACATATCTTCATAATGAAAGTCATTGTCACTGACTTGAATCTCCTCAGTTTGTGGAATCATGTATACTGATAAGTGTGAGATATGCTCACTGACCAACACTGATGCCTCTAAATCATTAAAATGCCTAAATGCAGCCTGTCAGCACACATCTATAATTCTAGCTCTTTGGGAGAGCATGGCAGGAGGCTCATAGATTCAAGGAATACCTTTGCTACCTAGGGAGTTAAAGGCCAGCCAAAGCAACCTGTGAGAGTGTTTCAAATGTCAAAATAGGGGAAGGACAGGGGCATAACCCAGATCTCATTGGTAGAGAATTTTCCTAGCAAGGCCCTAGGTTCCAACTCCCCAATACTGAAAAGAATTAAGTTTACTTTGGAACAAAATGCAGGCATGCAAGCATGCCGTTAATGCCACATACGATGTCAGTCACACACATTTACATTAGTGCCCATCAAACATGTGTAAGACACAATGTTTTGTAGAGTAATGTGTGAAAAATCCAGCTAAGTGTATTTCTCCTATAGTTTAGCTATAAATAGCAGCAGAAATATTTTGTGTGGATTGTGAAGCATACAAAAGGTATACACAACTAAAATTGATATTGGAAAATGGCTAAAAAATCACGACCCCTATAATTGTCTCGTCATGTCTCAAAGGATTCACATTATGCAAAAGCCATTTTACGTGAACCTATAGATTTCAGTGGGCTTTGTTGTGCTGAGTGGTACGTCCCAGTTCTCGGATCAATAAAGTCTGGGAAGCCGGGCGGTGGTGGCACACGCCTTTAATCCCAGCACTTGGGAGGCAGAGGCAGGCGGATCACTGTGAGTTCGAGGCCAGCCTGGTCTACAAAGTGAGTCCAGGACAGCCAAGGATACACAGAGAAACCCTGTCTCGAAAAACCAATAAATAAATAAATAAATAAATAAATAAATAAATAAATAAATAAATAAATAATAAAAAATAAAAAATAAAAAAATAAAGTCTGGGAATCTGTGCTCAGCTCAGACCAGACCAATGCCTGAACTCACTTATGCTCCAAAGGACAGGTGCAGGGAGGGGATGACAGAAGCGTAAGTTCGACCCAGCTCCTACAATTCAGTACTGTGACCTCATTTTACTCGGGCTGTTTCCGGAAACAGAACAGCATGTGACTCTACAGCAACATTTTCACCTTCTTATTATGTTTTGACTTTGTTTGCTTTTCATTAAAAGGTGGTGAATTCAACTGCGTAATCCACTATTGTGATCTCTGGTTGCTTGGGTTTTCCTTGGGCTTTCCACTCAGACCCAGCTGACTTTTGCTGTGTCTGAATCTACTCAGTTGTCCAGAAGTTGCCTCTGCTCCAGGCAGCCGTGCAGACGGTGATGGACAGAACCCCAGACAAGCAGAAGCAGCACAGAGGGGCTTTCTCTTCACGCTGGGTTTCTGGTATTAGGATTCAGCAGGCTGGAACAAAAGCAAAGTTCCTGGATTTCTCTGTTTCTGGTATTAGGATTCAGCAGGCTGGAACAAAAGCAAAGTTCCTGGATTTCTCTGTTTCTGGTATTAGGATTCAGCAGGCTGGAACAAAAGCAAAGTTCCTGGATTTCTCTTACTTTTTGAGGACAGTTCTTCCCTTAGAAATCCAGAATGGACAAGACACCCCAGAAGTGGAGTAGAACTTTATCATCAAGAAGGGAGACCTGCCACAGCCAACGTTAGGGCTTCCCTGGCTTGTCCACACCTGACTCATCCCACTGGCCAGTCACTTTGCCTCCACAGCAGTGAGAACTTTTGATAAGATTGATCTTGTTGTCTTCCTTTGTCCTTATTTTTGACGGAATTTTATTCATATCTCTCAGTTCCTTCTTCACAAGTTTTATTAGGCGCTTTTTGAAAATCGAAGCAGAGACAGTGAAACATGCGTTTCCTGCTTTCTCCAGCAAGGACATTGCTGAATCTCCTCATCCATTCTGCTGAAGGTCATTTCCCACTTTGTATTCAGCTAACACAGCAAATACCAGTTGAGTATTTATACCTGTGCGATTTCCCTACTAATGCCAAGCTAATTAATGACGTGTGTATTTCCAGCACTTATCATTGTAGTGATATAAATTAAATTTTTCAAGTGCAGTGAAATTTCATTAAACCCAAAGCTTTTTAGCTCTGGTAATAAGACATGTGAAGAATTAGGAGAAATAATTGACTGTGTTTCAGAACAGATGCATTTAATAATAGGTCAGTTGAGCAGAATTGGCCAATCTATGTTGAATACATGATTTTCCCAGGAATAGTGGATGGAACAATATGGTAGAGGTTACATTTGAGTTTAAATCACAGAAGCCGTTCACACTCTGCCTTCTAGTTCCTGGCCATCCCTTGACTATGCACCACTTCAACATCTTCTCACAACCTCCAATTCAAAATCTATTTATTTTTCATAAGTGCTAAACACTATAACTCTGAATAATGTGTCATATGTGTGTGCACTTGAATTTTAACACATTTTTCTGCAAAATCATCTTTTTCTGCCATTTGACCAGTCATTACTATGATAAGTTGTGATTTTCTGAATTATGCCATGCATGGCTGAGAAGGACTTGATTTTCAATAATATTCATTCTCTTGTCATATGGATAGATTTATAGGCCCACCATTCTACAGATGAAACAATTGATTCTTTGTTTTACTTTTTTTGTTTGTTTGTTTGTTGTTTGAATTTCCAAGACAGGGTTCCTCTGCTTACACATGGCTGCTCTGGACTCACTCCGTAGACCAGACTAGCCTTGAATTCACAGAGTTCCACCTGCCTCTGCTTTCCAAGTGCTGGGATTAAAGGCCTGCTCCAGCATGCCAGGTTAGTTTAGTACTTTTATGGGACTCAAGAATGTGTGAATGAGTTTACTTGGTTTCTTGTGTCTTTTCTTAGGGATTTTTTTTCTTTCTTTTTACTTTTGAAGGTTTGTCTTGTCCACTTTGATTGATATGATTTTATTTTGTGTTATATTTTATTTGTTTTGTTATGTTTTGCTGTTTAAAAAATAGAAAATATTAAAACCTGAAGAAAAACATACTATGCTATTGTATTTCATTTTTAATAGAAAACTAATATGAAAACTCCATCTCAAAGGCGAGGTTTTCTAATATTTATTCAGTTTTAGCATTTAGAATAAGAAACTTCTCAAATAATCATAATAATAAAAGAAAATAAACTTCTCATAGCCCTGAAGATTTCTCAAGCAGAAGAATATGAACTCAGAAAGCTCTGCTGGTTGCCTTGAGTTCAGATAATCAAAGAAAGGAGTCTATGGTCATATATTTTTCAACTAAAAGTTATTCTTCAATTTTTTTTTGAAACTGTGAATCTTCAACAAAAGTCTAGAAATAACAGTTTTAACTCTCCATGACATTGTTTGGCCCACAAAATTATCTTCTTTGTCATGTGTATCTCTGGCTACATCTCAAATGGTCCCCAAGGCAGTATGCAAAAGTATTGACTTTGTAGCCGGAATACCTGGGCTCACTCTCAGCTAACTCTTAGCTTACATATTCTGCTGTGTGATATATAGCCTAAACACCACCTCTGAACCTTCTAGAAATGTGAACTCTCATACCCCACCTTAGACCTACTTTGTCAGATATGGTGGGTGTACATAAAGGAGTCTGTGTTTTAATGTGCCTTAGAGAGCATGCTGCTGCTGGCTTGATCTAGAAAGTAACTGACTTAATTGTTCAGTGGGCATAATGCTTACTTTCTCACAATGTCTGTTTTATCATGTTACTATGCTAGTTCAGCAGAATAAAGTTGTTCCTGTGTAATATATATATGGCTAATTAAACTATTTATCCAGTATTTATATTATTGTTAATTGATTTCTGCTCTTAATCTTTAAGCAGCCATTAAAAATGAGCACACAGAGACTGCATGGATTTTAATAAGCCTTGGCCTGAATTGTGCAATCCTAGCCCATCTAAGCTAGCTCTTAATTCTATTACCCAAATATGACCCCATATATACATACGTCCCCTTGGACTGCCATTCTCCACTATATGCCGATGTTCCTGGCCATGTGGAATGAGGTTCCTTTCTCTAACCCATGGTGTGTGGCTCCTTCTTCCTGCTGCTGGCTGGAATGAATTAATCCTCTGTCTAAAGTGCAGGCTTCCTGTTCTAATCTCAGGAAGTCACACTTTCTCTGTCTTTGCCCAATCTCAGGTCTCGGCATTTTATTTAACCAATTGGAGTCAATGTAAGTAACAGATAAAAAGCAGGACCAATTAATTAACATTTAGAATGCTTAACACTACCCCAACATTCCTGTATCTTCCACATGTGTTTGGCATGTAGTAGGTATTGTAACAACACAGGGCATGCTATGAGAGTAGCCTGACCTCTACAGGTCCCTGAAACTGAGCACATTTGAGAACTAGGTTCCAACATTCTGCTTCCTTCTAAAACTCATTGTGCAAATCAAGAGTGAAAATTCAAGACCACAATCCAAGCTTTGGAACTGGATGTTATTAAAATTTCATCCTGTAACATCTTTCATTAGTTTCGTATTCTTTCAAATGCCTACCCTTATTTTACATTTCTTTTTTTTTGTATTTTTTTTCCTTTATTTTTTATTTCAAGTTACATCTCAATCGCAGTCCCCTCCCCCTCCAGTCCCACCCTCCCACCCTCAACCCCCCACCCTCTTCCCTTTTTTTTTTCTTTTAAGTTTAAGGTATATCTTATTTCCCCCTACAGTTTCCCCTTTCAGTCCAACAAATGGCTCTTTCTCTTATAATAACAAATACAATAGAGTACAACAGAGGTAATTAGGCCACAGTTATGAGGGTTATATGGCTTAACGTACATTCCCAATGACCAGTCCATATGTATTTGGTACCTGACTTTAACATTCTACTATCTAAACATCTCCATGAGTTTAAAGGTCTATATCTGACTCAACATTCATACTAACTTGCAACACAATTTTAAAGGCATCTTCTTAGATCTATAACACTCTCTTGACTCCTAAACAACTCAAAATTAAATTATGAGACTCTAGCTATCTGTTCTTCAACCACCTCAGAGACCCGAGAGGGATAAATATATCTGATTTTATAGGAAGTACAGGGCCTGCAGCTTCCCAAACTAAGAAATGACATATCTGTGGCTGCCTGGACAGTTCCCATTTTCTCTCAATACATTATAGCATCGATCTTCAGTCATTTCTATTCCACTACAAACTCATTTTTTTTGCCCTGCCTGCTATATTCATTACCTACTTTATTCATTTTCTTTTTGGGTCTCAATATTTTCTAGAGTATCTTTTCCTCATTCTCATAATGTATAATCTCAAATACTCAAAGAAAATATACTTGACAGAAGATTGATCAGCTAAAATCAATGAATACAAATGAGTGGTTCCTTTGTCTCATCAACACGTGGGATGTCACCTCTTCTCTGTCACATACCAAAAGGGAGTAAATATGAGGTCTTCATTAATAATGGCGATATAATGTTATTGTGTATAAGAACCCACATTATGTCAGATACAATTTAGTAGCATAAAATTGGATGATTAGTCTTTGTGAGTTAAATATTTTCCTAATTTATACTTTAATCATGGTCATACACAGAGTCAGAGTAAGGAACTAGCATTTAAAATATATTTTGATCCAGTAAGCTTCAGTGTAGTGATTCTCTTTTGTGCAGTTTTGGGGAACATTCTGGGAAATGTAATACCAACAGCATATTCTTAGGGAATCATTCCTCTTTGAACTCTAACTGCCCTTTGACAGCCTTCCTAGTTCTGCATCCACAGTCTCTGTGTGTCCTGCTTACTGCTCCTCTCAGTCAGTCGCCTCTTCTGCACAGCTTGTCACAGTGTGTTTATGAATCTTCTTCTGTATCTTTGCATTTGTTCATTTTCGGTTTAGAAAGCCACCTCATGCCTTCTCTGATATATTCCCATGTGTTGATTTATTGGGTTTTGAATAAATGTTTTGTAAGTATTTCTAATCCTCATATCTGGATGCAACAGTTATAAATAATGGTTAGAATAGGAGTGATGGAGGAGTAATTCATAAATTGATTTAATACACAGAAGTTGCAGACTTAAACATTGATTACAATTAATGGAAGAGTCTCTGGTATACTTCAGAATATTACTTATTTAGTTTGAATAAATAAGTATGTGCCTTATTAAAATTATTTCTCTAAATGAATCATTAAATGCTCCTTAGAATGTCTGTGGTTTCAAGAAACAAGTTAGAAATGCTCCTACACAAACACTGATGAAATATCTACATCAAAGAACATGACTTAGCTGGCAAAACAGTCTATTTATACAGAATTATCTAGCATTTATAAAAATCTAGGTCTTCCAAGACTATCAAAAGGGGAAAACTCAAATGCTCATTCTGAACAACTAGGCGTAATAAATGTCAATGCATCCTTATTCTGATACAAAGAAGGATTTTTCAGCCTCAGTAATGTTAAAATTGTGGACTCATAAAATCTTTTGTGAGGCTTCCCTCTGCATAAGAAGTTGTTTACTCCTATCCTTGGCTTCTGCATATTGGCTACCAATAGCAGTGTAGACTGCTTGACCCCTCAAATCATGATAACAAAAACAAGCAAACAAATAAACACCAAAAAAAAAAAAAAGATTCCAAATATTGCCCAATGCTTTCTACTGGGCAAAATGCTCCTAACTCAAGATTTACTGGTTTAAACTGTGAACAATTTTGAAAGACTCAGGGCCGGGGTAGGTTAGGAAAGCAAGGGCTTGCTTCAGTTATGTACCAACTGGTGACCCTAAGAAATTCCAAAACATAGGTCCAATTAAATAGTCAAGAGATGGCCCTGTTTAAGCTTAATGAGTTCCAGAATAAATCTATAAGTCATGAACAAGTAAAAGAGATTTTAAGGAGGAGAAGGTGGGCTAATTGGTAGAGAGAAAGATATGAAAAAGGGTAGAGAGTGAGTAATCAAAATGCAGTATATACATAAACAAATTTGGCACAGAGCAAACAGTGAAAAAGGAAAGAAAATACAGGCTGAGTGAGATGGCAAATGCTGTAGTCGGCCTCTAGTAGGTGAATTGAATCATAAGTTCAGGTAAGTCAAGACCTTGTCTCGAAACAAACAATTAATTCCTGCAAAAGAAACTATTATTTAGAAAATTGAGGCTTTAAGGTTCACTTACAAGGTGCATGCTGGCAAAGCACACATCAACTTTTAGCATTCTGTGACCCAAAATAGAATTCCTTTGTGCATATTTATCTTAGACCCTTCCATAATATTATATACATATGATGCTTCTGTTTCTTCAATTTCTGTAAATGCTTTATCTAGCCCAAATATTGCAAGATAGTAAATTAGTTCTAGCAAAAATATATAAAATATGTAAATATTATATATATATATATATATATAAACTCATAGAGGATCAAAGAAATGCTTCATGGAGGACAAAGTCAACCAGTGGAAAATTGAAATCAATGTATGTGCGTCACATGGGTGCCGTTGCTTGCGGATGCCAAAAGAGGACTTCAGATCCCTGGAGATAGAGGTGACTGTGAGCTGCTGAAGGTGTATGTGGGAGCTGGAAACTACACTTTGGAATTCTGCTATAGCAGCAACTGCTTTTAACTACTGAGCATATCTTCAAGTCCAATATTAGCTTTTGGTAAATTTTTAAATTTTTATGGTTCATGATCATTTAGGTGTTCAGCCCATGTTTTACTATGAGTCATGGTTTAAAATCCTTAAAAGCCTCCATAGGGGAAAAAATTAGGCATTGCTCACTAAAATCTGAGATAATAAGAGATGGAAAGGGAGGGAGCAGGCACAGGGTGCCCTTGACAGAGATTTGTGTTCTTTCTGAGGCAAGCCACACATAAAATACAATTGTTACCACTGAAGGATAAACAGAGACTACATATGAAGGAGTCCTATGCTGTCTTCAACTGTCTGCCTGAAGGCATTTTCTACTCTACAGCATCAGGAGAGAGAGACAAGTCAGAGTATGGCAGACCCTGAGATAAGAGATGTGCAGAATATGGCATTCAAAGATGTTTTCGTAACTTTAGATTTTTTGTATATCAAGACATATCAACTCCTGACAGCACCCCCAATTCTCCTCCAAGTAGAAGATGAGCATCGAAGAATCTCCAGTGGGAGATGATTGAATTAGTCGCAAGCCTATCTCTTGGTAGGAAAAGCCCCTTGCCCCAACTGTAGACAGAATGCTGTCCAAAAAGGACAAAACCTGGAAGCAGGTTAAGTCAACAGCCTAGCTCTGCCAAGACAGGGTAGGTAAGTCCTTCATAAATCCTGCTCTACAATCAATGTCTGTCAGAAAAGCGGGGCCAAATGACAGAAGATCGATGCTGTAATGTGTGGAGAGAAAATGGGAACTGTCCAGGCAGCCACAGGTATGTCATTTCTTAGTTTGGGAAGCTGCAGGCCCTGTACTTCCTATAAAATCAGATATATTTATCCCTCTCGGGTCTCTGAGGTGGTTGAAGAACAGATAGCTAGAGTCTCATAATTTAATTTTGAGTTGTTTAGGAGTCAAGAGAGTGTTATAGATCTAAGAAGATGCCTTTAAAATTGTGTTGCAAGTTAGTATGAATGTTGAGTCAGATATAGACCTTTAAACTCATGGAGATGTTTAGATAGTAGAATGTTAAAGTCAGGTACCAAATACATATGGACTGGTCATTGGGAATGTAGGTTAAGCCATATAACCCTCATAACTGTGGCCTAATTACCTCTGTTGTACTCTATTGTATTTGTTATTATAAGAGAAAGAGCCATTTGTTGGACTGAAAGGGGAAACTGTAGGGGGAAATAAGATATACCTTAAACTTAAAAGAAAAAAAAGAGGGAAGAAATTGGGGGGTTGAGGGTGGGAGGGTGGACTGGAGGGGGAATAGGGAGGGGACTGCGATTGAGATGTAACTTGAAGAAATAAAAAATAAAGGAAAAAAAAGAAAGTTTAAAAAAAAGAAGTTAGAATTCTTAAATGAGTTGTCTAAAGTTTCTGGAAATTTTAGTATAGTGTCAGGGAGAAAAGATCTGTGATAAATAATTTTTAAAGAGTCAAGTAATTAGTAATGTAAAAGCCCACAGACTTGAAGTTTAGCTTTGATATTTCTGATTTCATACTCTGTCTTAGAAAGGGAGGTAAGAGATTGTGTCATAGGAAGAATTTTTCCCTTTGCTCTGCCTGTAATATCTGGAGATGATGAGAACCCTTAACTATGTGGAATAGGTTGATTTAGAACAGAAATTTTGTTTTTCCTCAGATATAAATTTAAACTTACATTCTACTCACTGCAAAAAAAAAAAAATAAAAAAGTAAGGAAATGGAATGAAAAATGGTTTAGAAAATGTAAAAGTCAAAAGCAATCATTCCAAATTTGTCTTTTATGTATCACATTTTGCTGTCTTCTCACTTTTCAACTTCCTTCTGATCACATCCTTAGCATGAAGATTTCTAGTGTCCAGAAAATGTAGCTTTTTGACACCAGCATCCAACTGCCTCACTCAGTTCTTCTGACCTAGGAAATTAAAGTTCATGAAAGTTGGCAGGCATCTTTTATTTATTTTATATGCAAAGAGAGAGGGATTGGATTTAAGTCTGCATGTTATATGTCAAATCAGGCCCAAGTCTAACCTAATAAAAAGGTTAAAGATGCAAAACTTTTTTTGTTGTTTTTTTAAGACAGAGTTTTTCTGTGTAATAACTCTGGCTGTCCTGAACTTGCTCTGTAGACCAGGCTGGCCTCAAACTCAGAGATCCGCCTGCCTCTGTCTCCCCAGTATTGGGATTAAAGGTGTGCCCCACCACACCCAGCTGATATGAAACATTTTATGTATTTTTTTAAATGATGAAAAAGAAACAACAAATCCATGCAACGTCATCAAAATCTCCACTTAAAAAACCCAAGGACCCTGGTGAAGTACCCATTTTAACTGACACAGGATATCACCTGCTAAGTTGTCACTTGTCACCACTCAGTTCATCACGAAGGTTTTTTTGTTTGTTTGTTTGTTTGTTTGTTTTGGTTTGGTTTTTTTTTGCCCAGTCAGATAAGAGAAGCAAATCCATTCTCCAAGAGTGAGTTTTTCACATGGATCACATCCACTAGTGATTTCAGATCCCTTAACCCTCACAGTAACCCAACACTTCCTGCTCTCTTCTGCCATAGGCAGTTCTGGGATGCTATATGGGCCACCCTTTCGTCTAGTGAATATTTCCTATTTTGTTTGTTATAAGCCTCCATCCTAGAGCAGGAGGACTTCTTCCAATTGTGTCAGATGCGCAGTGTTCTCTCCTTCAGCCCATTACATTTTATACCAAGGAATATTTCAGAGACCTCTCTATTCATCAATGTTAATCATTTTTCCTTTGTTTTAAGTCTTTTCCTAAATGTCCATGTGGTCTGAGGATGCAGTGGTAAACATCTGGCTGTCTCCACACAGAGATAATCATGTAATGCAGTAAGAGAATGGATCCAGCTGTTGAATAATTCAGGGCTGATACTGAGGAAGAGCTGTAGGAGGTCCTAGGAGTAAGGACCATAAGTTGTGTGAAGGACTTGGGTATGCGAACAAGTCAGAAGAGAGGGCACAAGTTGTGTCCAGAGAGAGTTTCAAGAATTGACAGTGGAGTTTGAGTTTTAGAGCCCTCGTCTTCTCTGTTGGAGACACAGCAGATGCTGCCTGAATCTACTTGAGGCTGCTTTTTCAAGGACATTCCTTAAAGTGGATAATGTTTATGGACAGGGACATTTTTCTCTTTTATTACTGGTATTTCTGAGACTCTCTTTCAATAGTAACAAGACAGCACTTGTGATCTTTTTTCTTTTTTCATATCCACCATTTCTCCCTTGTTTCTTTTGCTTCCATTCTACTTAAATCTAGGCAAGTATCTTGATTTGGTTATTAAACTTATTGGTATCAAGCTTGTTCTTTGGTGGTCCCAAGTTAGACTCACAGTATGGTTTTCCATGGTTGCCATCTAGCTATCTCACACTCCATTTTCTGGATGGTTATATAGCTCTTTTGTTTCATTCTATTTTATTTTCCTTTTGGCTAAATTGTACTGACAACCTGTTTTTTTTTTTTTTTTGAAATTGTTTAAAAGTTTCAGAGGCTTTGATTGCATTATACCTAGATCTCCTAGATCCTGTGTTAAAGTGGAGAATGAAAACATACACTTATTCCAATACTGCACATGGGACAAAAAATATGCATCTCACAAACATATACGCGCCACATACACACCAAACCTATACATACCACACACTGTCTCTTACATTATACACTAAACATACCATGTGTATCCTGTAAGTTTGTTTCATTTTGGAGTATGTTCTTTCTCATCAAAGGCACAACTTAGGAGGGCAAAGATCCTGGCACTCACAGCAAGTGGTACCCAGGGCAGCAGAAATGACTGGATGGTTTCTTGGCTGGAGCATCCTGTGAGTGCTGAGTCCTCTCTGTATTTCCAAATGATCTCTTTCTCATGATGATGGAAAGAAGGCAAGATTCAGACATTATGCTAATGGCCCGGCTTAATTTAAGCAGTTAGGAGTTCTCAAGTGTTTTCTTTATTCTTTACAATGCTGCTAACCAAGTTTGCATTTAGTTTGTCTTTAATTTTCTGCCAAAATCCATATAGATGTATTTGTTTGCTCCCCTGGCTGGGTTGATATTAATGTATGTAAGAAGTTAAAAATTTTTGGCATTAAATTATGCTATAATGATATGGAATTGAGTGGACACAAAAAATTCCACTTTCCAGCTAAAGATAAGCTTTAATGACACTAGTGACTTAATCTATATATGTCTTGGTGCCACAGTAGGAAAAAGGCAAATGAAAATTCAAACTTATATTAAGAACTGATTCACTATTGGGTGCTGAGAAAATTAGGGACATCAAGTAAAAAAAAAAAAAAAATGGCCCATGGAATATCGTATCAGTTAATCCCATTTCCTACAAAATGACCCAAGAAAATGAACTTGGATTCTAAAATGCATGATAAAATTTAGTGTTACAATAGCCAAAAAGTGCTCTCTAGAAGAATAATTTTAAATAATATCCTGTTATTTTAAGCTAATACTGCTTAAGAAAGCCAAAGAGAAGAATGAAACAATGTATTTACTGAAGTTAACTAGCAGTCATGAAATAAATTTATGAGATATAAAAATAAGAAGACATAGTAAATAAGCCCATGTAAGATCTTTTGTATTGAACGAACAGTAAGAGTTGGAGAAAGAATTTATGAAATGGAAGAAAATATTATTAACACCTATTATGCGGTCATTTGACCAATATTTCATCTCTTGCAGTTTCTAGTGCTTTATCATTAAAAATTAACACCTCAGTGTATGTATTTCTTCTCCATAGCGTCATATCTGCATATTGTGATTGTCACTACTGGCTTCTCTGGGATATTTTGTTATTGTTATTAATATCATTTGCTTGTTTATTTTCACACCTCCTCTTTTGCATCAGATGAACCCATGAATAATGTTTCCAGTAATTTCTTCTAAATGAGATCAGACTTTCTTTCACTGTGTGCTGTCAGAGCCACAATGCAGAATAATTGCATTTTTAGTTCAATATACAAGGTTATAAACCCTGAAACAGCAGCATTTACACATTTGGTTCATTTCTATTCAATTAGGTCCTAAGAGACAATCTAATCTAGATGGTAGGAAGCTTCTAATATACTTTGGACAAGTGTTTTATTAGTATGGTCTTGGGGTTGTTCCCTCTTCTTATAGATTGAGAATTCACTGGTGTTAACACCATGTTGTGTTCTTTGTAAGGATGGTTTCTGTTCCAAGTTCAGTGTTATGTATCTGGCTTATCAATAAGTACTTTTGATGATTAAAAAGAAAATGTTTAAGATATATTTAAACAGAATGTGTAGTATTCTGGCTATGCTTCATCTATTCTGCAGACTTGTTGTCTGACAACTGTGACTCTTCTATTCAGTTTTGAAATTCTGCAGGACTCAGTAACCACTTTCTGTAGTAAGGTTCCATGAAAAATGTCTGGTTTAATAAATCAGTGAATGTAGAAACATATACCAATCTTAGCAAAGAGAATGCAAGATCCATCCAGCCTCATATACTGGAATGAATAGGATGATATTCTTGAATGTTGAGACAACACTATATCCAGAAATGAATACCTCAACAAAATCTGTCAAGAAAACTATTGTTAAAAATCTATGTCATTATCACAATCGCTAAGGGGGACCTGATAAAAATTCATAGGTATTCATTAAAAAAAAGATAGGTAGTAGGAAAGAAGGTTTCTTTTTACATTGGACAGAAAATGTTTTAATAAACTTTACCTTTAATATAGAAACATGAGAGACTTCTAAAACAAAGAGAAATTATATATACATGGTCGCATCACCACTGACTTCTGCTATTACTTATTCTATAATAAAATTAGTATAAGATGTTGCAGAAAAATAATGTTGGTGATTCTATCACTGTACCTCATGTGATGTTATTAAAGATGAATTAATGATAGGCTCTTGTTTTAAATGTGTTATAGAGATATTAAAAGATTGTTAAATTAATATACTGAATATTAATAGGAGACAAAATATAAAGTGAGTACAGAAAACCATAACCATATTAGAAACTGAAGTCTATTGACTATAATTTGCAAAGAAACATTGTTTCTTAAAAACAAAAGACAAATTTTGCTCTTATTAGTAATAAACACTGCATAATTTAAAGAATGATAGACAATAAAATGGGCTTAAAATATGTTACTGTTCTGTGTTAACTATCACAAAACAGGGTGAAGGACTGGAGTGTGATAATACACTCCAGAAATCAGGAGCCAGGGGCAGGCAATTGGCAAAAATTCTGGACATCCGGGGCTGTAAAGAAAAAAAAAAAACTTGCCTCAAAAATAAGAAGCAAAATACACACACACACACACACACACACACACACACACACACACACACAGACACATGCATGCATAGGCAGAGCAAACATTCACACCAGATACCAGGCTGGGTATGGCCTGCTAAACCATGATTATTATAATACAGAATTTGGAATATTTCTAAACTACATATTATTAATTGTGTGCAAAGCACAAGATAAACTCCATAGGTAAGTTCTCAGAATAGGAATGTATTCTCTATATTTCCACTTTTTTTAAATTTATTTTTTATTTCTTCAAGTTACATCTCAATCACAATCCCCTCGCTGCTCCCCCCTCCAGTCCCACCCTTCCACCCTCTTCTCCCTCAACCCCCCCATCCTCTACCTTTTTTTTTTTAGTTTAAGGTATATCTTTTTCCCCCCAACAGCTCCCCCTTTCAGTCCAATGAATGGTTCTTTCTCTTATAACAATAAATACAAAACAAAACAACAGAAATAAATAGGCCACAATTATGAGAATTATATGGCTTAGCATACATTCCCAATGTACAGTCCATATGTATTTGGCACCTGACTTTAACATTCTACTATGTAACCATCTCCATGAGTTTAAAGTTCTATATCTAACTCAGCTTTCATACTAGCTTGCATCACAATTTTAAAAACATCTTCTTAGATCCAGAACACCCTCTTGATTCCTAAATAACTCAAAATTTAAATATGAGACTGTAGCTATCTATTCTTCAACCATCTCAGAAACCTGAGAGGGATAAATATATCTGATTATATAGGAAGTGCAGGGCCCGCAGCTTCCAAAACTAAGAAATGACATACCAGTGGCTGCCTGGACAGTTCCCATTTTCACTCTATACATTACAGCATCAATCTTCAGCCGTTTGACCCGATGCATGCCGGTAGGATTTGCTGAAGGAGGCAGAGGCAGGAGGATCACAAGTTCAAGGCCAGCCTGGGCTATATTTCTACTTTTTAAGCTATAATCACTGTACAATGATTAAGGTGGATATTGGAAAGTTGTGTGTCATTTCCTTAGTGTTGTTTGCACTTGTCTGTTTCAGTATTTTGTTGTAGTATGCTGAGAATGTGTGATCTGTTCTTGGCACAGTTCTCACAAAATTTCCCCATTATCTCTATTGTCTCTTTTTATATTAATCCATATTTTATTTGTGTGTGTTGTGTGGTGTCTATGTGTATGTATGCACGTGTGTTATGAACATATGTGTGGAAGCCAGAAGAAGACTTCTGATGTTCTGCTCTATCACTGTCCACTTCAATTTCATTAGACAAGGTTTTACGCTAAACCTTGAACTCAGGTGGTTTTGTTTGGTTTCCTTTGGTTTGGTTTTCACAAGGCTCTCTAACCAAAAAGCCAGGCTTGCATTTGGGCAGGCTTTTTATTTCTATTTTATTATATATCTTTCAAAATCTATATTCTCTTTGGTTAATGTTTAGTTATCCTAAATACTTTGATTAGTCTGAGATGGTGTCCCAAAAATAAAGCACACTTCTCATTTTTCTTATTCTCTCTCTCTCTCTCTCTCTCTCTCTTTCATTAACACTTTAAAGAGGTGTACCCACAACTTCATAGAATCAAAACAATAAACTAATCTCCACAATGTCCAGTTTTTTTTTAAAGATTTATTTTATGCATGGGTGCTCTATCTGCATGTACACCTGCATTCCAGAAGAGGGTACCAGATCACATTGTGGATGGTTGTAAGCCACCATGTGGTTGCTGGGAATTGAACTCAGGACCCCTGGAAGAGCACTAGGCAGTGCTCTTAACCGCTGAGCCATCTCTCCAGCCCAATGTCCAGTTTTTATCCTTCTGGAACCTGTTGCTCCTAAGATACTGAAATCTCTCTTAGTCTCTTTCCTAAGCAGTCTTCCTCACAAAAGAAGACCTATTTGTTTGTATGGAAATGTTTCTTAGTTTCAGTGCTGATTCTAAAAATTTAGGACATTTGCTAAAATGTAGGATTTTAAAAATATATGTATTTTCTTTGTTGTGCATGTTTGTGTGTCTGGTGTATGTATGTATGTGAACCACATGTATGCATAAGCCTGCAGACCTCAGAAGAAGTGACGTCCCCTGGAATGGGTGTTGTGAGGCATCATATGGGTGTTGTGGATTTGAACTCATGACCTGTGTAATAGCAGTAATTGCATTTAGCCATGGAGCCATTTCTCTTCCCTTTGGTAGGGTTTTTGGTCATTATGATCAATACTCCAGAAAATCAAGTAGAATCTGTAAAAAAATCATAATGGTAAACATAACACTAGAGACTTTAACCAGCATTTCTTTTTGTAACAAAGGCCTGAGATGATCAAATGAGAGGGAAAAAAAATGAAAATTTGACCTTTCATGTCAGAGGTTTCAATATATGGTCACTTAGTGTTATTGAATCTAGGCAGAATACCATGGCAGGAAACATATATTGGACCAAAAGTCAGTGCTCACCTCCCTCAAAGAGGAGAAAGAGAAAAAGAGGGAGTAGGGAAAAATAGGGATAAGATTTTTTTTCATGGTAAAGTTCCAAACACAGAGTTCCTTTAAGTAGGTCCCACCTCAAGTAGCTTGGACTCCCTCCATTAATCTCATTGTTATGAATCAATAGATAGATTAACCCACTGATGAGAACAGTATGCTTCTGGTCCCTTAACTTCCTAAAAACTTCTTCTCCAAACAAAGCAAAGTTGTGAACCAAGACTTCAACACCTGAACCATTTAGTAAAACTTCAGATCCAATCAGTAACAGAGACACACCTTACAGTCCCATGGCAATTGTGGTGATGGGCTTGGATTTGAATTCTACTTCCCTCTGTTCCTTTAATTTTTAAGGAAGATTTATGTATCGACTATACATTGTTATATGTTTCGGTAATTTTCTGCCTGTCTATATGGTTGCCTTGTACATACAGCTTTTATAGAGGCCAGGAGAGGGTAACAGATCCCCTGGAACTGGAGTTACAGATGATTGTGAGCCATCATATGGACAATAGGAACTGAACCTGGGTCCTCTGCAAGAACATTCAGTGCTGTTAACGACTGAGCCATCATTGCAGCCCCCTACTTCCATTTTTAATACCTCTGTGAGAACTAATAAAACTAACATTTTTATAATGGAAATGAAGCAAATACTATGACTGAGAACTAAGGGAAGGATAGTTATTGGCAGATGATATGGTAACAAACACCTCTAGGCACCTTGTGTGTTTCCACATTTGGCCTCATGTTTCTATTTAATGCTAGCATTTATCAAGTAGCTTTTATTTGCTTTCTATATAAAGGTAATATGTTGAAATTAAAAATATTCATAATTTTCTCAACAGCTCAGCACTGGGCCTGATTTAAATCTCTACCAACAAGATACTTAGTCTCTGTATTTGTAAGGGAAAGTTCACACAAACCTAAGACCCAGGAACTGTTAGCTGATATTACTATTATTAAGAAAACTCTAGAGCACGTTTCCAAGAAACTTTCAATTGCCAGATATGTGGTTGAGTCTCTTGAGGCTAAGACATCTATGTTCATTTCTGCCTGTGCACTCTAACAAATTCCTCAGTTTCTTGTAGGCCTACTGGATCTCATTTGTTGATAGTAAAATAGAAATTTTTTTTTTTCAGGTATGTCTCTTTTGTTACCTGTCTCCTAGACCAGACAAGCTAATGGCATCTTTCTGTGGACTTCTAATTAATTCCACCCTTGGTTTGGTTGCTTTATCTCTTGGAAAGGACTCATCACTTTTGTACTTCCTTCTCGAATTTCAGTTACTGAATGAGGCACTGGCTTTAAGCTGGGAACCATGCATTCTGGCTTGACTGTACTCTGCTTTCTTCATCCTTATGGTGTCTCAATGTAGGAGTGCTTTTAAGCACCTGGCAAATGACTCACCATTCTGTGAGGCAACTGGCTCAATTTTACTGTCTATTACTACATTTTCTTAATGTTGAAATTGATGCTTTTCATACTCTTTGCTTTGAACACTCACTCATGTTTCCCTTGCTGGTTTTGGCTCAATAGAGTCAGGTTCAAAGTCTTATTTATTCTTCCATCTTCCTAGTCATCTGTGATAATAGAGAGATGAATGTCGAATTTGGCAGTGGTCCCTTGAAATCAGCCCTGTGTAACAGCGGCAATTGAGAGTGCACTGAGAGCTGGCTGCTGTTCTTAGAGGGCATTTTGAGGAATAGTTCTTTACTAAATTTGATTAAGAAAAGAAGCTTGAACAGCATTCCTTTCTCATCCTCATTATTCTTTTACCTTACATCTAATTTCATCTTATGAGAGGAGCTATGTGGAACTGTGTTTGATACGGTTCCCTAATGTTTCTATCTGAACATTACTCTTTCATTGGTTTGATTGGAAGCACTCAATAAATGGTGTTGACAGACTCTGGGGTTGATTTTTATAATGAAAGGGATGGTGAAGTGGAGAAGATTCAATAAAGGATTCTTAAAAGTACTCCTCTTGAATATACAGAACATGGTGTTGGCAGATGTCCTTGTAGGAGATGTTCTTACAAATACACAGCTGAGCTGCACATTCTTTCCATGTCTTCGAAAAACCCTGCCTGACTCGGATATTTCTCTTTCTTAATTCTTACCCAAGTTGTGACATTAGAGTCCTCCTTACCTTTTTCTTTCACTTCAGAAATTTGATACTTAAATAAGCTATCCACAAATCTACCAGCTCCAAACTTATAGTCACCATTTTGTTTTCTAGGTTAGTGATCCTCTTCCTAAAAGGATAATGGTCTCAAGATAGTTGCTGATGGTTTGCAAGTCACTAGAAAACCTCTTTGAACTTGTTGTGTAGCCCTTGCTGGACTTAAAGTCATCATCATCCCACGTTAACTTTTTAAGCACTGAGAATTCAGACATGTACTCCCAAGCACACACCTGCTTTAGAACTCTATCACAAGGGCAAACCTGAACAGCATAGAAAACTAGAGACCTGAGGCATTTCCAATTTAAGGATATAGTGTCTCCCAAAGAGAATTTCTAAAATTTTAAAAAGCCAAGTGTTTAGAAGAAAATGTAATATAACCGAGTGGTCATGAGACAGCCTTACATTTTAGTAGCTGTGGTTGTGAAGTCAAGTGTAATCCAGAATTTTTGTGAATGTGAAACATAGATTAAATCACCATTATATAATATGTATCCCTTGCTTAGCATTGTCTTTATTTTCTGGAAGAAAATACTAACTAGATAAAGTGGGATATCCTGAATGGAAGACAGGTAGACATAGAAGAGAAATCACATTTTTAATTTACATATGGTGCTGATGGGCTCTTTGGGAGTGGAGAGGCCATATAATTTTTTTCTGTATTTCATTTCCATCATTTCTTTCTCATGTCTAAATAATATTGATCAAGCAAGTGTTTATGTTTGGATATGGTTTGGGATGAAATTAATTTGTAAATGTTAAATATTTTGAAACATCAAAGATTTGGAGTTTCCAGTACCTGAGTTAAGATAATATTGCTACTTCTCCAAACAAAAATTAGCTAACAATAACCAAAAAGAGATTCAGTCATTTATAAAAGTAAGCATGAAGAAAACAAATGAGGTAGGACACATGATCCCACTGTGCATTTTCAAAAGCAAAGAATTTACACTTTAGAACACATAGTTGCCTTCCCAATGTCCAGTTCATACATATTTGGTCCCTGACTTTAACCTTCTACCTTCTAACCATCTCCATGAGTTTAAAGTTCTATAACTGACTTAGTTTTCATACTAGCTTGCATCACTATTATAACCATCTTCTTAGATCTAGAACGCCCTCTTGATTCCTAAACAACTCAAAATTTAGCTATGAGACTCAAGCTGTCTATTCTTCAACCACCTCAGAGAGCTGAGAAAGATAAATATATCTGATTGTATAGGAAGTGCAGGGCCTGCAGCTTCCAATACTAAGAAATGACAAACCAGTGACTACCTGGACAGTTCACATTTTCTCTCCATACATTCCAGCCTCAGTCTTCAGCCTTTTGGTCCTGTTTCTCTGACAGACATTTATTGTAGAGCAGGGATTGTGAAGGACTAACCTACCCTGTCTTGGCAGAGCTAGGCTGTCGACATCCCTGCTACCAAGTTTTGTCCTTTTTGGACAGCAGTCTGTCTGCAGTTGAAGCAAGGAGTTTTTACATGTCAAGAGATAGGCTTGCCACTAATTCAACCATCTCACAATGGAGATTCTTCGATGCTTTTCTTCTACTCTCATAAATGTGGCATATTTAATTCTGCTGTTTTGCATAGAATTTACTGTTATAAGAGAAAGAACCATTTGTTGGAATGAAAAGAGAAGCTGTTGGGGGGGGAAGAGGGTGGAAGGGTGGGACAAGAAGGGGGAATAGGGAAGGGTTTGCGACTGAGATGTAACTTGAAAAAAAAATAAAGTACTTATTAAAAAAAAAGTTATTTGGGGAATGGAAAGATAGCTCAGTAGTCACGAGCAATTGCTACTCTTGCAGGGATCTACATTTGGTTCACAGTACCCATGTAATTGTTCATAAACCATCTGTAACCCTAGTTCAAGGGAATCCAACACATTGTGACCTCCATTGACAGCAAGCACACATGTTGTTTATACACACACACACACACACACACACACACACACACACACACACACACACACAAAAAAAATATATATATACAAAAAAAAATAAACATAAAAAAAAAAAAAGTTAATTGGCTTTAGTGTTTGATGTGTTGTTCCTTGGAATAAATCCTTTCCATTTTCACTCTCTAAAAAAAAAAAAAAAAGAACACATAGTTGCTTATCAGGAAGGATGCCCTCTTTGGCAGCTGGGGTAGCACTGAAGCCCATTGAACTACAAACGCTGCTAGGGAGGGTGAGGGTCCAAGAGGTATGGAGACCACCAACCTTACAGGAAGACGTCATATGTTAGACCTGACGAAAACATCTTTGGATAAAAATTTTGGTAACCATGTGGAGTTTCTGGATACCATTAGCTTGGGAAAAATGCAAACCTGAACTAAACAAAAATGAAAAATTGACCTGGAAAGGAGGGACAGGAGAAGGAGGCAGGAGGGTGCGACCCAGAGGAAGAGAACAGGGCTACTATTGGGATGTAAAATGAAAACTTAAATTAAATTAAATTAAAACAAAAAAATCTAATCATCGCATTTTGTGATAAAATAGGGATGATTGCTTTTCTGTCTTTATCACATGTACTTTAACTGGTCAGCAATCCAAAGAGAATCTACCTAAGGTATACAGGAAGACTTGTGAAACAAAGATTGATTACAGGATAAATGGAGATAAGGAACAAATTAAAAAGAATAGCAAGCAGATAAAACTATTCATTAGGAAAATTTGATTGGAAGTAAATTAAATTATTGGCCAACTATGTAACCATAATTCAATCTTACAACTTAATTAAACAATAACTTCTTTTTTTAAATCTATTGCTGAAAATAATCAGTTTTTTTTTCTTTTTTTATGTTTATTTATTACTTCAGGTTACATCTCCATCACAGTGTCCTCTTTCCGCCCCTCCTGTTCCGGCCCTCCCACCCTCTACACCCTGTCCCTTCCATCCTACTCCTCTGGAGTGGGGTGTCCCTACATATCAGTCCTCCCCCCCCTAGTTCAGCAGTCATATATGAGGGCCAAGAGCCTCCTCATACACTGGGGGTCTACAAGGCAGCACCACTAGGTGTCTCACTGACAGGTAACAAAGTCTATGTTCCTATTCCCTTTGGTGCATTGGCTGTAGTATAGTTATCCTGCACTATATGACTAAAATCCGATTATAAGTGAATAGATGCCATGTGCATTCTTCTGAGTCTGGGTTAGCTCACTCGGGATTAGCTTCTCTAGTTCCATCCATTTGGCTGCAAATTGCATGTTTTCGCTGTTTCTGATGGCTGAGTAGTATTCCATTGTGTAGATGTACCACAGTTTTTTTGTTTTGTTTTGTTTTGTTTTTGTTTTTATCCATTCCTCAATAACTTCTTTTAAAGGATGTATCAAAGTTCAGGCTCAAGCAACAGAAAGGGGAAATGACATACCTAAGAAAATAAAGAGATTTCGAGAAATGATTGTTGTGTATACTATGGAAATAACAGGAGGGTGGATAGAAATCTTCTTAGGTACTTTTCTTTGGCTGTGACTAAATACTTTGGCAAATACAACTTAAAGGAGGAAAGATTAATTTTCTCTGGAAGTACAAGGACACAGTTTATCTTGTCAGAGAAGGAGGAATATCAGCAGTAGCTTGAAGAAACTGGTTACATCACATATACAATCCGGAAGCAGAAAATGTGCATGTTAGTGTTCAGCTCACTTTCTCCATTTTACACAGTTCAGAATGCCCTGTTTGGGACATGGTCCATCCACAGTTAAGATAAGAATCATGCTTTTGAGCAGAAAGAAGTTTGTTTAACAAAACTAGGCAAAACAAATACTCCAAAAAAAGAGATTGGAGAGGGCTACCCCAAGGCAGGGATAAGATTACTGGGTTCTGTGTTGTGGATTTTAAAGAAGGGTCTATGAATATTTATATGGTGAGTAGTAGAGTACCTTGGCCCTTCTGGTCTATGCAGAGAATGCTGCAGGCAAGCCTAGCAATCATCAGTGATGCAGCCAGGCACAGGATGGGAAGGAAAGTCCAGATTCCTGTTTCCTACCATCCAGGGTAACTTGAATTATAAGTGTATATTAATCAGCCCCACTCTCTTATACAGCACCTCTGTGATTCCTAGCATGTGTTTGAAGTTCCATATGGAGGGCATATATTAATGTAGATCCTCCTCCTCTTTATAGACCTTTAAGAACAGCAATGTCTCAAATGGTGACTTTCCTAAAGGCCATTCTTACAATTTAGACTGTTATAATAAAACACATTAGGTACAAGTCTGTGTAAAAGGGCATCAGTGCCCTGTATATTTTTCTGAAGGGAGTTTATGATAACAAGATTTAGCCAGTGCCTGCCAAGACAGGCTTTGTGTTGTTTTTGTCCCAGAGTCCTGCACTTCTTGCCTGATCAATGTGACTGTCTCATTCCCAGCTGTGATCCCTCTTGTTTCTCTTCCCTGTGTTCCTGACCTGGCTGCCTAACATTATAAGTGTAACATTTATTTTAAATTGGCTATTTATTTTTATAATAAGAGTGACATCTGGTCACATTCAATATCACTTTTCTATCTTTTCTCAAGCTTCTTGAACCTCTAACCTCTTCCTAGCTACTAATAAACAGATTCTCATTCATTTGTAAAAATTGTAATTTCTTACATAGTTATAATCTTTGTGAGATTTGTCCTGTGGACCTATGAGCAAATACGCATAGTAGAAGCTTAGAAAATGGTTATCTTAGGATCATTGTTCTTAGAGGCCTGAGGCACAGTTCATCATCACATTTTAGTGCTGCTGTGGTTGTCAGGAGGCAGAGATAGAGGCTATGGCTGTCACTTGGGGGTGGGGGTCATTATAGGCCATAGCTTTTATTGTGGTTTTGTAGGAAAGGCCATAACATGTAGAGTAAACACTGTACAAATGGCTACGCTAACTATTTTTATTACGACCCATAAAGATTACCCAGTACTTGGGTCAGGGGTGAGGAAGGCAAAGGGGTGCTACCTCCCTGGTGGATTGGAAATCTACAGCAGGCTCTTGGTTGGTGAGTATGCACTTCAAAGGGGAGTATGCATTCCCCCTGCTACATTCCTTTGCTTTCTTTAAATCTGGCTAGACACTGGACAGGTTAGTCACCCTGTAGTTAGAATCACACAAATGACTCAGTAAAATATTTACAGTACAACTATGTTCTAAGCTGTCTTTTCTCTATACTTTCTCCTATAATGTCATTCATTCCAACAGTTTCAAACACAATCTTAACTGCAATTACTTCTCTGAAATTTAAGTTTGTCAATCTACTGCCCTTAGGCCTTTGCAATATTAACAACATGGTTCCTTTATTCTTCTGTTGCCCCTTTTCTGATCTACCTCTTCCTTGACTTTATCTAAAACCTTTAAATCCATCCCAAAAATTTGTTTGCTCTACCAACATAAACTTCATATTCAGCAACCCCCCCTCCTCCAATTTTAATGATGAGCCACCTTCATTTTAACATTTTTTGTTATAGTATTTGCTGCATGATATAATTCCCCACATTCATGCTTCTATCCTCACCACAAACAGCTTCTCCTTCAGGAGCAACTGGATGAAAGGTTGAAACAAACCACATATCTTCCCAGATCAAAGTCATCTTCACTGCTTTCCAACCGCTTGAGGAAAGAAGCATTAACGTTCTAAGAACCAGATGCCCTGGCTGTATAAACTGGTTTCTTCTCTGTTTTGTGTAATCTCTTATTTTCATTTTTCATTCTCTCCTGACTAATAATACTCCAAACTCAATATTATTTCACATTTTCTAGAACAATGTCTCTTGATTTCAATGAATGGCCTTTAGTTAAAGAAATTTTACTCTACAATCTCCATGAAACAAACAAATATTGACTAACTTAATTCCTCTCTCTTTTTGCCATCTCAACAACTTCTCTATATCTCTTCCACCAATCCAAACCAGTCCAAGATGTAATTGTGTCTATGGTCCTTCCTTTTATTGTTTCTTTTCCTATTACCATGGTAAAATGCACTGGACAAAACAACTTAAGAGAGAAAGGGTTTATTTCAGCTTCCTTTACACAGGTAGCCAACCCATCACAGAAAAGAAAACATTGAATCAGGCAGGGAAGGCATGCTGGCAGAGTTAGAAATCTGGCTGGTCACATTGCATTCACACTGAAAAAGCAGGCAGCTAACCAGGAAGTGCAGCCAGGCTATAAAATTATAAGGCTCATTCACAACAACTTATTTTTTCAACAAGACTCCAGCACAGAAAGACTCCACAGCCTTCTAAAACAGTTCCACCAGCCAGGGAGCAAGTGTGCAAAGATGTGACCCTGAGTGGCAGATTACACATCCAAACCACAACACCCCTCATTATAAACTGTACATTTCAGAAGAAAAACTATTTAAGTGATTTCCTCTTTACTAAATTTGTACCTTTTCTAAATCATAGCAATGTTACAAGAATTATCATGTACAACCATAGAAAGAACACAATGATTAATTAATAAGTGTACGGTTTAAGTTCAAATTGGTATAGAAATTTTATTCTAAAAATATGAATCATGAAAATAGAACGAGAAAGAGAAAAATGAAAAGATGGAAATATTTAAGGTACAAAATGGATTACAGTACAAAAGCTTGCTGAGACTTGTGTTTCTATAAGAGAGTGAGAGGTAGTGAGGGAGGATGAGAAGAGGAAGGGGAAGAGACAAAGACAGACAGAGATAGAGAAAAGATGTATGTGTGCATGCTGCCCTGGTACCTTGTGGTGGTGACCATGTCACCTCCTTAGTTCCTTCTTTCAGCCTTGTGAATGTGCTAAGGTAATTGTTATGAATGCTTATATTTTTGCTTCTGGCACCAAATCCAAGACAAATGTCTTTGCACCAATCTTACCTTATCCTAGCTCCTTAAAAGAATTATTTCTGTTTTGTCTATCATGACCACTTAAACGTACCTCTTTTTTTTTTTTTTTTTTTTTTTTTGGTTTTTCGAGACAGGGTTTCTCTGTGTAACAGCTCTGGCTGTCCTGGACTCGCTTTGTAGACCAGGCTGGCCTCGAACTCACAGAGATCCGCCTGCCTCTGCCTCCCAAGTGCTGGGATTAAAGGCGTGTGCCACCACCGCCCGGCTAAAAATTAACTTTTTTTTTTTTTTTTTTGGTTTTTCGAGACAGGGTTTCTCTGTGGATCCTTGGCTGTCCTGGACTCACTTTGTAGACCAGGCTGGCCTCGAACTCACAGTGATCCGCCTGCCTCTGCCTCCCAAGTGCTGGGATTAAAGGCGTGCGCCACCACCGCCCTAAACGTACCTCTTTATCACTGCCATAGTAACTTGAAGTCCAGATCATCCTATTATATTGAGAAGTAATATAATTGGAGGGCAGGGTTTGACAAACTACCCTCTGTGGGCCAATAGAGCCTTCCCTTGTCCCTAGAGCAGTTTCGGGACCATAGTAGCTCCAATTCATTTTATATTGCTCATGATTGTTTTCCTTCTATAACAGTGATACTCAGCACATGGTACTGAGACTGTGTGATCCACAAAGCTGAAAATATTTACCATCTGCCCCTTTGCAAGGCAGGTGTGCTAACCTTTGGATGAGGGAATAATCTCCACTACTGCAAAGCCTCTGATTATAGATTAATAATTAATTCAAGAGAACTGGATTTTTGATACTTTCTAGCATCACCCCATTCAAACCCTATTACGTAGCAAGTATTTACTTAATTGATAAATACAGCCTTCCATGACCTTTCCAAATCAAGAAATCAGCAAGCACTCTCACACCCACAGGGCTTTGCTTCACATATCCCTTTGTTTCCCCTGGTGCATTGTTTCCCATAGCACTGGGGAGCTCTTGACCTTGTGTGTGAGTTGTGCATGTGCATGTGCAAATCTGTCCCACTAATGTGGCATTGTATAAGGAAAATTTTATTTTGAATGTGAACCATATCCTGGTTCTAAGCATCTCAAATTATAAATAGAGCCTCTTGGCTGGCTTGTCTACTACATGATTCAGTGAGTCTGAGTTGGTTTTCTTTGTCAGCTGGAAGTCACTTGCTTGCTTCAGGAGGTGACCACCAAGGATGGGGGAAAGGGAATTACTATATACAATCTACCCCAGACTCATAAATATACATACATCTCATTTTCCCTTGCTTCATGTTGCAATAAAATGAAGATTTGTGTACTCTACTTTTATGTTCAGGTTTTAATCCCAACCATGCCATTTTCCAAGAATCTGAACAAGACACAACATTTGATCTTTACTTCTGCAATTTCTCAGGCATATGTGATAATAGCCACACAGCTACCACCTCTGGATGGGGTCATCACAGACCTTCCTTCACTCATGGCTAGTGGTTGTAAACCTGACTCTCACAAAACCAAGGTTCTTACTAAAATTCTCTGCCCTTTGTGCTCATGATTCCTTTTCTGTCCTTCCACACTTTCTGAAGTCAGAACTCCAAATCTTTATTCCAATTTCCTCAGTCTCCAAATACAAACGTTCTGATGTACATCTATAATTTATTCATTTCTCATTCATTTTTCAACCATATCTGCAGACCAAACTACTATTTTCTTGTCCTTACACTGATAGCAAAACCTACCTACAATTCTTCTCTTCCTGTCTGTATGAAAACTGTAAATTTGAAATACACACACACACACACACACACACACACACACACACACACACACACGTTCTAAAAAGACACATGATGCTTTCTCAGAATGACCACTTTGGTGCTGAATTGGCAAATCATGAATGCTGCCTCTTACTTCATCTCAAGTCTTAGAGATTTTTTAAGTATTTTTTTGACATTTTTTTAATATAAGTACTTTATTTTTTTTCTTCAAGTTACATCTCAGTCACAAACCCTTCCCTATTCCTCCTTCCTGTCCCACCCTTCCACCCTCTTCCCCCCCAACAGCTTCCCTTTTCAATCCAACAAATGGTTCTTTCTCTTATAACAGTAAATTCTATACAAAACAGCAGAATTAAATATGCCACATTTATGAGAGTTAAATGGCCCAGTATACCTTCCCAATGTCCAGTTCATACATATTTGGCCCCTGACTTTAACCTTCTACCTTCTAACCATCTCCATGAGTTTAAAGTTCTATAACTGACTTAGCTTTCGTACTAACTTGCATCACTATTATAACCATCTTCTTAGATCTAGAACACCCTCTTGATTCCTAAACAACTCAAAATTTAGCTATGAGACTCAAGCTGTCTATTCTTCAACCACCTCAGAGAGCTGAGAAGGATAAATATATCTGATTATATAGGAAGTGCAGGGCCTGAAGCTTCCAGTACTAAGAAATGACAAACCAGTGACTACTTGGACAGTTCCCATTTTCTCTCCATTAATCCCATCATTCAAGAAGAGTACACCCTTAACCCCAACACACTAGAGACAGAAACAGGCAGATCTCAGAGCTCAAGGTCAGCCTGATACAAAACAAACTCTAAATAAAGAAAAACTTATCCAGGAGTAGTGGAACACATCTTTAATCCCCTCAGATGGGAACCACAGGTCTCGGATCCCAATAATTAGTATGCAGAGACACACACATAGGATTTGGAAGGACCTAAGTTTAAAAGCTACTTACAAAAGGCCCACACAATACAAACAAATTGTCCTTCGAGATCTCAAAATATATACACTAAAGCTGGTTTAGCTCCAAAATAACAAAATAATTTCTTCTTTAAACCAGATTGAAAGATAACACTTTATTTATTGCCAAAAAACCAATTTGCTTCAGGAGAAATATTACCTACCCCCCCCCCCCCCAAAAAAAAAAAAAAAAAAAGAAGGCGATTGTCCCTGAGTGAGGATTGGGGCAGGGCTCTGTTCTTATCTTTCCAGGAGAATCAAAGCATCCATTCAAGGAACCCAGGGACAACTGGACAACGGAAACCTCAGCAGAAATCAGAATCAGACACCAAAAGAAGACGAGTGACCCAGATGATTCAGCCTGACAGACTCCCTCAATAGCTGTCTCCATCAAAAGCCTACAACCACAACAACTCAGTATCACTAAGACCGTTCAGCTCTACACAATGCCCCAGCCAGAACCTCAGTAAAGCCTGGAAGTTCAGCTTCTGCCTACAAACTCCTAAGGACATCTAAACAGCTGAGAACAGAAGGACTGAACATAAAAGGACTGTATTAACATTTTTAAGTATTTTTTTAAGTCAAGATGCCTTGGACTATACACTGTGATCAGTGGTGTCAAGGAACAATGAGTTTTTCCTGTCTCAGAACCTTACATATTACATTTCTCTCTCTGCAAAACTCTTTCTTTCATTGCTACAGAAATCTTTATAGACAACAAATATCAGTTAAATTTTCCTGTGTGAAAATTCTATATATATATCTATATCTAAATATATATCTATAGTATTTCCTGTTTTCTTCCATTTACTTAAAAACTTTAACTTCTTGTTACTATGATAAGTAGTAATCAAGTGTGTGTGTGTGTGTGTGTGTGTGTGTGTGTGTGTGTGTGTGTTGTTTTCTTTAATGGTGGTACTACATTTTGATAAATGCATCCTTAGGCAATTTTGTCGTTGTGGAAACTTCACAGTATATACGGACAACAAACCTAGCAAGAAAAGCCTTAAGCTTTAGCTGGATGGTATGACCTAGTGTACATGTGACTGCTTGTTAACTAAAACAGTGTAATGTAACACATATCTGGACTGCAAGTATTTACTTATTTGATATTTCTACTACATATTTACTCTATGAATTCTGAACTATGCTTGATTATTCATTCACATAAACTCAACCCCAGTGTAGTTTTTTTAAACTACATAGCAACATTTACTAAATGATTCTTGAATGCACAGATAATAACTTCAGATAATTTTATCTCCACTGGTATCCTTCCCATCCCTGGGTATAAATGGCCACCTGATAATCTGACCTGTGAATTGAACTTTTCAAGGAGTCTCTTAAGATACCAATGATTTGAAAAATGAAAAAAGGTCTTTATATGACTTTTATTCTACAAGATAAGTCTGTGCCATAATGTTGTTTTTACCAAATCTTGTAAAGAGAAAGAATAAATGCATTTAGATACTTCACTCTGAGCATCTTGATTTCCAGGGTGCTTTGGGAATTCTTTGTGAGAGTTAGTGCACAGCAAGGTATAATAATAAACAGTAGTGGTTCTAGGTTTCACTTTTTAAAGAACAATTTAATATATCTATCACCAATGTCAAAATATATTCTCTGTAATCATATTTATATATACAGAGACACAATATTAGAAATAATTTACAATTAATATGCTTCAGCAGTATGATGAAAATAGATAAAGTTGGATTTAGATTTTAATTGGAATTATGAAGTTTTATTTATTTATTTATTAAATTATTAAACATTTATGTATTAGTAACTATATTCACTTATAACAAATATAAACACTTACTTAACTACTATTCCTATAAATTCCTACAACCCCTATGGCCTACCCACTAAACCTATTGATAACTATTACAACTATTTTCTTTTTTTAATAAATAATTTTATTTATTTGTTGCTTCAGGTTACATCTCCATCATTTTGTCCTCTTTCCCCCCTTCCCAGCCTGCCCTCCCACCCTCTAACCCCTAACCCTTCCGTCCCACTCCTCTGGAGTGGAGTGTCCCTACATAACAGTTTTTCACCCCAGTTCAAAAATCATATGAGGGCCAAGAGCCTTCTCACACACTGGGGGCCTACAAGGCAGTACCACCAGTGAAAAGTGTCTCATTGCCAGGGAGAGAAAACTAAACAAACAAACAAACAAACAAACAAAAAGTCCATGTTCCCTTTGGTGCGTTGGTTGTAGTATAGATATCCTGTACTATATAGCTAAAATCCTACTATAAGTGAATAGATGCCATGTTCATCCTTCTGAGTCTGGGTTAGCTCACTCAGGATGAGCTTCTCTAGTTCCATCCATTTGCCTGCAAATTGCATGATTTCATTGTTTCTGAAAGCTGAGTAATATTCCATTGTGTAGATGTACCACAGTTTTTTAATCCATTACTCGGTTGAGGGACATCTGGTTTTTTTCCAGAGTTCTATTGAATGAGTGGTGATGAGGTTGGAATCTTCTGCTTCCAGCATAAGACAATTGCCTGTAGGAAGCTGAGATAGAGAAATAGCATAGAGAATAGGCTAAAGGACAATGGCTGAATTTTCTTACATTTTTCCAATCTCAAAGAAGCAGGTGTTCATTCATTTCTTCTTTTCTAAAGAACATGTTCATCATATTCTTTAATTATTTTTTCACCAATTAATAATCCACTTTCAATACAATTTTACTTGTTTATATCAAGTAAATTTAAAAGGGAGATGGAGAAAGAAATTCTTACTGATTAGATTTAATTTACTTGACTAAATAGCATGAATATGAAAGGGAAGCAATACTGAAGGGACCTTAGCTTCTCCAAACCTAAGGTGAGTGTACAGATTTTTAACAATTAATGTAGACAATGGAGATGTAACTCAGTGGTTAAAAGCATGAACTATTCTTCTGGAGGATCTCAGTTGGATTCTCAGTGACCACATCAGGTGACTGGTGGCTACCTGTAGCACCTGCTTTATGTGGATCCAACTCCTCAGGTATCTGCACGCACCTGGTCTCACATGTACACTCTGAAACACACACACACACACACACACACACACACACACACACACGCACACACAGGGGGGGTGGAGACTTAAAAACGATGAAAATAAATATAAAAAAGAATTTTAAAAATAAAAGATTAGTGTAAAAGATTGCCTTTACTATAGTGTTTTATGATTTTAATTGATTTCTTTTCCTCTAAGTGATAAATGCTTAAGTTGAGATCTTTTGAAAAGTGAACTGCTTAGATGATAAAGTTCTGTAAATGTGTTCCTAACTCCATTAGGGGAGAAGGATCTACAGTCACTGCCTTCACTGTCAATACAGGTTTCATTTCAGGAAATGATCAAGTAGAGGAATATGAACACAAGCAGGAAGCACTTACCTGATTATGTAGTTCATTCCAGAATAAATAGACAATTTATTGGAAAGCTCAGTAGACTTGGATTTTCGTCTGTGGGAACAGCTGGATCTGCCTTTATTAATGCCAATGTGAGTGGGTTTAGAGAAGCCTCTTCTCAGATGGTGTGGATAATATTTCAGCCTTTCCTTCTTACTTGAAATTTTGTAGAGATCATCTTATTTTTAATGACACTATGGTACAGGCAGATATATTCATCCAACTTGATAAGGGAAACTCTAAGATTTAAGAAGTCCTGTCTAGTGATTAACTGTACATTCTTTAAATGATGTGGACAGAAACTGAAAGAGGAAAAGCATCCAAATTCTGATGTTGTTAGTCATCCACATTTGGAAGAAAATGAGAGAGAGTCCTACCAAACTTTGAGAGAGAATAATTTATATCTTTTATGGATACTACATTAATAGTCTATAAAGTATTGGGGCAAAAACCTGTGATGATGCAACATTGCCTGTGAATTACAGAAGTAACCCAATTTATAAAAGTGTATAAAAATAACTGTCTGAATGATAACTTTGTTATCATAATGGACAATAGATGGGATTGTAGCAGGAGCTCAGAAACAGCCTTTGCTAAAAGATATCCTCCTTCAGTTCCACACCTTAGCTAAAAGCAAGATTTCCTGATGTCTTGGCCTTCATTTTGTCTGTCTTCTATTCTCTGTGACAATTCCTGCCTGACTCAGCATAGGCATAAAGATTACTCAAAGATATCTGTCTAAAGTAAAATTGATGCCTAACCAGTTTCAACTCACTGTAGGCTTAGGGCACTAAACTAAGACATTGCCCACATGTTCTAGTGGCCTGGATTCCAAGAGCAGCAAGGCATCATAGAGATGGCAGATTCACCCCACCCACAATGAGAAAATTATCAATGGGTCAATGACAATGATTAAAAGATCAGGCACTTTTGAGTTCACATTGTAGGACTAGGACAAGAGCTGAGGCAATGTGGGATATCTTTTCTTTTTTACTTAGTTTTACTTTTTATTGTGAATTTCACATCATGCACCCTGTTCCCTCTCCTCTCCCATCTCAGACCAGCCTCCACCCTTGGAACCTCCTCCTACATAAAAAAAAAAAAAAAAAAAAAAATCTCATTGTGGAAGCTGCAGTGTGTCTCAGTGTGTCCCACAATATTCCCTTTTGTCCACACGTTTTTGCTTGTAAACACTCATTATAATGAGTCAGTGGTTTGCTATGAGGCCTCTGGTTTCTGTTAATTTTTCAGTACTGGCACCTCACTGGGACTCCTCTAAGTATGTTGTTATCATCCTGTGTATGGAAATCCTGTAGTTTTTGGTCTGTGGAACTAGACTCTTCATGTACTCCAGCAGTTCTGTTTGAACTCTGACTCAAAGCCCTGGTTCTATGCCTGCCACCTCCACTTGGAGGGAGCTGTAGCAGGTAAGGGGTAGGATCAGCTCTCCTGCTTTCTTGACCCCATCAGGGCCAATTCTCCTGCCTGCTACCTGTGACAAGAGAATAAAGGAGATCTGTCCCTTGCCAATACCACAAAGCAGACAGAAGGCAGGGCTGACTCTCCCACACTCATTCACTCAAGGCTGTCTCACCCACAAACCCCACATCCAGGGTCAGCTGTAGTGTGCTGCCCAGGCAAGGTGCAGGGCCTTCTCTCCTGAGTGCTATAGCATGTGAAGGGTAGGGACAGCTCTCCTGCAATGTGACTCCATCAGGGCCAGATCTCCTGTCTGCCACCAGTGGTGAGAGCAAAAGGGAGAGGGAGGGGATCTCTCTCTGGCCAGCACCTACACAAAGCAGGCAAAAAGCAGGACTGACTTTCTCACACGCACTCCCTCAGGAATGGCTCACCCACAATCCCCAATGTGGAATATCTTAACCAGGATGGCTTAATTAATTAAGACTCAATTAAGTATTGCTGATCAAAATCTTTCTCTATTTCCACCTGATGTGCATCTCACTATCCGGAAGTTGTACTCGGGCCGTTGGGCTACTTTGTTAGTTTTTGATCCCAATTTCTGATGACTTTACAAGTCCCAGTTCTGTTGTTTCTCTTTTACAATTTGGTTGTGGCCACCTTAAACTTTTTGTTTTAGTAAAAGTTCATATTGATCACTTTTGTCTCCTATCTTAACCAAAAGAATCCTAAGTTATCTTTTCTTTCTGTTCCTCAAATGTCATTCCAGATTCTTACACTGAGGATAACTAAGCTGAACTTTAACTTTAAAAAAGATATTATGTTTGATTTAGCATGTTTAGCACTTAATAAACATTTTTAGATTTTAAAATTTTATATATTATATATATTTGATATATATTATATATTTTATCAAATTTTAATTAAAATAGAGGTATATCATTTTTCTCTTTCCTTTCTCCTTCCATTTTCTCCTCATGGACAACCCTTTACTCCCATTCAAAATCATTTTATTTTTCTATGTATAATTCTGAAAAGGTCAAATAATTTGCCCTTGGTCCTTTAAGTTTTGTTCATTTATGATGATTTTAAATTATATCAGTCTCAAACTAACTGTTAACCAATAAAAGTTAAATTTCCCTATTGACTTTGAAGAACAGAGTACTTTGTAAGCAGATTGATATTTTTCAGAAGGGTAGCATAGAATGTCTGCAACGTAGCATATTTGTGAATTATCATCTTTGTAGGCAACAAGTAGCCATCCCTTTGCATTTCCTGAGAAGAATAAAGTCAGGATCTTTCTTCATTATGATGCTTACAATTAGAAAAAGTAATAGTGTGTGTGTGTGTGTGTGTGTGTGTGTGTGTATAAAGGATACTTTGGAGTCATGCTGGAGAAGGTTTGGTAGAGAGTGAATGTAGAAAGAGACTGAAAGAGAACCGTGAGTGAGCGGGGGGAATGGGCAGCATCCCTGGTGTTGAGAGGTGGCACCTCTTTGGTTGGGAACACATTTTCCACCAATATGACTTTCTTTGTGAAGTATCTCTAAAAACAGCATAAAATAGAAAACCAGAAAATGTAGAAACTGTAACAAAGAAATAATAAAAAATAGTTCCTAAATCTGAATTGTACACGTAACACAATTTAAAAAATTTCCCTAGTTGAATAGCTTTGCCTCGGGACCCAGCCATACCACTTCTGGGTATGTATCCAAATGACTCCTCACTGAAACACAAGGAAGTTGCCTCATCTATGTTCATAGCAGCCTTATTTGTAATAGCTAGAAACTGGAAACAACCCAGATGTCCCTCAACCGAAGAATGCATTAAAAAACTGTGGTACATCTACACAATGGAATACTACGCAGCTATCAGAAACAAGGAAATTATGCAATTTGCAGCCAAATGGAGGGAGCTAGAAAAGTGAGCTAACCCAGACTCAGAAGGATACACATGGCATCTCTTCACTTATATTCGGATTTTAGCTGTATAGTACAGGATATCTATACTACAACCAATGCACCAAAGGGAACAGGAACATAGACTTTTTCATCTTGCAAATGAGACACTTTGCCCTAGTGGTGCTGCCTTGTAGGCCCCCAGTGTATGAGGAGGCTCTTGGCCTTCATACAACTGCTGAACTGGAGAGGGGGATTGTTATGTAGGGACACTCCACTCCAGAGGAGTGGGATGGAAGGGTTAGGGGGTAGAGGGTGGGAGGGCAGGACTGGGAAGGGTCGAAAGAGGACACTATGATGGAGATGTAACCTGAAGCAATAAATAAATAAATTTAAAAAGGAATTTCCCTAGTCATATACTTTGAAAATTTATAATATTCATGCTAAAATAAAATGTAGAACCTTCTAGTAAGAAAAATAAGATAGTAATGGTCAGTATTCGCAATTACTTTCAACTTCAACAATGAGAAAGAAGCAATTATAGCACTGTGTTCAAATTCTGAAGAAATAGCTATCTCCAAAGGAACTGCTGTGGTCATGGGAGCATTAAGATGACACGGGAGCATTAAAGCAGATGAGCCACAAGGGTTTTCTCATTGTTTTATTTAAAAGAAAATTTATGTTTTTGCTTTGGGCTTCTATCAGAAAGTGGGCACTGCGATGGATATGTAATGTGAAGTAATAAATAAATATTTTTAAAGTGCAGAATAATAAAGTATTATTTTATAGAAACTTGATCATTGAGATAATTGCCTCTAGGATAACACTATTAGTGAACAGTGTTATGACTGATTTTTATATACCCCTCACAATGATTCATGCTCTATACAGGGCAAATGAGTGGAAGGCAGCAGCACACCTTTTTCCCTGCTGTATATGGAATGATCATCTACTGAGGCATCAGATTTCTCCCCGATTTTCTTAAATTTTGAAGGGGACAACCACAAAAAATAAAAATAAAAATAAATTAACTCTGAGGAAGCTGCTGAGATCTAATTGTAAATAAAAATTTTATTTCTTTTGTGTACATTACAAGACAACTTGCTTCTAGAGTTTGAGCAATAGTTTTAAGGACAATATTTCACAGGAGAATTTTCAAATTAAGGTCTGCTGAGGAACCTAAGGTAAGCTAATAATTTCTTAAAATGTTAAATAGGATACCATAATTTTTCTATATTGGTTGAATGGGATTAATAAATGACAAAGAAAATGTTTAAAGTAGCTTACCTAATAAGCTCAGATGAAGGAAATTTAGAATCCTATGGTCCTTTCTTCACAACTCCAGATATTTTTACCTAAAAGCCCAAAATGACTACATTGTGATTTTTTTTTCTTGTTCTGTAATATTTTCTCAAGACTCGAGCCTTGATAATTGCATCCATGTTATTAAACTGGTAGGGAACCTAATTATAGCTTTTAAAAAAATCTCATACCCAAATCATCTCAAAGCTACTTAAGAAGATTATTACCTTAATCGACCTGCTACATTCTTCAGTGCACTTATGATGCACGCCATAGAATCAACTCTGGTGACTGTAGGGAAGATCTCAAGTTAGAAATATTAGGCAAGTATTGTACAACTGGAAGCCAGGTTCTGGTACTGTCATGGGGAAATAAATTCATTTAATCTCTTGGAATTCTGTTGTCTAATAGTAAAAGTAAGACTATGAAATAAATTGTGATTAATGTACACATCTGTCACATTTTTTATTTGTTGCAATTTATTAATATGCTAGTCACTGAAAGAACTCAAAAAGGATGTTGGAAAGAGCAGACACAGTGAAGCCCAGATTCATGTGGGCTTTAACTTTGGATCTGATCTCAAGAGCTGTATGACTTGAATTGACTCATTCTGCTTTTCTGAGATTCAGTTTCTGTAACTGTGAAAAAGAAACTGTGGTACCTGGCTTGATCATTTGTTTGTTTATTTATTTACTCCAGGATAACCTTGACTTAACACTTACTATGTAACCCAGGCTCATAATTTATGATCCTCTAGTATTAATGCTCAGTGCCGTGGCACCTGGCTCCATATTTTTAATTGCTGTTAATACATGTTAAACGACTTCTACAATAATAAAAACATTTATCTGATTGTTATTTGTATAATATTTTGGAATTTGGGGGCAAGATTGTGAATTGAACCACAACAAGATTCCTATTTTTTAGAAATTAAGGAGGAAAATCTGAATAACAGTGAAAACCATTAGTCTAATTCCCCTTTGAAAAGTTATTTTGAGATTCCCTTCCGTGCTTAGCTCTTGTGATATGTTATAAGGTGTTTATTCTGATTCATATTTTAATTCTTTGAAAATTCCATAAATGTATTTTGATCATATTCATTCCTAACTCCTCCCAGAACCAACCCCATCTCTACAACCCCTCCCAACTTAATGTCCTATTTTTAAATATCCTATCAAGTCAAATTTGCATTGCCTATGTATTCATGTGTGGGGGTCCTTATATTTTGAAGAATCTCTTCAGGCTGGTGATCACTTAGCCTTATTTTCCTCAACCTCCTGCATATTTAAGCACAAAATACATTTTGAGGCATTCAGGTATGTATGTATTCCTGAGAAAAGAAAGTATGACATGAATGAGAGCTACAGGGCAGATCTTGTGATGTGGAATTTATGAGGCTGGTGGCCTTCCATCCTTGCAATTTTCACACATAGCCACTTGCTCTGCATCAACTTCAGCTGTAATTTGAAAGGCAGTTGATGTGCTAATTGGTTTATTTCAAAAGGAGAGGAGTTTCCCCTGCATTCAGCTTTCTTCTCTGAAGATGTAGTATTCGACTTGTATGGCATTAGGCAGTGGGAATCTCACACACTGCATTTTTTTCTACCATGCTCCAATTTTTTTTACGCCTCAGTAATCATTCTGGTTTTGACATGCATGTCTTGGGGATGCTTTTGAATTTATGTCCTCCAGGAAGCACTCTGTGATGAATAATTTAACTGCATAACTATTTACTAAGGAGAAAACCCAAGGGAAATTTTTAAAAAAGGAAAATAAAACAAGGTTTTTGTTTTGTTTTGTTCACTCCTTCATATAGATAACTAGAGACCCCACTCTTCTGTGAACCAAGACAACTGTTACTTATTTCCCTAGTTACCCATGAAGCCGGGATAGGCTAATATTTTGATAAGTGGTCATAATTCTCAACAATTTAGAGGAGACCAAAAGAGTGCTAAATGTCAGTGAGAGGTCAGACAAATTTGCATCAGAACACAGGTGACAACTTCCTGAACAGAACACCAACAGGTCAGGACCTAAGACCAACAATCAATTAATGGGACCTCATGAAACTGAAAAGCTTCTGTAAGGCAAAAGACACTGTCATTCAAACAAAACGGAAGCCTACAGACTGGGAGAAAATCTTCACCAACCCCACATCTGACAGAGGGCTAATATCCATAATTTACAAAGAACTCAAGAAATTAAATGCCAAGAAACAAAATAATCCAATCTAAAAAATGGGGGAAAGAGCTAAACAGAGAATTCACAAAGGAGGAATTCCTAAAGGCCGAGAGACACTTGAATAAATGCTCAACATGCTTAATCACCAGAGAAATGCAACTCAAGAGGACTCTGAGATTCCATCTCACACCTGTCAGAATGGCTAAGATCAAAAGCTCAAATGACAGCACATGCTGGTGAGGGTGTGGAGAAAGGGGAACCCTCCTCCATTGCTGGTGGGAGTGCAGGCTTGTGCAACCACTACGGAGGTCAGTCTGGCGATATCTTAGAAAACTTGGAATAGCTCTGCCTCGGGACCCAGCCACACCACTTCTGTGTATACATCCAAATGATTCCTCACTGAGTCATAAGGAAGTTTCCTCATCTATGTTCATAGCAGCCTTATTTATAATTGCTAGAAACTGGAAACAACCCAGATGTCCCTCAACCGAAGAATGGGTTAAAAAACTGTGGTACATCTACACAATGGAATACTACTCAGCTATCAGAAACAACAAAATCATGCAATTTGCAACCAAAAGGATGGAACAAGAGAAGCTCATCCTGAGTGAGCTAACCCAGACTCAGAAGGATGCACATGGCATCTATTCACTATATTCAGATTTAACCATACAATACAGAACAGCTATACTACAATGAATACACCAAAGGGAACATGAACATAGACTTTTTTACCTGTCAGTGAGACACTTTGCCCAAGTGGTGCTGCCTTATATGCCCCCAGTGTCTGAGGAGGGGCTTGGCCCTCATATGATGGCTGAACTGGGGCAGGGGACTGTTATGTAGGGACACTCCACTCCAGAGGAGTGGGATGGAAGGGATAGGGGGTAGGGAGAGGTTGGGAGGGCAGGACTGGGAGGGGTGGAAAGAGGACACTGTGATAGAGATGTAACCTGAAGTAATAAATAAATTTTTTAAAAAGGTGAACTAGTATTTTAATTTAAGTCATTTGATAACATGTTTTGCATTTACTTACAAAGAACAAGAATTGTTTGTTAGGACCCAGCTTCTATAACCAAATCATCTACCAGGGGCTTCTAATATCCCCCTTTAGAACATGAGATTTTCACATGATAGTTCAAAAAAGACTCTCACATTCAGAACATTGAAAGGGCCAATGTCACTATTAGCTCCAAGCTTGCCAGACCACAGTACTTGATATAACATATCCAGAAAAATACAAGAAATACTAAATATATCATTTCACAGTGAATGTTTTGAATGCAGCCTAAGCTTGTGGAGGAGTTCCAAGTACTCACACCAGTTAGAGTCCATTCAAATGTATCCAGATACTTCTTCAAACAATTGATGTATGCTTCCCTTTATACTGCTATATACTGGTTACTTTCTCCTTCACAAAGATGCTTCATTTTGAATAACTGAAATAATAATAGGAATCAGAACATCAGTAGTAGGAATAGCAATTTTGTAATGTCAACACTACCATTTATTTAGCACCATCAGCGTTCCACACACTGTTTCTGGTTTTGTGATTTCCTCTTCCATAGAAATCTTAGCAGACTCTCTCTGACTGATGAGACTATTGTTTCTTCTTTATAGTTAACTCTTTAACCCTGGCAATCTGTTCTGCTATCCTTACACCAAAAACTGGTGACCAATAGACAGCAAGGACCCATTGAAACCAGATCAACCAGTAGTTTTAGAAATGTGTTCTCACCTCACTTCTCAGAGCATCTTTCTACCTGAACTGGCTCCTTTTTCAGAGACCCTCATCCCCTTCACAAAGAGGTGGAATCCTCACTGTTACCCTATTGAGACATTACTCTTCAACTCTTCTATAGTCTTCTTCTTCTTCTTCTTCTTCTTCTTCTTCTTCTTCTTCTTCTTC
>CAJQZJ010014563.1:9301237-9367358 GCA_907164525.1 Lophiomys imhausi | reverse complement strand
CTTCTTCTTCTTCTTCTTCTTCTTCTTCTTCTTCTTCTTCTTCTTCTGGTTAATATTTCAGTCTCTGTAAGCCTCTAAAGTCCTAGTAACTATCCTAAGAGAAATTCCACCCAGCAACAGTTCAAAATAGAAGCTGAGACACAGTCAAACATTAGGTGGAGCTCTGGGAGTCCTACCTAAGAGAGAGAGGAGGAACAGAGAGACCTGGAGGGGTCAAGATCAACATATGAAGATCAATAGCACCAACTAACCTTTAGCAACTTTTATTAATCAACTAGAGATAATTGGGGCCAAGGTTTACACAACATTTTGTGTACATGTGAATCTGCTCAGCTGTACTGCAACCAGATCTTGGGGTCAGTATTTAGCATTTGAATACATAGCAGCTCTAGACCAACCCCAAACAGAAGTGGGTATGAGTCAGTGGTAGATATTGGAAAGGCAAAAATGGACATGGCTGAGCAAGCCAGTGTTAAGTAGTAGATGATAAAGCAAAGAAACAAAGGGGTTACTGGGTTGTACTTTAAAGGCATGAATCACTAGTAGGGTTGAAGAGAATAGACGGATAATCTCTGAATCCATGAAACTCACACTCTCAATGAGATCTGGGGCATTTCAAAATGTTTCATTTCAAGTTCTATGTTGAACACTTATCCACCAAATCACTTTTTTTTTCTAATGTGATAAGATTATAGCCTTCAGCTAATGGTTTTCTCTCACAGTTATATTCCCAGCATTTATAAGCATTAATTTTGCTGAACTGATACAGTAAAAAATGTTCAAAATAACATGTGGCCAAGCATTTTTGTCTGACTACTCAACTGAAACCTATAATCTTTTCTTCTTATAATATGCACACACATATACAGTCATGCACACATGTACACACTTAGCCAGGATTTCTAGGCTTTCTGACTTCACCTCCAATTATAGGGATTTCATTTGTAACTAGTCAAGGTATATAATTTAATTTTCCATCCCCCCACAAGAGAAGACAAATGACCTACATATCCCAAAAAATGAATTTAAAGAAAAAAAATCTACCCACCAAGTACATATAAACCAAACTTCTGCCTGAATAAGTAATTATATGTTATAGCTATCATTTTCAAAATGGTGGCTGTGTTAAAAATCTGGTTTGATGTCAAAGTCAAGTTTTGCTGATAACTCCCATGTAGAATATAGAAGAGTCAAATGTGACTTAGGGTTCTCCTTCCCCAAAGCCGCTACATGAGTTTACTGTGCAGAACTGATAGTTTGGGACACTTATTATACCACTAAATGGGTTGTCATGAGGTAGTCTGTGTGTGACAGGCTGAAACTCAGGGGCAAAGTAGAGGGAGATAAGGAGCTGAAACCTTGGTAATGAAAATTTAAAGTCAGAAAGCTGGATTAAGGAACCAAGATACTGTGAGTAAATGAAGACTAGTAAAGAAGAGGAAGAAGGGAATTCTGCCAGAGTAGGTGACACTAAGAAGTAAGAGGCATCAGGGAATAATGGTGTCCTGACGCCTGAGTGGTGAAACACTTTAAGAGCCAAGGAGTGAGCAATCATGACAAACACTCTAAGAGATCAGATAGAGTGAGAGCTGAGAATTGCCTGCAGGATATTCCACAAGCCTGCCAGTAAGAGTTACAAAATAAAGGTCCAAAGAAGAAGTGGGTAAAAGAGGACTTCTACCGGAGGTGGGGAAGTGAGATAGTGAGGGTAAGCGCGCTTTTCAAAGACTATGTCATTCCTTTACTCGGTCAAGATTTAGTGATTTCTTGAGCAATGAAGGCTGCAGAAGCCAGAGGTCTGACTAGGATAGTTCCTTGAGGGCTGTGTTGACAAGTTTACCTTTTAAGTGTAAACCACATAGGTTCAGGCTTCTGCCTTCTTCCACTCCTATGGTTGCATTCTTCATAACTGAGAAAACACAGAGATGAGAGGACTCCTATGACTTTTTTGTCAAAGCAAAATACGCTGATTTTTTTTTCCAGCATTCCAATCTCAACCACTGACCTGCTAGTTTAATTTCTCTGGATGAGGTCATTGAGTCTGTGCTCTAATGGAAAGCTGTTCCTTGGATCTACCCATTTCAGGCATGTAGGACTGACTCATACTCTCTTGCAGAGGCCTTCTGAGATAACGTTATTGGAAGGGCTTCTCTCTTGAGGATGATTTTTAAAATTAAATCATAGATTGCCATCTGCTCTGAGGAAAGAATACAAAATATCCTACTTATAAGGTGAAATTTTGGAAAAAATTTATAGTCTAATAGTAAATATTGGTTCATGAAACTTAGTTGTATTTTGTTTAGTTTCATGTGTGTGTATTTATATGGTTTTTCTTCTTAGAGCTAAATTTGAATAAAAATATTACTATTACTTTCTTCCTAGACGTCCTTCCCTTATTCATAAAAATGTAATGTGAGACTTGTCACTGAAGCCACACCTATTTTTCACATAGAGTTCGGATTCTATCTCTGTAGTGGGAGTGCTACCCTTTTATAACAGTACTGTTAGGATTCCCATTTATCAGATGAGAAAACCAAGACTTCAGACTGTTGGCACTGAAGACTTCATCTTCCCTAGTATCTGACCAAAGAAATTGGTAAAGGTAAATATTTCAGCTGGATCCAGAAACCAATGCAATTGGTATAAAACTCTCCCTTCTTAAACTGCATAAATAAGAAGTTTTTCTAATGTGGTAAAAATTGATGACCTCTGATTTTCAGTCTCCTCCTGCCCCTGAGCTAACCTGTCCTGGAGTATCACTGTTTAAAAATTATAATTTTCTTTAAAGCTGTATTTATTATTTGTGAATGTATACAAAGGTACCACGAAGCACATGTGGATGGCACAGAAACACTTTGTGGGATTATCTCTCTACTTCCTCCTTTACAATCCAACTTCCTTTTTAGAATCTACCTTCCCTTTCATATATGTTTACTATCCTTTATTTTCTGTGAATTCTTGAACCACAAAAGCAGCAGTCCCTGGTCTCATTGGCCAAATATATAATGTTGTTGTGTTACTGAATTTTATCTCGCAGGGTGCATGGTCCTTTCTGTCACTGACTTAAAGACTCTGCAAAGTCTTTGCTTTGCTGTGCTTTATTTCTGCCTGGGAGAAACTACAAGCAAGGATGGGTTCAGTATTCCTTCTGGGTGGGAAGTAAGGAGTCACACATGAAAGTCTATGAAGGAGAACTTCTGTAAGGAAACAGGCTAACATCATTCCTATGTGTGACACTGTATCCCACCCATTCTTTTTGAATCTTCCTGTCTATACCAATTGAACACTGTTACATATGCCTCCTCACCTGCCCTTCATCAACCAGTTCCACTTACTTCTTTTTCTTCCTGCCAACATCCTTGGGAAACTGCTGCTGCTACTCATCTACCATTATCTTATAAAAGAAAAAAAAAATCCCTCCCTCCCACATTTTGGATGCTATTTTCTCTCAGAAATTCAATGAATAAATTTACAAGTTCAGCAATCCCTTTTTCATTTGCCTCTGGTGCTAGTCACTCTTTGATCCTAACTTTCCAGAAATTCTCTTTTCCTTAATTATTCAATTTCACTTTAGCTGCTAAAAGAGGTATTTATATAGGGACCTGGAAGAATGTAAGCCTGTCTGATTGGCAATAGCTCTCTCTTTCTAATGGCTTCATCTTCCTGATTCTGTGTTTACCATTCTATTGGATTTCTTTAAGTGAAGGAAACCCGAAGATTTACCACTGAAAATTTTCTGGGAAAGTCTCTGGCAAGTTTACCACCTACTGATATTTCAACCAATGTACTGTGTGGAGATAGGCCATATTATCTCCAAACACATGACCAACCAACTCATTTCTTACTGTGTTCTCACTGACGATCTATACCAGGAAGCTCTTTGGCACCCAGACTCAACAAATAAGCAGAAAAGCCCTTCATCTCTCCTAGAAAAGCTGGTGATAATGACTCTGTTTTGTTTGAAATCTGTCTAAACCCTCCAACTTCCAGCATTACCTCTGAGAATAGGTTAATTGTGCAGTGCATTGAAAACTTAGGTGCACTGCTCACCAAATTCCAGAGATACCAGGAAGCTCACATTTCCTGTCTCTGCTTCCAGAAATTTCTGGTTCAGGAGGCCTGGGGAAAGCCCCGAGGATATGCATTTCTGACAAAGCTCCATGTGCTGGTGATCAGTTGACCACATTATAAGACACACATTTCATGTAGGACTGTATAAGTAGATGAAATTAGGACAAAATCCCAACTTAATAGCACATTGGCTGTGTATGTCCTGGAGCATCAACCTGTGTCACCATGCTTCAGATTCCTGTCTTGTACATTTGGGGATAATGATGACATCCACCTCATACTACCTTGTGAATGCTAAATTAATTAATGGGAGTAAAGTGCCTTCAATGGTTGTTTTGAAAAACCCTCAAAAATCATCAGCCATAATTGCATAGGTTTTCTTTCTCTTTCCTTTTCTACGATGTCAATAACTGATTAACTTCTATGTTCTTACGTCTAGTGCTCATCATTGCCCTGGATGGGATTAAGTCTAACTTCCAGCCATATCACTCTAGTTACTGTCATTTAAGCAATTATTACCATCATTATTTCTTCATTTTTATGTTCCCACATCTCAGTATGTTCCAGATTGTAACTAATCTAATGTAACCACTATGAACTGTGCTGTTGTTTGCTTACTAAGTCAGATATAAATATGCTAACAGGGATGTAGGACTTTCCCTTGCCTGAGCGCCACAGTTGAGCCCATCCATCCTTACAGTTCTCCACATAGCACTTGCCGTATAAGGTCCATTCTGAAGATGTTGCTGTCCTTTCCTGGTCCTGTACTTTGTGGTATAATGTTCACTTCATATATGTTTTCTCTCATTCCCAAATAGCAGAGTGTAAGCCATTGGAATCAAAGGCCTGAAGAGCTTCTGTTCATCCATCCACAGGTTGAGAAAATGAGTTTCATTCCTCATGACACAGCTGAGTGATTAATGGGAGTTGCTTGGGGACATGGCAAGGACTCTGCAGCCAAATCTAACTTTAGCCAGTAATGCCAGTGGCAGTGAGCTGTGCTTTCCCCAAACCCAAGATGAGCACGGGAAACAACTGCATTAAAAAAAAAATGTCCCTTTTTTTATTTAAATACTTTATTATTTTTTTTCTTCAAGTTACATCTCAGTAACAAACCCCTCCCTATTCCCCCTTCCTATCCTGCCCTTCCACCCTCTTCCCCCCAGAAGTTTCCCCTTTCAGTCCAACAGCTGGTTCCTTCTCTTATAACAGTAAATATTATACAAAACAACAGATATAAATATGCCACATTTATGAGAGTTAAATGGCCCAGTATACCTTCCCAATGTCCAGTTTATACATATTTGGCCCCTGACTTTAGTTCTCCCAGGAGCAATGTCCAATTGATAACTACTTGCAAATGAAAAATAATTTTCTCCAATGGAGTCACACTAAGACCACTCGTAAGGTCAAGACTCATGCCCATGAGTTGATGATCAACACAAAACAAATGAAATGGTATTTTGAGAGGTTTTATTTTTTGTCTCATAATGCTTTGTCTGCATTCTTTTTTCTTTTCTCATCTTTTCTTTCCTACAGGTCTTTTGCTTATATATTATGGTTTATAGTTTTGTGTCTTTATGTGATTTTGGTGTCAACAATTTTCCTTGTTTCTCTTGCTTGCTTTCTCTCATTTTCTTTCACCTTCTGTTCTTATTCTCATACATGAATTTGACATTTATGTCTTTAAAGTATTTTAAAGATTATTTGCATTTCTGTAGGCTTTATATATTATTCTCTTCCATGAGTATCTATCTGTAAGCAAAGGCAAAACAGAAATACATTTTTAATAGGTTGATCAGTTCATACCCAGAAAGCATTGTAACCAGTTCTTGAAGCACAATTTTTAATTTTTCCCAAGTACATCACCTATCCTAGTATCTTCATTTATTATATATGCTACTCATTTAGAGTCTACATGGGCTGTTAACATAATAAAATAAATAGCTTTGTTAAAATAATATGAAACAATTATAAGTTTCAATCTGGCAAATGACCCAAAATATTTTGTTTTTGTATAAAGGATAAGATTTTCTTTAATGATCCCAGTTTTTTGTAAGTTCAAATTATAATGATATGTTAGTTTAAGAAAAGGAAAATATGTCATATGTGGTGAAAGTTATCTGTTGTTTTCACTCTTTTTGTGTACATGTTCCATATGCTCCACTTAGAGATTTTGTGTTGTTTTATGACTCCTTACTGTTCTAATCAATAAAAGTTCATTATATTAAAAAAAATGTCCCTAACATGAAGTTTAGACCATACCTTGGATGCCCAGTACACTATTGTAAATTTATGTGTAAATGGTCATATCCTATATCATCTATTTAATTTTCATTTTGACTATGGTAGCAAATGTCCCTTCTTCATTGAGTAAATAGGGCCATTACCCCAGAGAAAGGTATTGTCTCACATAAACATCAGAGCAGGCAATGAAAACCAACCTCCCTACACTGACTGAGGAAGCTATGTCTGGACTAGAGAAAGACAGATTTGTTCTGGTGGGAGTGGGTGTGGGGGGTAATTTTCAAGTATAAGAAGTCAGACAAAATTCTCTACCAAGAACCAAGAAAAACACAAGGGACTTGGGGATATCTGATTTTGCAGGTCCTTCAACATGGAGGACACTAAGTTTACTATATGTAAAAATAGTAGCTCTGTCACCTATCACCTTAGTCATTTGGGGGACTTACTCATGACGCCATTGAGCTTCAGCTCCAAGTCAGCCACAGAATGGTGATGGTGAAGCTGTACTAACCCATGTGGCCATGCTGTACTATGCTTCTAAGCTCCAATGGTAGTAAATTGGGTATATTAAATATATTTTTGGTTAATAAAACTTTCATTTTATGATGGTTTTATTGAGAAGTCATCCTCAGCAAGCTTTATAATTTAAGGTAAATCTCCATTTTTGATTCTCTATAGTATTAGACTTGATATGTGTTGTTTTTTCTGTGTAGTATGAGGAAGCAATTGTGGATATATAGCTTCATGGCTATTAAAATTCCTCTTTGCATTATATTATCTAAGCCCATACTCTCTGCTAGTTATAAAAATGTGATATGTTGAGATGAGACTTTGCCTAAGCATACTCTAACACTATAGCTACTAATTAATTAAATATAATCATTTGAACCCTGTAAGGAATATTGCAGATATTTTTGGGTTTTTTTTCTTCACTAAAAAGCATAAGCTTTCTGTAAAGATGAAGCCATAGGACTTTGCTATTACTAATTGCTCAAATCTAATATCTCAATAGTAGGAACATTGTTTACAATGCTGGATCTCTCTGTGGAAATTTATTTTCTTATATACTATGATAGTTTATGTCTAGATGTTTTTGGATATTTTATGCCTTTTAGGACATTATTAAATGATGTTTTGTTTAACAAATATTGAGATGCAGTTCCTGGGACCAAGATCATTCTGAAAACTGGAGACATCGTTATACACAAAAATTAGAAGTCCACCGGACCTATGAGGATGCTTTCAAGGGATAGAAATTAGGCATGAACATCTTAGATGTTGTTCTTTTCTACAAAGACAATGAGATAATGAAGTAGAAGTTTGGTTTTAGATGACCACTACCAAACTGTGGGGCAAGCTATCATCATATTTGAACTGATTTGTACATCACAATTTATGCACACTTTGTCTAATGCTTGGGTTTCAAGCAGAAAGAAGGACAAATGACATTCATGAGAGTGAAAGAAGGCCTAAGGTCACCAAAAGCTTAGTTGTGAAAAACCGGTGCTAAAGATTCTAGCCTTTTAAAAATAGAGGGTGCTATGGGGCCACAAAAGAACCTGGATTTTATTGGGTATGAATACAAACCATTGGAGCATTGCAGAGATGGCTATGAGTCAAGAAAATTACAATTTCTGTTTGTATCGAATGCTAAGATCTAATCATACAAAAATAACTGGTGTCCTTTCATGTCAATAAAGTAGATAAGCAAATGTGATTTGTTTCCTGGGAGTGTGTATCTATCAATAATCATAATCACAATCATAAATCATAAACAAACCACAGAAATCATTACGTGCATGTTTTTGTTTTGGGATTTTGAATTTTGGAGATGGATCCCAATGTATGTTAAGACACAAGTTTGTCATCCCATTTTCCGAAGGTTTTCAGTGTGGCCTTAATCAGGGCATGTCTTTCGTTCTTCCTGTTCTCCAGAGTCTCTTTCACTGTCTTTGTATTCCTTTCATGAACCGGAGAAGTTTATTACATCGCAGTTTTGATGAGTTACCCCTGCTGTCTTCAGGTTTTCTTGCTTTTCCTTTATAAAGTTTCCTATGACCTTAAACCTGCCAGCCTGGAGAAGGTTGTCAGTTAGTTCAAGTGCCTGGGGAAGAGAGCAGAGTTCTCCACATTTTTCATCTGGCTGGAGATTCTAACTGCTTTGTAGTTTTCTCTTTGTCTTTTGCCCCTAAATATTTAAGTTGAGATTCCTTTTCATTTTTCCCATCAACTTTAAAACCCCCTATCATTTTAAGTAATTGTTTCCAATTCTTGTGTGTGTTACACCTTCTATTTCATTTGTTGTACCTCTTCATATTTTTAATAGTTGCTTGTTACTCTTTGCTTTTCCAAATCAGCATTCTTTTATATTGATCTCATGGTCTCTACACATGCCCCTTTATTGTTTAAAGCCTTTGACTTCTCAATTTTATTTCTGGAAAATTCACCCCAAGCTCTGAAGACTCTCTATAGAATAGTCAGTACTGCCAATTCTGCACATTTACTGCCAGAAAAGAACAAGAATGTTTTATTCATATTTTCTTTTTTGCTTCACAAAAACTCACTAATTTATTTTTAATTTTTCTTAAATAGCTACATTATTTTTATATGCCTCAAGGTTTTCAAAACATGTATTTTAAATTTAAATGGATATGATTCAATTTCATTAATTATAAACCACAGCACTTTAATGGGTCTTTTGAAATTTCATTCAAGTGAAGAAAATACATCAAACAATATTTTGAACAAATTTCAAAAATTACAACACACAGTACATTTGAAATCCACTTTGAATATTTCCTACGAGATACATAATCTATGGTTTCTCTTACAAAATATTGTTTTTTTATGTAGGTGCATGGGGTTACCTTTGAAAGAATAATGGTGAGTGAGAGAACATTTAACTCAAAGGACCAAGAAACCAAAAGGAACTTGTTTCATGTAAACCTTAGAGAACAGAATATCATGACTCATTGTTTCTTTTGAAAGAATAATGATGATGGTCTTATTTCCTCATCTCCAGAAAGTGAACTACTTAGTGATAAATATGAATAAGACTTATCTCTGGAACATTCTCTTTTCCTTTTTTCCCAGTGTCACTCATCTCCAAATATATATATCTTGGCTGAGGTAACACTAACACAATTCTAAGAATTTACTCAGAAGAATGAAACTGTAAAGTGATTGCAACTTTCACGTCCATTTGTGATTGCCTGGCTTTTTATTTGTAAAATAACTGTAATTTCAGAGAGGGTGGAAGAAGAGAAAAAGATGTTAGAAGATTTACCTTAATTTCCAATTTTAAAATAATGCCTAAATGTTGTCTGTGAATATGAATCAACCCTTCAGGATTCAGAATGAGAGAACAATGACAAGATGTGGGCAAGAGAGTGTGCAGAAATGAGCAATTAATAAAATCTGAATTCAGCAAGTCTTAAACAGTTTCCTCCCAAGAGCATGAATGTGTCTGTGCTCAAGTTCAAGGCTGGGTAGAAGATTGCATTAAGTAAAACAAAGCCAGAACTGTCTTCTAATTCTGAATCCCTGTATTAAAGGAAGAATTGGTTGTCAGATGTGGAGTCATTGTTAGCTCTTATTGAAGCCTTTCATCTTAAGATTTTAGTTTCAACTGCTTCCTCTAGGGATGTAGCTGAATGGAATGAGTATGATATATTTGTACTTGATTAAGGAGCAATGGGATATGAATATGACGAGACATACAGATGACAAGAAAAGACCAATTTAAATAGACATTCCATTCATGCCATTTCGTTAGGAACACATTCTAACTGAATATTCTAACACAAAGTCTTTGTCACTATCGAGGAGTGAAAACCAAATTTATATGGTAATTAATGAAAATATTAAAGACTATAATTTAAAATATTCATATATTCATGGATGGATTTATTTCAAAGTCCAGTGGTTAGTAAACATTTTGTAAGCTTATTGGATCTTTCCATTAGTTTTGTAATGAAACTTCCATGTGGAGTATCACTTGACTGCATGAGATTCCATTGTCCAGAACCCCACTTAATGCCAGACCTTGTATCTTCTACTTAGCTAAGACTCCACTGTTCAGAACTCAACTAGTTTTCTTGTATCCCAGTATCATTCCATTTGTGGACTGTATTCTCTCATTCTAGAGCAGTTCATGCTCTTTGAAATCTCCCAGTTATTTTATCTAACTTATATCTTTTTCAGTACACTACATCTTTTCCATCATCTATACAATGAAAGTTCATTCCGTCACTACACCCCATCACATGTGCAGTTCTTTGTCAGCTAAGATTTTAAAATATTTTTCTAAGGCATTTTGCAGGCACTCCCAGACACCAGCAACAACACCTATGTGAACAACCTACCTGAAGAAATGACAGGGGCCTTTGTAGACATGATGAAAAGTTTCCAATATTCCTTCCAGCTTTAGTGTTCTTGGAAAGAAAAATAACTCTTATGCTCTATTTTTCAGTTATCATTTTACTTAAAGATACAGGTTCCTACTGTGGCTACAAAATATAAGAACTTAAAAATTTAAAGGACTATTCCATTGTCCACTACAAGCTTGAACACCAAAATGTCGAGATACTTTTAATAAGATATTAGATAAAAGATATTTCTTTATATATTTGAAAATGTGCTCTTTTAGCTGAGATACCTTGACAGCATGGACAAAACTCAGGGTTCAGTTGCCATCAACACAAAATCAAATCAAAATACAACAACATGCACAGCTCTATTCCTTCATTTGTCAATGTGACTGAGGGTAACATGAACACAGAGATTACCATGTCTAATTGAAACAAGAATTACTTTAAAACAAAATACCCTCAAAGCTTATTTGTTCGTGGGGTAAATTAATTTAGCTATTTTAATATATCTTTTTAATTTTGTGAATTTTATACAGTGGTCATATTGACATATACTCCATTTTTCCCACTAACTAGTATACCCTCTCTTCACCTCCCTGTTCTTTCCCAACTTCATGTCCTCTATTTTACTACTTTTTAATGACTAACTAAGGAGTCCATTTAATCCTTTGCAAATACTCCTGAATGTGTTGCCATCCATTGTAGCATGGACTACCTACTGGAGGCCACACTTTAAAGGAAACCAACTCCACACCCCCCCCCCACCAGAAGCCATCTACTGTCCATGGTTCTTGAATTAGGGGTGAAGGCTCATGAGCCTCTCACACTCTGGCCTTGACTGTAGTCAGATATGATCTCATGCAGGACTTCTGCAGGCAACCCCAGCTGCTGTAAATTAGTCAGCTCAGAAGATCTGTAGTATGCAGAAGACACTGTTTTTTCCAGTTCTCCTCCACCTGTGGGTCCTGCAGTCCTTCTTCTATCTCTTCCATAATGGTCCCCAAGCCTTTCAGACAGTGATGTAGATTTCCCATTTGCAGTTGAGCAATTCATTGACACCTCTTCTCTGGATTTTTATGTGCCGTTACCTTCTGTGTTAGCCACCTTCCAGTGCACAAAGAAACTAGTCTGGTGAGGACTGAGGGCTGCACAAATCTATAAATACAGAATGATTAGGAAAACTTTTAGTTTATTTTGAACTGTACTTTCATAAGCTACAATTAAAGCAAAAGACTGTCACTGTGTAATCTTTATTTTATTTGAGGGATGTTGGAGTATGAATTTTCTAGATGGATTAGAGATTGGCATGGCCTGTAAAATTGAACTTTCTTTCTTAATGAGAGCCAAGCTTCCCTTAGGGCAAAAAACCAGTGAAAGGTACTCAGGACTGGATCTGAGTAACTATTAACACAGAGTGACAGGGAAAATCATGGTCTCTAGAATATGGGAGTTTTATGGCTGGAAATTAATTTGTTTTGTAAATGTAAACAGTGAATCTAATATTGCCATTGCATTTACTGACCAACCCATATGTGTGTTGATTATAAAAATTAGCCCTCAGAAATCTTAAAAGACATACTTCAAATACATTCACTGTATAGTAGTAACCAAAACTGCTTTCAGGAAATAGTTTATAATTTGTTGAGTATCGCTGTGCTTTAACATATACATATATTATTATATATTATTATATATTATATATATATATATACACATTACTTCTTCATCAGATCTCCTTTCCTCCTCCTCTTCAGGTCCCACATTCCCACTGTTCTCCCCCTCTCCCTCCTCTTCTTCTCCTCTGATGAGAGGAGCCCCCATATATCAACCACCCTCAGATCATCAATCACACGAGGGCTTCCTCTTGCCTGGGGCCTGACATGGCAGCCCGTCTAGGGTAAGATGATCCACTAACAGGCAACAGAGTCCATTGCCCACTGTTGGAGGAATTTCATGTAGGATAGTTATGGTAGGTTTCTGTCTCTTTTGGTCTGTGGGTTGTAGTATGGTTGTCCTGTACTATATGATTAATATCCAGTAATAAGTGAATGCATACCATGTGTATCTTACTGGGTCTGGGTTAGCTCGCTCAGGATAAACTTTTCTAGTTCCATCCATTTGGTTGCAAATTGCATGATTTCCATGTGTCTGATAGCTGAGTAGTATTCCATTGTATAAATGCACCACAAGTTTTTATTTTTTAATCCATTCTTTGGTTGAGGGACAACTTTGAAATTAAGAATAAAGTAAAAACTCTACCAGTCATTCTTCCGGCAATGTCATAAATCTCTTATGTCCTGACAAAGAAAGTAATCATGTTCCATGTGATATTATTCAGCCATTTATATGAAAATATTTGGAAATCTGCACAAAGTGGTTATGGTGATCCCACTAAGATCTAAATATATTAAGCATTCTACACCCAGAATCCTGTTTTAATATGATTATGGGCTATTTGTTTAATCAAACCACATTATCTTCTTCATCAAGAATTCAGACATAGTATTATTTAAAGACAATGTATATAAATGGTAATATGTTTAAATCATGTGTGTACAACAGTTAATTCAAATTATTTGTGCAAATAGTGATTATAAGTAATATACTCATTCAAGTACACCACAATTTGTTGAAACAGTAGGAGGTTTGCTTTCATTTAAAGATCATTGAAAATTTTCACTAAAATAACTCTAAAATATAATTCATTTTCTATTAGAAATCTACTTCTTTGACAGTGATTCTAAATATGGAAACACATGTGTTTTTGTGTTCCTGTTGGTTACCATATATAATTATTCATAATTTATATAAACCCTTTCCCAAGAAGGTATAAAGGAGTCCACAGAGCTTTGTAAAGCCTGACTCATCTTCATATTATTATGTAAATGTGATAGATTGATATAACAAGAAGGAGAAATCAATATTTTAAGTTTATTGAAAAAAGTAATCCATAAAGGAATATTAGCTATCATATATTTATTTTAACTACATTGATAAAAACAAAGAACTAATTCCCTAGAAACATAAAGAATTGTTATTTTGGACAGCTAGATAAATACTATTTGGGGGATTATTGAAGGTTGAAAAAAAATGCTCATCTATAATGCTTAGTACATATGGTAGAATATGTTAACACATAATAAAGTGTCCTAATTGAGTTTTTAATACATATATAGCACAGAAGTATGATTATCAGGCTCTCATAGCATTCTAGTTATGATAGTACATTTCTTATTTGACATTAGGCAAAATGTTTACCTTTCTATTTTCTAAAGTTTGTTATATATGTTTAGAATGACTATTATATATATATATATTGTTCTTTAAACCTTACTGGAAGTGATGTTACCACTCCATGCACATGATTTAAATTCCAGACGAACCATGGTATATATTTTAAACTTTCCTTCTTGGTGAATGTTTTCTTTGAAATGAGCAATTAGTAGACATTTTCATTGTGATAATATTTACATTTCATGTCTTTCTAAACTTTTCTGCCTAGAAGTCATCTTCAAGTCAATAATAAATGCATTTGTGAATTAAAAACTAAATAATCATGAATGGAAAATCAATATCTTAGAAATATACTGCTATTTATGTTTACTTTGAAAACATATCCAAAGTAAACATCCTGTTTGAAATCTGTGATACTTACTCATGTGGTATGAATCATACTCACTTTACTTATATGTAATTAAATCATGTGCACATGTATTAATCGAAAATAATCATTAAAAAGTGTCCACATTGAGGGCAAACAGTAATAATCATGTTGTCCTTCCTAGGAAATATGGTAAGCTTCAAGATCCTGTAAAATACGGTGTGCTTTCCATCATTCATACCATGTTTCTGTCTCTCTGTCCTCATGAATCTGGACTCAACACTCTGCTGAAAGGCATTAGATTACACCCTGCTGTTTCACTCTGGTCCCTTTATACCATGATACCATTGTTAGGAGGAACTAGCACAAGTTTCTTTTTTTCTTAAGATTCTCCAAGTCTAATCATTAAATATCTTGTTTTAATGCCTAAGATGGGTTTCAATTAGAGTGAGTACTGAAAACATTTTTCCCAGAATTCTTGGAGTGACATAGTAATTTCTTGAGGGAAGCAATGGTAGTAAATAAATGGTTTATCCCCCTCTCCTCAGCCTACTGAATAACTAATAAGATGACATCCTTGCTGACATTGAATTTTGTTTCTTTACATACTACTTCATGTGTTAGTAAACTGGGAATATCATCCAGGAATATAACCCCAAGGAATGGGGTTGAAATCACAGCACCATACCTAAGGGACCACAAAAATGAGCATTTCATGATAGATATAAACAGGTCCATATTTGAAAATGAAGATTTGCATCAAGGCTATGTACACCTCAATGATAATGATCACTTGACAACTCTGGAACATACACACACAAGCATAACACACACATATACACACATGTTCTCTCTCACACAGACACACTCTCTCTCACACACACAGAGAGACATACACACATATTTATCATCCTTTGTTTCAGAAGTTTGACATACAGTTTTCCCTCTACTATCAATATCTACCTTTAGATAATAGCCAGAATTTACTTTCAGTGAAATCTGAAATGGTCAACATGATACCATTCAATCACCCAATGAATTATTTTCTTTCTTTCTCTCTCTCAAAAAAAAAGAGAGAGAAAGGAAGGAAGGAAGGAAGGGAACAAGAGAACAAAGAACTTCGAACATCCTTGGAGGAACACCAGTCTGCCTTGGAACTAATAATGAGCAAGTACCGAGAGCAAATGTTCAGACTGGTAATGGCTAGCAAAAAAGATGACCTAGGTATAATAATGAAGTTAAAAGAGCAACATTCAAAGGAGTTGCGAGCACATGTTGACCAGATCACTCAGATGGCTGCAGTGATGAGAAAAGCTATTGAAACTGACGAGCAGCAGGGTTGCAAAGAACAGGAGTGAATATTTCAACTCGAACAAGAAAACAAAGGCTTGAGAGAGATCCTTCAGATAACTCGAGAATCCTTTTTGAACCTTCGGAAGGATGATGTGTTGGAGAGTGCATCTCTGTCCGCATTGGTGACCAACAGTGACCTGAGTCTGAGGAATAGCTGAGGGCACCCTGTGTGGCCACAGGGAAATCCAGAAGTGAGTGGATGAATGACATAGACCCACTTTCCTCTATAGTATGTACAGGTACCCTGGCAAAGAGACAAGAGAAGAATGTATAACCAGTGGTCAAAAGCTAAATCCCAAACGTAGAAACAAGACGCTGAGCCGCTGCGTGAACGCGGGTCTTCAAGGTGCTGCTGAGCAGTTTCAGAAGTGCTGTTGGCTTCCTCGATGATACATAGGTCACCCTGAATACTCCCAATAAACATTGAAAATCCTAAAAAAAAAAAAGGAAGGAAGGAAGGAAGGAAGAAAGAAAGAAAGAAAGGCATATTTATCATGCCAAAGAATTCCTTTCATTTACTGTAGTGAGTGGCATGCAGGAGCTTGAAATGAGGATTACTGGAGATTCTCTCTAGTACCTGAGATTCTCATGCCCTTTCTTCCCTGACTGTCTTTTCTACTACTTATGTCCTTTGGGCAACTTTCTGCTACTAAGGGCAAACAGCTGTCCTCTTTAGAAAGAAACATAATTGACACAAGCTGAGTCAGTGAGCAATTTTATGCTGTTTGGCTAACAGAATGATTTGAGAGCTGATGTTGGAGCTGTTCACAATAATAAATGGGTTCTTGGGTGAGACGAAGACACTAGTACTGAGTTCTTGTTTCTGATTACCTTCTGTACGGGACCATCCACATCACTAGCTGTATCTAATGCTCACACACACACAACCATGCTCATCCATTCTTAGATCGATCTTCTTTTTACTTTGCCTTGAACTTCTTATTGTTCTTCTCTCCCACCTACCGGCATGCACAAGTAAACTTACTTATTTCCCAAGTGTCTGTTCCAGTATCCTCATCTAGTTCCCTACACCTCCCCTACCAGAATGCACAATGTACTTTAGTGAAATGAGTTATTAAAAGGCTCATGAGCTGGTCAGCCATATAGGATTAGTTATCCCAGCTTCTTTACTGCTGACCTGGGAGAACCCCGGACAATGTTCGATAGAGAAATTCTCATAAATAGTTATTCCAAATGAGCCGAATTTTCCCTGTATGTGTCACTAACAATTAAAACCTTATAGTGCAATGCACATGCTGGTCACTTGACTCAAAACATACCTAGGCAAAAATGTCCTGGCTTTGGAAGCAGACTATCATTTTGTCATTCCAGCTTTTCAAGGTTTGCATCGCTGTCTGCATATCTGAAAAGAGCCATCAAGCTGAAGCTACTGGCTTGTTTGTAATCGTTTAAAAAATTACCTAGAAAGAAAACATAAGGCCATCAGATTCTGTTTCCCAAAATCCACATAGATAATAAAGACATTTATCTAAATAATGCTTTGGCTTCACAGAATAACAATAAACACTTCATGGAGATTATACCCACTGAAAACCTTTCATACTTGTCAACTTATTTCTGTTGGTTGAATTGGTTTTCTTTAAGATTTTTTTTTAAGTTAGACTGTTTTCCATTAACGCATTTAGGGATAGATAAATGATTTTCCTTAAACCATGTATTTTCTGGTGATGAATATGGAGGAAAAGATTATGAAAACTGATTTGTTCCAATGCCCCTCGCATGCCTCAGAGGAAATACCTGGCTCTGTCTCCATTAGCAATTGCCATGTGACTGTGAAGTTGACGAATTATCATTAACTTTGACAACACATTTTACACCATATCTAGATCAATTGAAATTAGTTATCTTGGGAGACAGCAAAATCCCTTCTATCCTCAGTAAGTGCAGGGCTTTTGTTAGAAGAATTCTCAGCCTATGGCAAACAATTGCATTCCTGTTGACTCTACTGTTTTAACTAAAAAGTGGGATTGAAATAACAACTTCACAGGACAAAGTCTCCAGAAGGCTTTCCTGAGCTCTCAAAGAGGACACCAGGAGAGGACTGATTACTACAATAATTGCAAAAGGAAGGGGTAAGGAGGAAAGGTAATGGGGATATACCATAATTCATCCTTCCTCATTTAAAAATAAATATTGAACATTTTATTTTCTTTTTAAAAAACCATTTAATTTTATTTTATAATTTGTATGTATGATATGTGTCTATTCTATTGAGCATACACGTGTATATATTCCAGGTATGCAAAATGTATGCATGCATACACATTTGTACATGAGGGTATAGTCACATACATGGCACTGTGTGTGGCAAAGGACAATTTGATGTGTCAACGTTATGGCTCCACACTCTGTTAGAGACAAGGTCTCTCAAGTTCTATTCTGTTGTTTATGTCAAGTTAGCTGGCCCACAAGCTTCCAGAAACCCTTCTTTATCTACCTCCAATCTTACAGTAGGGATCCAGATGCATTCAAACTGCATCTGGCTTTCTGTGGTATCTAGGGATTTAAACTCATGTCACTATGCCTGCACAGCATCCTAGCTTGGTGCTTGTTGCTGTGATAAATACCATGATCAAAATGAAACTTGGAGAGAAAAGGGTTTGTTTTTCTTAGGGTTTACTTCCATCACAGAGAGAATTAAGGCACGAACTCAAGGGAGGAACTGGGAACAGAAACTGAAGCAGACACCATGGAGGAATGTTGATCACTGGCTTGTTTCTATGCTTACTTTCAGCTACCTTTCTCAGACAGTCCAGGTTTTCCTATCCAATAGCAATGGTTATGTTACAGTGTGCTGAGCCCCCTTACATCAATCAGCAGTTTGTTTTGTTTTGTTTTTTAATGACCTCATAGCCATGTTCATAGATTGCCTGATAGAGATAGTTCAGTTTTGGTTCCCTCTTAAAAGGCACAGTGAGTTGATAACCAAGTTAACTGTGATGTGCAGAAAATATTTTACACATAGATCCTTCTCTCTAGCCAAATAATCTTTAGTTTTTAAATGCATGTGAATTAATATGTTGAGGTATGTACCAATACTGACCTATATAGAGACATATTAAATAATGCAAGAGACATATCTTATTCAAATAAAATTCCCTCCTGAAAGATAAAATCTTTATTCATTGCACCTTACAATCATCACTGTCAAATATCAAAATTTATCTTTTTTTCACAAACTCACACAAAGAATTATTTTGGAAGATGACCACATGTAGCACATACAGTTCTAGTCATCTGAAGTCAGGCTATGTGATTTTGAAAGTAGTTGAAATCAATTTGGATGTTTGGCACTGGAAATGCCATATAACTTACCCTTTGTGCCTTTGGAACTCAGAATGATGAAGCTCCCATGCTCACTCATCCTTCATGCCCTTTGCTCCCTGCAAGGCTCCCATAAGGCAATTATCCATTTCCATGTTAGCAAAGAGGACTCTAGTTACACCTTTGCATGAGACATGAGCAGTTATCTGGAGGGAAGTTGAAGCTTTTACAACTCTCCAATGACAATCCATCCTGTGTTGGCAGGGCCACCCAGAACAGATGGCTTCCCCTTCTTCATGTGGGGAAATGTAGACCCAGGGCATAAAAATAACTAGTGATATCTCACAGTTGTAGGCTAGTTAAATCTTCTTTTATTCTATATTTTTCTAAACTGTAAAATTCTTTCACATGAGGATTATCTGAGATGGTAAGCTATGAAAAGAATGTTGGGTTTACATTGGAATTCCTTTGGAGAGGAAGAAGTGTTTCTGAATAGATGTGAGTGGGTCATGTGGTTTTCACAAATCCTATGCATAGTTTCCTAAGCTAGTTTCCATCTGAGATGGAGTAGTATGTCCATAAGATATCTGGTCATGGCTCCAGATGGTGGTTTTAAGAAAGATGACCTCATTACTGAACTGTATAAAGGAATTTGAAATGGATGATACTTTCCAAAAACTTACTAAAAATACAGTGTTTCCTGTTATGACAGGATGTGGAGTATTCAAAAGATTTGGGATTCTTGATAGATACCTTGATCAGGAAGAAACAGAAGAATTCAGGATATCCTTAAGACATAGTTTATGTGAGTAGACAGGTTGTTGTAATAAAGGTAGAATGGGACTAATCTGCCCATAGGTACTCTTGCTATAACAACCAAACACATCCAAGTGTGCGGTTTGGAAGAAATGTGCTGAAATATTTTAGTGAATTCTGGAAAATCGTCCTGATAGTGACATTAAATTCCATCTCACATCAGACATGTCTAGAATAGGTGACTATCCATGGGTGGTATGTGACTGTAATCCAAGAACTTTGAAGAATGATGCTGGAGGATTTTGAATTCAAGGCCAGTCTTAGATATAGGTCTGAGTAGAGAGACTCTTTCTGGATGGGTCAACAGTTCCCTCTGAAATGACAAGATGAGAGATTATAGGAACTCAAAGGTATATGGAGGTTTTCAGGCACTGGCCACCCAGGTAGACAGTATTATGTTCCCTTGACCTTATATCTGATTTATATTTAACATCATTCATGATAATGTTATACAGAAGATTTGACAGTGAGCATGGCAATCACAGCAGTCATATTATTTGGAAGATATCCTTCTGTATTTTACATAAAGCCTTTTGATAATAAACAAGGTAGACATCACCATATCCAAAGCTTTTGTTTGAACAGATGTGAGTTCAACATCAAATCCCTACTATGTCTAAGTACAATTATATTAAACTGCATTCAGAACGAAACCCTAGTCTAATGAAACAAACTATTGTAGTGTTTCTCCTGTCATAAAGTCCTTCCAAAAACTCTTTACTTTGAAGTTATTTCTTGATTTGAAATTAGGTTTTAATGGCCGTCAGTGAGATCTGCCAATTCACATTCAGAAAAACAACCCTTTTATGGTGATGTGGACCCACTAGTGGTAAGTCACCTGTAAGTGGACCATAGTAGAGAACTTAGTATTCAGACATCAAAACTGTAAAAGAAATGGTTTAAGATGGCTCTGAAAAGGCTGCCTGCATCAGAATCTGAGTCCTGATGTTTGTATGCCACACAGCCCCCTGTAAACTGTTTCATAATTTCAGCCTCAGTTTTCATGTTTAATAACATAGAGGATGGTGCTATAGAGACACACAGAACTTGAAGGAGTCCTACCCTTTGAGAGCATCTGGGTTAGTTCCCATCACCCTACTAAAGCTATCTCTCCTCTGTATAACTGAAGTTCTTGGAGATCCATGCTGTGAGACAGACTTTTCTTTTGGAGACACAACACACATATACTCACCTCAGATAGGGAGCCTCCCACAAACCAAAGTACAGATACCACTACTGTTCAAGTTGGTAAACCAATGAGTTTTATTGAAGTAACTTATAGGAATGTGGCCAAGGCATTGCTCATAGGCACAGAAATTAATCAAAGACAGATATATCACTAAAGCCTACTTGATCATGAGTGACAACTCACAAAAGCTGGAAACTTGGAACACACTGCACAGCCCTTACACACCTCATGTTAGAGAGTGTAGTTTTGAAGTAGCTCGGAAAGCCCAAGGCTTTTCTAGTTAATAGGAGTTGTTGCTGGTTTTATTTTGTTTTAGGTGTGTTGGCTTGTTTCTTTGTTTGTTTTTCAGGCATCTTGACTGTTCCCAGAGTCTTCTCTGAAGCTCGGTGCTCTTGAGAATCTTCTCTGCAGTTTGTCTTGTCTGAGTGTGCCTCTTAACAGACTTTATTGTTTACCCTTGGGAGGGAGAGGCCTAGAGAATCTGGTCAGCTTCAGGGACATCCTGAAGTTATTTTAGGTTGTTTACTTTGTTTTAAGGAGCTTCCCTGTTGGCTGGACTGTTTTATTCTCAGAAGAGAGAGAGAGAGAGACAACAATCTAGTACTGTCTTCTTGCCTCTGTGTGTACCAGATACATACAGGTTACACAAACAAATAAATGTAGACAAAACACTTTTACACATAAAGTAAATAAATCCTCAGTTAAAGAAAAGATGGCAGAAATATGTGTGATTGTGGAAATGAGTAATTAAAAATTAGTGCCAGTGATGATTATGTTGTTTTCATAATGGGGGAACAGGGTGAGTCCTGTAGGCCTCCAGTGGCAATGAGGGAATAGCCCCTTAAGATGTTCTTGCCAGAGATCCAGAGGAGATTGAGAAGGAGCAGGCTGCAGCTGAGAAGGCAGTGATCAAGGAGGAGTTCCAGGGTGAATGGACCACACTAGCTCTTATCACTGCTGCTCAGCCTGAGGTGGCCAACTGGTCTGAGGTTGTGCAGGTGCCCTCTGTGCCCATCCAGCAGTTCCCTACTGAAGACTGGAGTGCCCAGCCAGCCACAAAGGATTGATCAGCAGCTCCCACAGCGCAGGTCACTGAGTGGGTTGTAGCCACCACAGAGTGGTCTTGAGCTCCTCTGCAGATGCCTGAGCAAAGAGAAAAAAAGAGGTTGAAGGAAAATGAAGTTCCTAAAAGCTAAAAAACAAAACAAAACAAAAAAACGATGTTCTTGCACATGGAATGCCTTTTCAACTGCACCTCCAAAAATTGATTCTAGTGGTAGAATCTAAGGGGGATGTAGTTGCAAAACATTTCCAGAAGAAGACACTGTTTCTTCAAGTGTGGAGCCAGTTGAACCATTGAAAGAACCTGACATGCAAGGTGAGCAGCTATATTGCCTTTGGTTCCTACAATTCTCCAACTTAACCTCAATCTCTTTTCAAAAGTTCACTAGTATAATTTGCTCTACAAGTACAGACCATCTCCAATGCAGCTCTTCACATTGACATGCTCTCCAGAACTCCAAGTTCTCCTGTGTGCTCAGTTCCATTCTAGCCATAGACACAGTAAGGGTTTCTGAGAAACACCTTAAAAAAACAAAACAGAATAATGTTGCTCTAAAAGGGAGATGGTTGTGTGATGTGTATGCTTCCTTCAGAAGCAATTGATTTCCCAGTCTGGCCTCTGTTGATTTTGTTTGTTCCATAATGCTGTTTAGGATTACAACTGTGAATCCTCCTGTTTCTTCGCACAAATATCATTGTACAGCTTGAATTCATACTACATTTAAAAATAATGATCATATTAACACATGTTGCTTGCTGGGAGTACACAAAGTTGAGTTTTCATGGCAAAGCAGCTATTAAAGCTAAATAATTTCTTTTTTTTTTAACATGCAACCTCAATTATTTTCTAAATATATTTTAATCAATACATAGCCAGTAAGGAACAAAAACATAAGAAGTAGAATTCTCTAGTTTAGTTTCTGTGATGTGTAGTAATCTACAAAGGGGAAAAAAGTAACATAGCAGATTTTCAGCACTATGTTAATATGCATTTCTATGTTAAACATACTGATGCTTGTGAACTTTCCAGGCTGTGCACCTTGAAGGTACAAGCCTTGGATTGGGTCTTGGGTCTTGGAAGTTAACTGTTATGGTGATGTGTTATAGTATTTATCATGTGACATCACCTCTGAGCTACTCTCAGTCTCTATTCACAAAACTATAAATTCGGACTTGAGGCTACTGTTTCATCGAAAAATGTTTAACACTCAAAAGCATGCCAAAGTTCATAGAGATGTTCAGGGGACTGTTCATAAGAAAGCACGCAAATGAAATTCAGGTAATTATTGGATTTTTCAGCTGCTTAAGTTTTCCTTAGGAAGAAAAAAGTCAAATAAAAAGAGATAGAATATTTTATATATGTGTGTAATCCACATATATCAGTGGTTCTAAACCTGTAGGTTACTACCCCTTTGTCAAACCTCTATCTCCAAAAAATATTTACATTATAATTTATAACAGTAGAAAAATTACAGTTATGAAGTAGCAGTGAAAATAATGTTATGGTTGGGGGGTCACTACAATATGAGGAACTATATGAAAGGGTCACAGCATTAGGAAAGTTGAGAATCACTGATATATGCATGGATATATATATATATCATATATGTATATGTGTGTGCATGTATGTATATATGTTAATTAAAATGTAGAATTTATGCAGAAACAAAACTGCCTATATTCTTTGTTCTTATAAGTGAAGAAAGCCAATTTATCATAAAATATCTTAACTTCATGTTCCACACCATGGTAATGCTGCTATTTCTAGTAGTTTTGAAACTTAGAGCTTCTCTGGAGACTGGGACATAAACATATGTATAAGGGTGTTTCCAACATTGGTTTTTATTTTGAATCTTGCAGTACAGAATACAAGCTCAGAACCATGAATTAACTAGAAGGTACTATATACTATTTCATGACAGTGACAAATGAACACAGTTGGAATTGAAGTAAATATCTATCTGCATATCAAAGACCTGCAGATATAACAGTGAAAAGACATATGGCAAGTGATGGATGTGGGTAGAAGGAGATGAGCTCAGTTCTGATGTGACTCCATGTGTTAGAGAGGGATGGTGCAGGGAGAGACTCCCCTTTTCTGAGAAGAAGGAAAGAGTATTAGAGGGGGGCAGGAAGGCAGGACCTAGACGAGGGAGGCTGCAATTAGGGTGTAAAATGAATGAATAAATAAACATATTTAAAAAGTGATGGATGTGAGATACCCAGCCAGGTTCATGTGCCACAAACGATAGTGTGACTGGTTTTCCTTTGAATTCAACACAGGCACCAGAAACAACTTAATTAAATTAACCACATACGTGACTGGTATTGTGTTAAATTCATAGCAAGTTATATTTTTATAAGAAGACAATGGAGAGGTTAGTTTAATGTAAGAGTAATCCTGACAGCTTGCTGAATATTAACAATCAACGGTATTTACCAGCTTGAGCATTCTGATGGATCCATTTTCCACTTAATCTGTTTATTCATAAAGCTCGTCTTTTCTACTGATAAATTTGTATTTCTTCTAACATTTATTAAAATTAACTCTCTCTGAATTTTTAAATTTATTCTTATTTTCCCTTTCTTAGTCAATCTCCAGATATGTCTCCCAGTTAAATTTAACACATAAAATACACAGAATTGAGGATTTTTTTATTTATGGGTACCACTATCTTTTAAGTGTTCTTTACCACCATATCTTGCATCAGAGCTTACTTTGATCTTGTGTGTTTCAACTGAACCTCAGTCAGCACTATCCTTATATCTATTGACTTCTGAGGAGTTATTTTTTTCCTCTTGTATCTCTCACATATGCATCTTCTTTTAGCAATTGGAGCTTTCAAGTGGACTGGAAATACATTATGTTTAAACATAGTTACTTTTAGGTAAAACTGTAGCTTTATGTAGGAATCTCCCTGTTGTCCATATTTTTGCCTCTTGTAAAATGGACTGGAAACACTCTTGTTTCTTTATTTTACTTATTTGTCAGTTGATGGCCTCCCTGTGTTCTAAGAAAGACTTAGAGAAGTTTTCCCCTTCTACTAGGTTTTGGATAGCAAATGCTGAGCACCAAACAGGAACCCTTGCTGCCTCCAAAATGTCTCAGTCTCCAGGGAAGCTTTAAGTCTCAAAAACTACTAGAAATAGCACCTTTACCATGGTGCGGAACATGAAGTTAAGCTATTATATGATAAATTGGCTTTCTTCACTTATAAGAACAGAGAATATAGGCAGTTTTACGTCTGCATAAATTCTACATTTTAATTAGCCATCTTGTGTGTTCTTTGACCCCAAGATTCAGGGAGCTGAGGCAGGAAGATTGATGAAGGCATGCTTAGAGTGCACACAGAAATACTGTATTCAAATCTAAATAATGTGAATACACACCACATATGCTGCTCATATGTCATGGTTGTTTTGTTTTTTGTTTGAAATTGAGGTGCCCATGCACTAAACTCATGATAGGGTAGGGCAGTTCATTTCCCCAAATTTTTATAATGTCTTTTCTCTTTTAAGTAATCAATAACCTCCCCCCCCCAACAGAAAAGGTGAGAGTAACTTTCAAACTAGTATGTGTATGCTATTTGCTATACAGTTACTCTATACATAAAGAGCAAAGTCCAATACTGGGTTCAGTTTTTTGATACTTCCATAACTTTTACAGTCTCAAATGGAAGACATTTTGTGGGAAAGGGAAAACTTTAAGTAAATATACTGGATTGTCTGTATTCAATCATAATGTTTTGATGAAGCAGCTCATAGAAACTCAATTTGGGACAAATTTCAAAGGCAATATTGAAAAGGCATCAATTAACAGTTTTCTTCAAAACTTTTGGTGGCTGTAGTGATGGTAACAGAGGTGGTGTCAGTAGGCATATGTATGTTTCTGTATGTTTATGTATATGATATATGTATATGTGTGTGTTTATAAATTTTTTACAAAGTTTTAAGTACATAGGATAGAAAAAGATGTTACCAAAAACTTGAGTTTGAACCCTCACTTTTTAATCTGTGCAATTACTGGTGTAACAGTGTAGCCACAATTTGAATCTTTTATCTTGTGATACAAACATGGCATGTAAGAAGTCTTCATGGAGGAATATTTTGAAGGGCTCACTCTAAGGTTATCTTATACTTTGGAGCCTTATAGCTTCATCCTCAGGGAACAGACAAGATGGGGCTAAAGAAAGTACTATAATAACAGAGGATTTAGAATTAACTTCAGGGTACTGAGGAGAAGAAAGAAGATAATCGTCTACAAAGAATCGCAATAAGAAAGTTTGTAATTGATGGAAGACCTTTGAGTGTCAGGAGGGCAGAATCTTGGAGGGTAGATAATGTTTATCTAAGATGTCAAATATTTCTTTAACTTTTAATTGTTATGATTCTGTTTGGGAAGTTTATTTTTAGTGAACTCAAACGTAAACTCAATTCTGCCTAAATTCTCAGTTCATATCCAGACAGGTGAAAAACTGAATCTAGTGAAGGAGAGGCTAGAACTGGTATGGGACAGCTCTGGCTTACTCTATAGAACCTAAAAAGCATGTGTTTCTTCCAATCTTTTGAAACTTTGTCCTTATCTTTATGTTACATCAGTGGCTGTCACAGAAGACATACCCACTGGTCATGATTCCTCATCAAGCAAGACTACCTGGCCAAATTCGCTCCACCCACAATTCAAAGCCATAATATTCCAGTGCATTTCTGGGAATTCAAAATGTTGATATGCTATTTTTCAATTAAAGAAACAACATGCATTCAATTCATTTATTATTATGAGCAAGACTGAAGACATTTCCTTTTGGAATGATGAATTTCTCTTACTATCTTAAATAACCTATAGACTTACATATTAGGGAGTTGAAAATTTCTACTTTTAAATTAAAATCCTATTGTATGCACTTTATTTAATTTTATGTAGCATCATAGTTTTTTTGGCGTACCTGTTATTGGTGCTGCTTCACTATTGAAGGAACAATGGTATACACCAGGCTAAGTAACTTTTGGGGATACTGTTCATTAGTGAGAGGGATGTCAGGTAATGATATGTATTTGGAAAAAGTATACCTTCGTCCTGCAGGGTACTAGGGAAATTTACCCTGGTGGGGTGGGTTATGGAATAGAGATGCCAGGAAGAGTGATAGCCAAAAAGGCAGCAAGGTACCTACCTTGTAGGGTGTCTTTCAGTCAACAGATATTCAGTGAGTGTCTACTATATTTCAGGCACTCTTCTAAGGAGTATCAAACTATGAACAAAGGATAGTTTGCCAAGGGTCAGTGACATCAATTCAGATGTTTGCAGCCAAATCTGACCTGCTATTGTTTCGGTAACTGAAAACCTCGCTGATGGATGGTGCACCTACACATGTAGGCTTCTCTCCCTTAACAAAAGAACTTATGAGATAGTTCATCAGAAACTTGTTTTGTTCATATATATCAGACCTCCTCAGATACAAACCCTTATTTAGTGATATTAGCAATGCCAGACATATTGTGAAGGCTGCTTGATCTGGATGCTCTCCCTAGCCTGCTCTGTGATTCATATACAATCTTTATAGGAGGGGTGGACCTCTCTCATTCCTACTGGTTTTGTATTTCTCAGTTTCATTCTGGCCCAAAGTTGAGGGAGCAGGGAAGTGGCTCCTTCTTTTTTTTTTCCTTTATTTTTTATTTCTTTAAGTTACATCTCAATCGCAATCCCCTCCCTATTCCCCCCTCCAGTCCCACCCTCAACCCCCCATCCTCTTCCCTTTTTTTTTCTTTTAAGTTTAAGGTATATCTTATTTCCCCCTACAGTTTCCCCTTTCAGTCCAACAAATGGCTCTTTCTCTTATAATAAATACAATACAAAGCAACAGAGGTAATTAGGCCACAGTTATGAGGGTTATATGGCTTAACGTACATTCCCAATGACCAGGCCATATGTATTTAGTACCTGACTTTAACATTCTACTATCTAAACATCTCCATGAGTTTAAAGGTCTATATCTGACTCAACGTTCATACTAACTTGCAACACAATTTTAAAAGTATCTTCTTAGATCTATAACACTCTCTTGACTCCTAAACAACTCAAAATTAAATTATGAGACTCTAGCTATCTGTTCTTCAACCACCTCAGAGACCTGAGAGGGATAAATATATCTGATTTTATAGGAAGTACAGGGCCTGCAGCTTCCCAAACTAAGAAATGACACACCAGTGGCTGCCTGGAGAGTTCCCATTTTCTCTCCATACATTACAGCATTGATCTTCAGTCATTTGGCCCCGCTTTTCTGACAGACATTGATTGTAGAGCAGGGGTTATGAAGGACTTACCTACCCTGTCTTGGCAGAGCTAGGCTGTCGACTTGCCTCCTTCCAGGTTTTGTCCTTTTTGGACAGCATTCTGTCTACAGTTGGGGCAAGGGGTTTTTCCTACCAAGAGATAGGCTTGCGACAAATTCAATCATCTCCCACTGGAGATTCTTCGATGCTCATCTTCTACTTGGAGGAGAATAGGGGGTGCTGTCAGGAGTTGATATGTCTTGATATAAAAAAATCTAAAGTTACGAAAACATCTTTGAATGCCATATTCTGCAGATCTCTTGAGGTTTTTGAAGAGGCCCTATCTATCTCTTATATTAGGGTAAGCAGATGTTGCTTGACTCTTGCTGGTTTATTTCTGATTAGCTTAGAAAGTAATTATAATAGGATGTCATAGTACCCAACTGAATGACCAGCTTGCATAACCATTAATTTGCATTTCTTAATTACCCTAAACAGTCTATGACAATTAGTAGTAAAAGGCCGAAACATCACATTTCATTTTTTTTTTTACCTCCTAACCCTTCCATCCCATTTCTCTGGGGTGGGATGTCCTTATATAACAGTCTCTCATCTCAGTTGAGAGGTCGTATGAGGGCCAAGAGCCTCTTCATTCATTGAGGATCTATGAAGCAGTACCATCAGTGAAAAGTGTCTCGTTGCCCGGGAGAGAGAACTACTAAACAAACAAACCAATAAGCATATAATAGATAAAAAAGACTAAAAAATAGAAAAAATATAACTAATATATAAAAAATAGATAAAGAATAAAAATTAAAAATAAGAAGTCTATGTCCAAGTTCCCTTTGGTGTGTTAGTTGTAGTATTGCTCAGGACTTGAGATCAACAATCAATAAGTGACTCCTTCTTTAACTTTATTTCAGTTTATAGCATTTGGAGACTTTACTTTATAACTCTAACTTTATCACCATCAACTTGAAAGCCCAACATGGAAAGTGGGCCAAGAAAATAGTAAAGTGCAATGGGACATCAGGAAGGGTCAGTGACTAGCTGTGAAATTACCTGCTGAAAAATTAGCAAACCTTATCTTTATGTTACATCAGTAGCTGTCACAGAAGACATACCCACTGGTCATGATTCCTCATCAACCAAGACTACCTGGCCAAATTCCTCCACCCACAATTCCGGCCATAATATTCCAGTGCATTTCTGGGAATTCAAAATATTGATATGCTATTTTTCATTTTATGGCATGTAAAATGAGAATTTAACTTCTGATATCTGTGAGAGAATTTAACATGTGTTCATAGCAGCCTTATTTGTAATAGCTAGAAACTGGAAACAACCCAGATGTCCCTCAACTGAAGAATGGGTTAAAAAACTGTGGTACATCTACACAATGGAATACTACTCAGCCATCAGAAACAATGAAATCCTGCAATTTGCAGCCAAATGGATGGAACTAGAGAAGCTCATCCTGAGTGAGCTAACCCAGACCCAAAAGGATGCACATGGCATCTATTCATTTATAATTGGATTTTAGCCATATAGTACAGGATAACTAAACTAATATTGGTGAGAGATTAAAGAAAAAATCGAATGGGAAAATAGAGTTGAGTTTATCTGTGTAATAATATGTCTCTTGCTCTATTGTATTCAAATTTGTTTTCTTGGATGAGATAAAATATTTAATTTAGTAGGAAGTGCAATAACAGAGACTGTATTCATGGGAATTTGTTATGAATTAAAATATTCATTTCTTCCAGCTTTTTGATTTTTCTTGTGAAGAAATTTTGTGTAATATATACCTTCACATTTTTATCTTTTCTGACTGCGAACCCTGAATGAAAAACATTTTACTTCAATATAATTATTTTAACCAGAGTTATCAAAATAATGATTTCACAGCTGATGTATAGCATATATATTTGCAAAATGAGAAGTTTATTTAGTAATTCAAAAGAACTAGTGAATGTTAATAACCTGTGTTCTACTGGCATCTTCTCTTAAGCATTGCTAGAACAATTCACATCACTCAGTTCCCTATTTTTCTTGAAGTTTCTATTTATGCGTTCCTAATTTTGTCTATATTTTGACATTTTCAAATAGTATATGGCAGATGTTGTTGAGATGATCACTCAGAATGAATTCCCCTCAATTATCATCCTGATAGTAATTTAATTTTCTGTAAATTGAAATTTTCCTATGACCAATGATAGCTACCTGCATTTTTGCAGCAGTATTCTTAGAGAGGGATTCAATGCTGTCCTCTGGCTTCAGAAGGGATGCAAAGCCCTGGAATTTTAACGTTTTCCTACTGTTACATTCACTGTGTGTGTGTGTGTGTGTGTGTGTGTGTGTCATGGGTTTCTTCTGAACTCTATTTTCAGCATCCTTGAGAGAATTTCAGTAGATGTGCCAAACGTACGTTCTCTGACAGATGACTGATATACACCTTGAGCCTATATGTGCAACAATTACTGGGTCTAATTGGGTATGTATATGTGTGCATGCTTGCATGTGGTACTCTTCAACATTTTTTAAAATTTATTTATTTATTGCTTCAGGTTACATCTCCATCTTACTATCCTCTTTCCACCCCTCCCAGTCCGGCCCTCCCACCCTCTACCCTCTATCCCTTCCATCCCACTCCTCTGGAGTGGAGTGTCCCTACATAACAGTCCCCCACCCCAGTCCAGCAGTCATATGAGGGCCAAGAGCCTCCTCATGCACTGGGAGGCCTACAAGGCAGCACCACTAGGGGAAAGTGTCTCATTGACAGGGAGAAAAAGAAAAAGTCTATGTCCATGTTCCCTTTGGTGCGTCGGTTGTAGTATAGCTATCCTGCACTATATAGCTAAAATCCAACTATAAGTGAATGGATGCCATGCACATCCTTCTGAGTCTGGGTTAGCTCACTCAGGATGAGCTTCTCTAGTTCCATCCATTTGGATGCAAATTGCATGATTTCATTGTTTCTGATAGCTGAGTAGTATTCCATTGTGTAGATGTACTACAGTTTTTTAATCCATTCTTTGGTTGAGAGACATCTGCATGGTTTCCAGTTTCTAGCTATTACAAATAAGCCTGCTATTAACAAAGATGAGGCAACTTCCTTGTGGTTTGGTGAAGAGTCATTTGGATGTATACCCAGAAGTGGTATGGCTGGGTCCCGAGGAGGCAGAGCTGTTCCAAGTTTTCTAAGATATCGCCAGAGTGACCTCCATAGTGGTTGCACAAGTCTGCACTCCCACCATCAATGGAGTAGGGTTCCCTTTCTCCACACCCTTGCCAGCATGTGTTGTCATTTGAGCTTTTGATCTTAGCCATTCTGACATGTGTGAGATGGAGTCTTGAGTTGCATTTCTCTGATGATTAAGGATGCTGAGCATTTCTTCAAGTGTCTCTCAGCCTTTAGGAATTCTTCTTTTGTAAACTCTCTGCTTAGCTCTTTTCCCCATTTTTTTTTTTTTGGATTGGATTATTTGGTTTTTTGACATTTAATTTCTTGAGTTCTTTGTAAATTTTGGATATTAGCCCTCTGTCAGATGTGGGGTTGGTGAAGATTTTCTACCAGTCTGTAGGCAGCTGTTTTGTTCGAATGACAGTGTCTTTTGCCTTGCAGAAGCTTTTCAGTTTCATGAGGTCCCATTTATTGATTGTTGGTCTTAGGTCCTGAGCTGTTGGTGTTCTGTTCAGGAAGTTGTCACCTGTGCCAATGAGTTCAGAGACTCTTACAAATGTAAAGTTCAATGACTCAGTCCAAGGGGCTGTCTGTCTAGTGAGCTGATGATGCTGTGCTGTTTGTACAGAGAGACTAAGGCTCTGAACTCAGGCTCTTGAGCTTGTGTGGCAGACACTTTACACTGTGGGCCATTTCCCCATCCCTGCTTTGCCTAACGTTTGTTATTCTCTTTTTGTTAACAGTTTCACTACATAGAGTTTTTGGCTCAGATTTTTCAATCATAAGATTTTCACTGCTTTATATTTTACAAATTCCAAGTCTTTCCCGAATTTTCAATATCATATATTTGGTATACTACTTGGGGTGAATTAGTACTAAAACTATCAATTAACATAAATTTATTTGAAGATAATGAGTTGTGTCTAGGTAACTTCCTGAACTTGAAAAATAATTAAGATTCCACCAAATTTGGTGTACACTATTAATTATTCACTTTTAAACTTATATTTATGAGCAATATTAGTATTGTAGATATGCTAGAATGTGCAGTGCCTAAGAAATACCTTTAGTCACTTCTTTTCTAAAAGTGGGACTTTCTGACCCTTCAGACTAGGATTTTATCTGGCTTGATATTGTGCATGTCTTACATGAGCAGTGACAACTGTTGTTAGAGTTCATCTATGGAGGGAGAGTATTATTTCATCAGGAAATGTGGCCCTTGTGAGGCTATACATGCTCCAGGAGATGGCCCTACACCCATGAACACGCTGTATGCTCTATGTAAACTTGATTTTAACTAGAGAGAGAGAGAGAGAGAGAGAGAGAGACTAGACTTTGTTATAAATAATTAGATCTTAGATTGTAACATTTCAAATCCACTGAAAAAAGGACAAAAGACATCAAGCAATACTTTGGCAAGGCCTTTCATATGAGGCATGTAGCCACCTGCAAAATATCCAACATTATTAGCTATTAAGGGAATGTTAATGAAGGTAATAATTAGACATTACTGACAGAATGGATAAATTTACAAAATGAAAACTGAAAGAACACAGGGGCAATATCCAGTGCTAACAATAATGAGGAGAAAACAGTGTCTCTGATGTTTCTTGTGCATCTACACAATGGATATACCAGCTTGAATGCAGCTCTCCCATAGAAACTCAAATGCTGTATAGACTAGATATTACAATATTAAACATTTGCTCCAGAATCATGAAAACATACTCACACAGGAATTTCTAATTAATGACCACAGGTGTAATGGCTATTCTTCAGCTGAGAATAATTAAACCCACAGTGAGCTATCTATAATGTGAAATGGCACTCAGGAAGAAAAGAAGATATTATTGATATTTTCAGTAATTTTATGTACATGTAAAGATAATTGTGTTGAATTTTAAAAGCCAATATCACACTGTTAGCTATTTTACACTACTTATGTATCATTCTTGAAAGACTCACATGCAGACAGAAAAGCAAAAGCTAGTCACTGGTTTAAAAAGAGTTAAAGCTGGTAGTTTCTATATGTGTAAGAGGGCAATTTAATGAAGCTTATGGTTATAGATACATTCTGCACATTGCAGCATCCTGATTATGAAATTGTACTACAGTTTACAATGTGTTACTATTGGAACTCCATATTATTTCTTATAGCTGCATGTCAACCTGCAATTATTTTTAAATAACAAGATCTGTCAGAGTGCAATATGTATATAAACCCTTGTACGGACTGTAAGGGTCCACCTGGCCTCCCTTCTTTAAAGAGATGAGAGAACAGCTTTCCTTTGTGGTACATGTTAGCATTCTCAGCTTCTTTCTCAGTTGGTCATGCATTGAATTCAATTTGGTTTTGCTAATTCACAAAGATCCATATTCAGCTGGCAGTCTGAACAGTTGGCAGACACTGCAGAAGTGACATCAGTACAGCTACAATTTGTCAAAAAGGCTTGTTTTCCAGGTAAGCATGAGGTTCATGACCTTCAAACAATTCATTCTGAACATTGCTGATATCAAACAAGCCTAGAGAAAAAAATCTCTCAGTGCCTCCTTTCAATTATTATTATGTTACCACAAAATTGCATCCATGGAATCATGCTTTGGTAATCTGAGAAGAAATGTCTTCTTGGAGTGTGAGCACTGAACAATTCCAGGCATTAGCATTGGTACATTATGGATTACATGGTCAGGTTTTCCGTAGGCCTGATAATAGGACGTTGAAGCTCAAACAGACCTGCTCTCTAGCAATGTGTGGGTCATTATGACATGGTTCTCCCAGTTTTAACTTCTTGTTTTTCTGTGTTCCTCATCCTGCTTCTCACACACATTTGTTAACATTTGTGAGTCTTTGGATGCTGCCCTAAGTCTCTGAATAAAAACAAATCAATACATCTTAATGTGAGGCTGCTAATGCCTCCTACTGTGTCACAATTACAGACACTTGTCCTGGAAGCACATTGAATGTGGAATGGACTGTATTTCTGAGCTTTCCTAGGCATCCCTCAACCTTACCTTTATTAAGCTTAGTTTGACCAGCTTAAAACACTACCACCACCACCAACAGCAACAGCAAGAAAAGTGTTTCAATTTATTGTCTCTTCTTGGCTCTCAGACAAATGGGTCAGTTTGAGTTTTCTCTAAGTCTTTGACATTCAACCAGAATACATTCTTCTTCTCGTCTCACCAAAGGTAAACAAGCATTCTACTCCTATGCTTTCCCACAGTTCCAATGATTTAGTCCAAAAAAAGATGGAGGAGGGGGGCATGAGGACATAGGATATGTATTTGCATTTAATTTTATCCCCTGATGGAAACCATTCTTAGAATATTTCACTCCCCAATAAATTTTATTCACATATCTACCAGTTTTCAATGTTACTAATTTCTGTATTCTTAGTAATATCAGCTAGATGGCCATAGAAAAATATAGCATTTTTGCTGCTAAATAGGAAACACAATTTCTGTCATTTATGGGCCATTTCTAGTGAGCAAAGGAAACATTGGAATATATTTTATAAAGCTATATGATGTAACTAAAAAGCTTCCTTGGTTTTAGTTGAGGGGATTAAACCCAAAGCCTTGCACAAGTTCTGCATGTGCAGAGCTGACTCGTTTAGCTGCATCCCTGTAGGAGCTCACTCACTGATGAAGATGATTATGGTGCTTTGTATGGCAAGTTGCCGTTGTTATGATATGTTATCTATATGTATATATGCCACATCTGTCTTTAGTTTTGGTGTGGGGATAAGCTCTCTTGCTTCTCACTTATAATGCTGATTCCAACTTGCTGAAACTATAAAATTCTACCTCAATATGTTATGGCTCTTAGGATTCAGGTTTCTTCCTCATCATTTGATATTTTTTTCTTGGACTACAATTGGCATCTCTTATTTTGCTTTTCTGTGATTTTTTTTCCTGTTTATCTTTCTTTGTCTTCTACTTCTAGAATATTTGGTTTCATGGCATACATATTCTGATGTTTCCTACACTTGAACATTGTAAATATTTAAGGTCAGCAGGCATAGACAACTCACTAGGGGCCACGCTTCTGCTTCTTCCCATCTGGCTTTCTATTTTGAGTTTTGGCCATATCTGAACATGGCAAGTTTATTCCCACGAGTTAATGCAAGAAACAAAGAAAAAATATAAACATTCATATTTAATTTAAATTTGCACACATAAGGCAAGAAACCCTTAAGTTAATTTTTGATGATAAAATTCAAACATTTGATTCATATTATTCGTACTCACAAAAAAGGAAAGAAACAGTATTAAGATCAACATGACTATGACTAATGTTAAATGCGAAACCCTTTAAATACATAAGACCTGCTCTATTTTGTTTCACTGAAACCATGACTAATTCTTCCAAAGTTATGAAAGTTGAACTAATGTAGTGTTGGCAGTCAACTGTTGAATTCCTACAACAAAAATAAATCTGACTGGTTACATTTAAAATTCAGATACACCTCCATGGAACATAATGAAAAAAAAAAGATTGATGATTCTATCATAAGACTGAATGGTTATGTACTGCAGGCTTTAGTCAAGAGTGACAGGTGTATTATATTGAAATTAACAATCAGCTTTGTGTCAAAGTCTTTCTGTTTGACATCAGAAAAGACTGCTTTTGTTATCCATGGTGAATATGTAATAAAAGAGACACCCTGTTTAAAGTGAAAGGAGCTGTACTGAAAATTTCAACAACAAAATCTTAGAATATAGCAGGTATTTTCGTCTCCATATTCCGGACATTGGACCATTGGCATCCCTTTCCCAGGTTGCCAGTATGAATCTCGGAAATACCTTTTTGTTTGTTTGTTTTGTTATATTTTTTTACTCTTTTTATTTTTACATTTCACTTTACATCCTGATCACAGTCCCCCTCCTTTCCTCCCAGTCCTCCCTCACATAACCCCTTCCTCTATGTCACCCTCCCAGAAGGGGAAGGACCCCCATGGGTATCAACCCACTCTGACATATCAGGTCCTTCAAGGATTACTCACATACTCCCCTCCTGCTGAGGCCAAGCATGGTGGTTCACTTACAGGAAAAGGATCCTCATGCAGGCAGAAGAGTCAGGGACGCTTATCCCTCCTTAAGGAGGGAGTCTTTATCCCTCCACTGGGAGTCCTGCCTGGATACAGGAAGTGGCCACTTCAGGCTCCACATCCTCCACTACTAGGGCTTTCAGCTAGGATCACCGCCATCGATTCCTTGGAGCCTCCCCCTTCCCAGGTCTCTGGCTCTTGATAGAGAGCCCCCCCCCCAACTGATTTCCATTCTCTCTCCTGTCTCTTTCTCCACTGCTTTCCCTACACCTGATTTCTATCTCTTACCACCCCCCAGCCCAGTTCCCTCCCTCCATACACCTCTGATATCTATTTTATTTCCCCTTCTGAGTGAGAGTCAAGCATCCTTCCTTGGTCACTTCTTACTACTTAACTTCTTCGGGTCTGTGGATTGCCACATGGTTATCCTGTACTTTAGGACTACTGTCCACTTATAAATGAGTACACTTATAAATGATATTTTCTAGTTCCATCCATTTGCCTGAAAATTTCGTAATGTTCTTGCTTTTAATAACTGAGAAGTATTCCATGTGTAAATGTACCCCAGATTCTTTATCCATTACTCGATTGAGGGGCATCTGGTTTGTTTTGTTTTGATTTTCAGTTTCCGGCTATTATGAATAAAGCTGCTATGAGCATAGTTAGGCAGGTGTCCTTGTTGTATGATAGAACCTTCCTTTGGTATATGCCCAAAAGTGGCATAGCTGGGTCTTGAGGTAGAACTATTCCCAGCTTTCTGAGAAACTACCAAATTGATTTCCAAAGTGTTTGTACAAGTTTGCACTCCCACCGGCAATGGAGGAGTGTTCCCTGTGCTCCACATCCTTATCAGCATGTGAAATTGCTTGAGGTTTTGATCTTAGCTGACGAACATTGCTTTAGGTGTTTCTTGGCCATTACAGAATCCTCTATTGAGAATTCTCTGTGCCTCATTTTTTTAATTGGGTTATTTGGTTTTTTGGAGTCTAATTTTTTGGGTTCTTTACATATTTTGGATATTAGTCCTCTATCATATGTAGGGTTAGTGAAGATCTTTTCCCAATCTGTATGCTGCTGTTTTGTCCTATTGACAGTGTCCTTTGCCTGACAGATGACTTTTAGTTTCATAAAGTCCCATTTATTAACTCTTGATCTTAGTGCCTGAGATGTTCATATTCTGTTTAGGAAGTTGTCTCCTGTACCAATGTGTTTAAGGCTATTCCCCACTTTCTCTTCTATTAACTTTAATGTATCCAGTTTTATGTTGAGGTATTTGATCCACTTGGACTTAAGTTTTGTGCAGGATGATAAATATGGGTCTATTTGTATTCTTCTATATATGGCCATCCAGTTACACCAGAACAATTTGTTGAAGATGCTTTCTTTGTTCCATTATATGGTTTTGGCTTCTTTGTCAAAAACCACGTGTCCATAGGTGTGTGGGTTTATTTCTGGGTCTCAATTCGATTCCGTTGATCAGCCTATCTGTTTCATTGCCAATACCATGTATGGTTTTTTTTCCATATGATGTTAAGAATTCTTCTTTCAAGGTTTGTAAAACAAATTTTTTTGGGATTTTGATGGGACTTGCATTGAATCTATAGAATGATTTTAGCAAGATGGCTAATTTCACTATGTCAATTCTTTCGATACATGAGCATGGGACATCTTTCCATCTTCTGATTTCTTCTTTTATTTCTTTATTCAGAATCTTGAAGTTCTTATCATACAGGTCTTTCACTTGCTTGATTAGAGTTACACCAAGATATTTTATAATATTTGTGGCTACTGAGAAAGTTGTTTCTCTAATTTCTTTTTCAACCCATTTATTGTTTGTATAAAGGAGGACAACTGATTTGAGTTAATTTTGTATCCAGCCACTTTGGTGAAGGTGTTTATCAGCTGTAGGAGATCTCTGGTAGAATTTGGGGGGGTTACTTATATATACTCTCATGCCATAGGTGAAGAGCGATGTCTTCTTCATTTTCAATTTATATCCACTTGACCTTTTTAAAAATTTAGTGACAATTTAACTTTATTAGCTTAGCATGCATTATAGAAAAAAATTAAAGTGTTTACATCATTGTTTTAAAACCTTTTCCCCCCTCATATTTATCATCATTAATAGTGATCTTATCCAGGGGGAATTTGTCTATGGCATTAATTTGATACATTCCATCCTCTCATGTCTATTATCTGAATTCATGTCTGGGAAAGCAAGTGTTGATTGGGGGAAATCTTTGTATTTACTTTCTAAATACTTATTTTATTAACAAATTCATATTTAATTTCCTATGTGAGATACAGGTCTAAGATTTGAAAACATGAAAGTAGATAAGAACAAGAAAAAAAATCTTACTTTAAGAGCATTTTTAAAAATTACAGATATATATATATATAAAATTGCTGTAGTATGTATAATATCTATATATAATAATTTGTTCTGTAGATCACAGAGATGAAGCCAGGATTGCTAGAGTATATGATTCCCTCACTGACCTTTTATTGGATTAAAATATGTAAAATTAGTGGAAGATGGAAACCCCAGAGTTCCCAATAAAGGAAACTGTATATAGAGATTTAATTCATGAGAGAGAGAGATGAACTAGTTTACAGATATGTGGCTGTATTTAAGAGAGGAAGACAAAAAATCAGCATGTGGAATTGTGAGCACGTGGGGCACCGTGCATTAAACTTATATCAAAAAGAATGACAAACTGTCAATGTTTATGGCAGGGCCCAGAAGGTGAGTTGTTTTCATAAGTTTATTTTTGACAAGGATATTCTAGCTGTCATTTGAAGACTGGATTACAGGGCTTTGTAGGTGCAGATGAACCAATGAGTCCCTATAGTGGTCCAGATGTAATATATTCTTAGCTTGAACAAGGATGGTGGGGGAGGATGGCAGATAATATGAGTGATTATAAGCCGAGTTCAGTAGGCTTTAAAGCCCAAGGATTGAAGAACAAATACCAAGGAAAAAGAGGAATGGTGTCACTGATCGGAATATGCATGTTATCCAGTGGAGCAGAGTCCACTGCTTTTATACAGTAGGGGGGTTTAAGCATATTTGAATAACAAAAAAGCATATAATGACCAAGAACAAGTCTCTAGTCTGTCTAAAGTCCTACCCAAAAGAAAATCCCTATCAGACCTGTCCACCTTGCAGCCCAGGAGCCACATGTGGCTGAAGTGTTATGAATACAGACAAATACAAATTCATTCAGTTATTTAAAAATAATGAATTATTTTTGTCCTAAGCATAAGAAATTAGAAATAGGAAAATTCTTTTCAGTATATTTTATTGCATATATAAAGAGATAAATGTAGGAATTCTATCAGATAAAATATTAAGGCAATTCTCTGGTGATTAAGGATGTTGAGCATTTCTTCAAATATCTCACTGCCATTAGAGATTCCTCCTTTGTGAATTCTCAGTTTAGCTCTGTTCCGCAGTTTTTGATTGGTTTATTTGATTTCTTGGTGTTTAATTTCTTGAGTTCTTTATACATTATGGATATTAGGCCCTCTGTCAGAGATGGGATTGGTAAAGATCTTTTCAGTCTGTAGGTTGCCATTTTGTTCGAATGACAGTGTCCTTTGCCTTACAGAAAATTTTCAGTTTCATGAGGTGTCATTTATTGATTGTTGGTCTAAGAGCCTGAGCTATTGGTGTTCTGTTCAGGAAGTTGTCTCCTGTGTGAATGAGTTTGAGGCTTTTCCCCACTTTTTCTTCTATTAGATTTAGTGTCAGGCTTTATGTTAAGGAGATTCCATCCCACACCTGTCAGAATGGGTAAGATCAATATCTTAAATACAGTACATGCTGGTGAGGCTGTGGAGAAAGGGGAACACTCCTCCTTTGCTGGTGGGAGTGCAAACTGGTACAACCACTATGGAAATCAGTCTGGTGATATCTTAGAAAACTTGGAATAGTTCTACGCCAAGAACCAGCCATGCCACTTCTGGATATCCTCCCAAACTATTCCTTACAAAACCACAAGGACATATCCTCATCTATGTTCATAGCAGCCTTATTTGTAATAGCTAGAAACTGGAAACAACTCAGATGTCCCTCAACTGATGAAAAAAAAAAAAAAGATTGTGGTACATTTACACAATGGAATACGACTCAGCTATCAGACACAAGGAAATCATCCAATTTGCAGCCAAATGGAAGGAACTAGAGAAGCTCATCATGATTGAGCTAACCCAAACTCAGAAGGATGCACATAGCATCTACTCACTTATTTTAGCCATATAGTAGAGAACAACTATTCTACAACCAACACACCAAAAGGATTAGGAACATAGACATTGTTAGCTATTTTTTCTTTCACATTTTATTTTCAAATGCATGCTAGAGAAAATGTTATTTTTTTCCAGAATTCTCTCTACAATTGCAATTTTTTATTAAATAAATTTATTTATTTGTTGCTTCAGGTTACATCTCCCTCATTTTGTCCTCTTTACTTCCTTCCAAGCCCTGCCCTCCCACCCTCGACCCCCTAACCCTTCCATCCCAATCCTCTGGAGTGGAGTGACCCTACAAAACAGTCCCTAGCCCCAGTTCAAAAGTCATATGTGGGCCAAGAGCCTCCTTATACACTGGAATCCTACAAGGCAGTACCCCCAGTGAAAATTATCTCATTGCCAGTGAGACAAAACTAAAAAAAAAACAAAAACAAAAACAAAAAAAACACAAAAAACAAAAACAAACAAACAAACAAAAAGTTTATGTCCATGTTCCGTTTGGTTGTAGTATAGATATCTTGTGCCTTATAGCTAAAATCCGACTATAAGTGAATAGATGCCATGTACATCCTTCTGAGTCTGGGTTAGCTTACTCAGGATGAGCTTCTCTAGTTCCATCCATTTGGCTGCAAATTGCATAATTTCATTTTTTCTGATAGCTGAGTATTATTCCATTGTGTAGATGTACCACAGTTTTTTTTTAATTCATTCTTAGGCTGAGGGACATCTGGGTTGTTTCCAGTTTCTAGCTATTACAAATAAGGCTGCTATGAACATAGATGAGGCAACTTCCTTGTGATTCGGTGAGGAGTCATTTGGATGTATACCCAGAAGTGGTATGGCTGGGTCCTGAGGCAAAGCTATTCCAAGTTTCTAAGATATCTCCAGACTGACCTCCATAGTGGTTGCACAAGCCTGCATTCCCACCAGCAATGGAGGAGAGTTCCCCTTTCTCCACACCCTTGCCAGCATGTGCTGTCATTTGAGCTTTTCATCTTATCCATTCTGACAGGTGTGAGATGGAATCTCAGAGTCATCTTGAGTTGCATTCCTCTGATGATTAAGGATGTTGAGCATTTCTTCAAGTGTCTCTCAGCCATTAGGGATTCGTCCTTTGTGAATTCTCTATTTAGCTCTGTTCCCCATTTTTTGATTGGATTATTTGGTTTCTTGGCAATTAATTTCTTGAGTTCTTTGTAAATTTTGGATATTCGCTCTCTGTCAGATGTGAAGTTGGTGAAGATTTTTTCCCAATCTGTAGGCTGCCGTTTTGTTCGAATGACCATGTCTTTTGCCTTACAGAAGCTTGACAGTTTCATGAGGTCCCTTTTATTGATTGTTGATCTCAGGTCCTGAGCTGTTGGTGTTCTGTTCAGGAAGTTGTCACTTGTGCCAATGAATTCGAGGGTTTTTCCCACTTTCTCTTCTAGTAGATTTAGTGTGACTGGCCTTGTGTTAAGGTCTTTGATCCACTTGGACTTAAGTTTTGTACAAGGTGATAAGTATGGGTCTAATTTCATTCTTTTACGAGTGGACATCCAGTTGGACCAGCACCATTTGTTGAAGAGGCTCTCCTTTTTCTGTTGTGTGGTTTTGGGTTCTTTGTCAAAAATTAGGTGGCCATAGGTGTGTGGGTCCATTTCTGGGTCTTCAATTTGATTCCATTGATCTACTGGTCTGTTTCTATACCAGTACCATGCTGTTTTTACTACTATTGTTTGCAGTACAGCTTGAAATCTGGGATGGTGATACCTCCAGATTTTTTTTTAATTATACAGGATTGATTTATCTATTCTGGGTTTTTGTTGTTCCATATAAAATTGAGAATAGCTTTTTCCAGGTCTATAAAAATTGTGTTGGTATTTTGATAGGAATTGCATTGAATCTATATATTGCTTTTGGTAGGATGGCCATTTTTATTATGTTGATCCTTGATTTTATTATGTTATCCATGTGCATGGAAGATCTTTTCATCTTCTAAAGGCCTCTTCAATTTCTTTCTTCAAGGGCTTGAAGTTCTTTTTGTACAGGTCCTTTACTTGCTTGGTTAGAGTTACCCCAGGTATTTTATATTGTTTGTGGCTATTGTGAAGGGAGCTGTTTCCCTTATTTCTTTCCCAGCCCATTTGTTTGTTGTATAAAGAAGGGCTTCTGATTTTTTAAATTAATTTTGTATCCAGCCACCTTGCTGAAGGTGTTTATGAGCTGTAAGTGTTCTCTGGTAGAGTTTTTGGGGTCGCTTATATATACTATCATATAGTCTGCAAATAGTGATAATTTGACTTCTTCGTTTCCAATATGTATCCCCTCCATCTCCTTTAGCTGAATTATTGCTCTAGCAAGAACTTTAAGTACTATATTGAAGAGATATGGTGAAAGTGGACATCCTTGTCTTGTCCCTGAGTTTACAGGAAATGCTTCAAGTTTCTCTCCATTTAATTTGATGTTGACCACTGGCTTGACGTATATTGCCTTTATTATTTCTAAGTATGGTCCTTGTATGCCCCTTCTCACCAGATCTTTTAGCATGAAGGGGTGTTGGATTTTATCAAATGCTTTTTTCGCATCTAGCGAGATTATCATGTGTTTTTTTCTTTCATTTTGTTTATATGGTGAATTACATTGATAGACTTTCATATGTTGAACCATCCCTGCATTCCTGAGATGAAGCCTACTTGATCATGGTGTATGATACTTTTGATGTGTTCTTGAATTTGGTTTGCTTGTATTTTATTAAGTATTTTTGCATCTATGTTCATGATGGAGAAGTTCTCTTGTCTTCTCATGTCTGAAGTTCTCTTTCTTTGTTGGGTCTTTATGTGGTTTAGGAATCAGGGTGACTGTGGCCTCATAGAATGTGTTTGGCAGTGTTCTTTCTGATTCTATTTTGTGAAAGAGTTTGAAGAGTATTGGTGTTAGCTCTCCTTTGAAGGTCTGGTAGAATTCTGTGCTAAAACCATTTGGCCCTCGGCTTTTGTTGATTATGAGATTTTTAATGACTGTTTTTATTTCCTTAGGGGTTATAGGGCTGTTTAATCTGTTAACCTGATCTTGATTTAGCTTTGGTAGGTGGAGAGAAGGAACATAGACTTTGTTACCTATTAATGGGACAATTTGCCATAGGACGCTGCCATGTAAGCCCCTAATGCAAGAGGAAGCTTGCATTAGCCCTCATATGACTGTTGAACTGAGAGGGACTGATATGTAGGGACACTCCACATTGGAGGAGTGGGATGGGTGGGAGAGGGAGGAAAGGGTGGGAGGGTGGAACAAGGAGAGGTGGAAGGAGGGCTCTGTGATGGAGATATAACTTGAAGTAATAAATAAACAAAAAGAATTAAGGCACATGAATTTTTTGATCTTCAGTGACTCTCAAAGTTGAGGCAGGTATGTGTTTGTAGTAATGCAAACTTTAAGGAGATAAGTGCTGTTGATAAATATCATGTCTTGATATATTTTCCCTAAACATGGACTATAGAACACCTGTCTGTGACTCTGACCATTGTCATGTTAGGTTATAGGTTAAAGAGCTTCCTCTGCCACACCCTCCCTCTATAAAATGCTGTATAGGCACATCTATAAGCAAGGTATAACTCATCCCTGAGTAAATCCTCTAAAATAATCTTCACTTCATTATTAGATAATCATCTCAGTTATTTGTTACACTGACTGAAAGATGACTTAATCATATCACATGTATACCTATTTTGAAAACATATTTATTATCACATTAATTTATTATACATATATTTTTTATCTGGTAATGTTGAATCAAGCTATACAAAAATACCATTTTGAATTACAGAAAAATCTATTATCTATCCTCCAGGAATATTTAGTAACTAAGTAAGAGTGATGTTCATTTGTTATTTCAGAATGCCTAAAGAATGAAATATAAATATACTAATATGTATATATATATATATATATGCAAAAGTCTATTGAAGATGGCTTTGTGAAGCACACCTGTCACTGCAAAACTTATGCAGATGCAGTATAATCACAAGTTTAAAGCCAGCAAAGGCTATAAAGCAAAACCCCATGTAAAAACAATACTCCATTGAATATGTCAGCTCATTTTTATACACCACATAAAATTCTTGCAATTATACTTGTTTCTTTTTTACCCTCATCTTTGTATATTCTTGGCAATATTTTCAGTGAGGTTAAGATTCATTAAGACTTGTGGAGGCTCAAACCAGCATGGAGAGTGGAGGTGGGTGACAAGTCCCATCCCTAACCAGAGAACCACTGGCAACTGATAGGTCATTGACAGGAAGAGTCAGTTTTCTTTAAGAGCATAGGCTTTGGTAAGTTGAATGACCATGTTCCAAGGAAGGCCTCAAATCTAAGACTGTATGTACATTACTAATTGACCTTTGTGGGTTAAAAAAACAAACAAACAAACAACACAATATTGTGTAGGCAGGAAAGGAAAGGTTTGGTAGACCTGGGAAGAGACTGGGGGTGAAAATGATTAAAACATATCATATAAAGTTTTCAAAGGTCTGATTTCGAAGACACACACACACACATACATAGAGAGAGAGAGAGAGAGAGAGAGAGAGAGAGAAGGAGTTAACGAGTGACAGATATAGGCAGAAAGAGTGAGGAGTCAGAGGAAGACAGAAGGAGACAGAGGCAGAGACGGGGTGGGGAGAAGAATGAAACTGGAAAGAAAAACTGGAATATGTATTTATCTTTTGACATTCATCTCTAGATTTTACAAAAGGATAAATAACCCTTACTGGCCAGGGCCTTGGGCAGTGGTCTTAAAGCTTTCCTATTCAGGCTCCTTTCTCCTTCCTTTCAATGTGTATATACTTTCCTTTCAATGTATATATTCCATGATGCAAAGAGATCTCACTGTGTACTAGTGGTGACAAAAGTACCTGAAAATATTGGATAGTAGAAGTTAAATTAAAAACGACCTTTACTATAGCCTTGGGTTGGGTTTAAGTTGATTCCGTTTTCCCATACTGTTGGGTACAACAGACTGGGTTATCCTCAAGGTGGCCACACAGCTGACTGCTCAAGCTAAGTTGAACTTCACCACCTATTCTCTTGATAGATTCAACTGTGAATGGAGAAGCCTGGCTAGCTATGTGAGAATTACTCCCATATTGTGGGATCTGAGAACATGAGCCCCACAGCAGATACTGCTTCCAACAATAAGCCAGTTTTCCAATAAAAATCCTGGATGATCTCACTGGTAAACAACTAGTGAGAAAGATAACAGGCTGAGTTTATGATGACAAAGGGATTATCTCCAAGACCAGAAAAACCAAAGTTATCAGTGATATGCAGAATGTTCTAGTAAAGCTGGAAAGTGATTATGTATGTAATCTTCATTTTACAGATGATAAAACTTAATGTCAAAGTTTGAACATGTTTTTATACTGTCACTGATACAACAAATGGTGACCAAAGATTTGACACAAAAGTCTTGCCCATTGTCAAGTGGGAATCACTCCCCATGTGACTTGGGATATTTCAAGGATGTGATAAAATAGCTCGTGGACCAAGGCCCCATATTCGGCCTTCCAGCTGTTTCTTGTGATTGATGTTATGTTACCACAGGATCACGATTAACCCTTTCATACTATTAGCAATTGCTTTGACTTTACATGGTGGAGGTGTGGTGAGCTGTGTTACCTCAGATATTCAACTATCCCTTTGCAGAAAATATTTGTTAATTACATAAAAGGCCATAAAGGTGCTGCCTTGTAGGCCTCTATGTATGAGGAGGCTCTGGCCCTCATATGACTGTTGAACTGGGATGGGGGACTAATATGTAGGGACATTCCACTCCGGAGAAGTGGGTTGAAAGGGATGGGGGTAGAGGGTGGGAGGGCAGGACTGGGAGGGGTGAAAAGAGGGTAGTGTGATGGAGATGTAACCTGAGGTAATAAATAAACATTTTTTTTAAAAAAGCTATATATATCATTTACTAGAGGTACCCAAAGAAAAATACGAGCCAAGATTCTATGATTTGATGTGAGTAGAAAATAAACTTAGATTTCTCTTACCCATTAGCATGACACAGTCACCTGTGAAAAATATTTTGATCACTGACCTGAACTTTAAGAATAAATTGTTTTTGGAAGCAGGTAAGTTACCAGCCTAGCTCTGCCAAGACAGGGTAGGCAAGTCCTCCATAATTCTTTCTGCTTAACAATTAATGTCTGTCAGAGATACTGGGCCAAAAGGCTGAAAATAGATGCTCCAGTGTTCTGAGAGAAATTGGGGACTGTCCAGGCAGCCAGTTGTCTGTCAGTTATTAGTTTTAGGAGCTGCTGGCTCTGCACTTCCCATATATTCAGATATATTTATCCTTCTCAGGTCTCTGATGTAGTTGAGAACTAGATAGTTATAGTCTCACAGTTAAATTTTAGTTGTTTAGGAGTTAAAAGTATGTTCTAGGTCTAAGAAGATGTTTTTAAGTTGTTAATGCAAGTTAGGATGGAAACTGAGTTAGGTATAGATCTTTAAAATCATTGAGATAAATTGATAACGGAATATTAATATCAGTTGCCAAATAAATATGGACTGGACATTGGGAATGTATGTTATACCTTATAATTTTCAAAATTGTAGCTTAATTATTCTTACTGTTTTATATTGTATTTATTGTTATAAGAAAAAGAGCCTTTTATTGGACTAAAAGGGGGAGCTGTTGCGGGAAAAAGATACACCTTAAATTAAAAAAAAAAAAGCAGACAGGAGGGTGAGGGGGAAGAGGGTAGGAGAGTGGGATGAGGAGGGGGAGGAGGGAGGGAACTATGATTGAGATGTAACTTAAAGAAATAAATAAATGTGTAAAAAGATTTTAAAAAGGAATAAATTGTTACAGAAAGTCTCAGTATGAGGTGTGTATGTCTACATGTGTATTTGCATATATACAAACAGATAAACAATGCCATGTATATAAAATAAAAAGTATACATACATTCCTATTTTGGGGATTAACATTTATTATGTTACTCTTTAGATTTTGCTAGAAATAACATATATTCATGATATTTTCTCAAATATTTAAGAGAAAATGATGTTCTGCATTTGGTTTGCCTTAAAATACTGTATAAAAATGTGCTGAACCATGAAAAGAACAGATAAATTAATTCTATTTGTGGAAGCTAAATAACAATGTTACAGTGGTTTGTACTATTCTTGTTAAATCATGTTTTCAAATTCCTGTAATCAAAATTTGGAAAGGCATTATGTAAATTACAGTCAGTTTTGTATTCTATTTTCAAATGAATACAGTAAACTCCATATTGTCTTCAGACTCCTGTCACAATATTAATTCTTTATTTTCTTTTTCCTATCAAAAAAGATATGATGAATTGATTCTAGGCATAACTAGACTGTCGGGCACTTAATGAATTATTTAATATCTTATTATATTATTTTGTTCTGTGATTACAACTAGAGCTTGAGTAAGGACTGGTTGTGCAGTACAGTGCAGCCTACAGGGACACATAACCCAGTAAGCACTCTCCTTCAGCAGTCTCTTATATTTCCAATAGGTAGGGTTAAAATACTTTTGTTTTACATCAGCACTAGGCAAGAGAAAGCAGATAGAGACTGACTTTAAAACATTTTAAAATATAATTTCTTGTTTTTATAATGAGGAGTAAAATGTGCATTAAATACTTCCCATGGCACTTAATTTGAATATGATTGAATCATCAATATTTAATATTGATGTTGTGGTTTAACGTGACATGTAGCACCTTTTGAAATCAGGTTTGGGTATGTCAATCAAACTGACACTTCTGAAAAAAAAATGATGGAACAAGCTCGTGACATGTTTCCCTCCTGACCTGATCCTGACACTGTAATTTCCATCCTGATTTCTGATTTGACTCAGTAGTTATGCATTATCATTTAAAAATTTTCAATATATTGAAATATACTGTGTCTATTTGAAAAAGAAATGGTATCCACACATGTATCAGTCATATATTATTGAAACAAGAACTGCTGAAGGCTTGATGGGAACTGCAATGAACAAGACAAAGGCATATTGACAAAGATAACTTCCAGACTTTTTAATGAAACAGGTACTATGTGTTCCACTCCTCCATTCCCTGTATAGTCTTTTTCCACTAATTATAGTGTATTCTGAAGAAATTATATAAAATATCCCACTATTATTTTGTCATATTTCCTTACAATACAGCTTTACATTGAGCACGTATTTATTGATGATATGTGAAAATTATCTGTATGAGATGTGTATGTTTGTGTGCGTGTGTGCAGCTAGTTGCCTATATTTTCAAAAATGGAATACTTTTTCCTATTTGTTCACTCTTAAAATTCATATCTCCAGCTCAGGCTCTAACACCAACAAATGGGACCTCATGAAACTGAAAAGCTTCTGTAAGGCAAAAGACACTGTCATTCAAACAAAATGGCAACCTACAGATAGGGAAAAAAATCTTCGCCAACCCCACATCTGACAGAGAGCTAATATACAAAATTTACAAAGAACTCAAGAAATTAAATGCCAAGAAACCAAATAATTCAATCAAACAATGGGGAACAGAGCTAAACAGAGAATTCACAAAGGATGAATTCCTAAAGGCTAAGAGACACTTGAAGAAATGCTCAGCATCCTTAATCATCAGAGAAATGTAACTTAGGATGACTCTGAGATTCCATCTCACACGTGTCAAAATCGCTAAGATCAAAAGCTCAAATGATAGCACATGTTGGCGAGGTTGTAGAGAAAGGGGAACACTCCTCCATTGCTGGTGGGACTGCAAGCTTGTACAACCACTATGGAGGTCCGTCTGGTGATATCTTAGAAAAATTGGAATAGCTCTACCTCAAAACCCAGCCATACCACCTCTGAGTATACATCCAAATGATTCCTCACCGAATCACAAGGAAGTTTCCTCATCTATGTTCATAGCAACCATTTGTTCTTTGTAGTTGATTTGTGTTTTTTCTTAAATTATATTGTATTGCTATATGGGAGGGGATGTTATGTGGGCATTATTTTCTATATTATGAAGTTGAAAGGGGTCAAACAGACTTTTCCTTAAGATTTCAACTCACGAAGAAGTCGGATTTTGATTTTTTAGTGTGTTAATCATTCACGAATGCTCTGTTCCCTCAGCTCTCTTGTCTAGCTATCTAGACATGACCCACAGATCATTCTTTAACTCTTTCTCCTATGTTGCTACTACTTTATGTCAGCTACATGTGCAAACTTTTATTTCTAGCTCACAGTAGGAAAGCTATATATCTCCTAATGTCCACCAGATGAATTCCTATAGATATTATTTCTTCTTCATTGTAAACAGAAAGATAACATGAAAAATTCCAAGATGCATAGCCATTCCATACAATAGAGAGTGTTGGTTATTCAGTTAATTACTCAGTTCCTCCAGAGGTCACGTTTGGAAACTGGACAGTATTAGGATGTCCTCTGACCTTTTTTGTTTTCATTCTCTCAGTTTCATTTCAAACCTTGGGCCTATGTTTCATTTGTCTGCTCATTGGGATGCAGATTTAGGTGTGTAGAACTTTCAGTTAAAGGAGTGCCTTGAATGTTAAATGTTCCTCTGGTTTTGTTTGTTTTTACCACAACATCAAAAATCTGGTTTCACATATATACTAAATAGTCAGGAAAAGCCATAGTTCTTCTCTCACAGATATTCACGATTGAGTTTAAAAAGATTCTGTAGAATTAATTAATTTAATTATTTACCAGTATTTATATTATTGTTAATTAGTTGGCTTGGCGGTGTTAATCCTTAACCTGCCACTATAAATGAGCACACAGAGACCTGATGGGTTTTAACAAACCTTGGCCTGGATTGTGTAATCGTAGCCCATCTAAGGTAGCTCATAATTCTATTCCCCAAATATGACCCCATATATACTTATGTCCCCTGGGTTATTATTCTCCACATTCTGCTGATGTTCCTGGTCATGTGGAATGAGGTTTTTTTCTCTAACCTATGGCGTGTGTCCTCCTTCCTGCTCTTTGTTTCTCTGTCTTGGAGGCTCCTTCTACCATGAACCTCTCTGCTTCAAAAGCCCACACTTTAGTCCCGCCTACCTCTGCCTTTGCCCAAACTCAGGTGTCAGCATTTATTCAACCAGAGACAATGATTAGAAAACAAAGTAACAGACAACAAGCAGGACCAATTATCATTTAGAATTAACATTTAGAATGGATAACATCACCCCATCAGAACTCACTAATGATTTATCTTCCCTTGCCTATTTCAGTGCTGCAGGAATTCAGTGCACTCCTATGGAATATTGTTACTCATCTTTGGAACTTGTTATCTTCTGTGTCACAGGTAACTGTCAATGAATACCACCAGTACTCTCCTCTTGAAATTCTCTACTATTAACTCTAATGTTTGCCTCACTTTTGACTTGTAGGTCATGGGCAGTTTCTGGGGCCTCTTCAACACCTTCTATCTGTTACCTGTTGTGCAAAGGCATCCAGTTTACCATTTCTCACATTTGCTCCTCACTTTCCCTATGAAAATATATTTTTAAAAGTTGTTGTAATTCTTTTATAATTTTGTACAATGTACTTTGATGATTTATTTATTTTTTATTTATTTATTAATGTATTCAAGTTGCATCCCGACTGCAGCCGCTTCCCCTCTCCCTACCTAGTCCCACCCTCCCACGCTCTTCCCCTTCTCCCCCACTCTCCTTCTCCTCAGATGAAGGGAACCCCCCACATATTGACTCAACATAGTTCATCAAGTCCCAAGTGGCCCAGCTACAGTAAGGTGTTCCACTAACAGGAAGCAGAATCCATGTCAGAAACAGCCCCTCACCCAGCTATACTTTCTAATAGATCTGCATAAAGATCAAGCTGCCAATCATCTCTACATACGCAGGGGGCCAAGGTACAGTCTATATATGCTTTGTTGGTGTTAGTGTTGCTGTTGGTGTTTCAATCTCTGTAAGCCTCTAGGGGTCTATGTTTATTGGTTTTGTTGGTCTTCATGTGGAGATCTTGTCCCCTCCAGATCACTCTATTCCTCTTTCCTCTCTTATTATAGATGATTCCCAGAACTCCACCTAATGTTTGGCTGTGTGTCTCAGCATCTTGTTGAGTAGGGTTTCTTTGGGTCTGTGGGTTATAGGATGATTATCCTGTGCTATATGGCTAATATCCATTTATAAGTGAGTATATACCATATATATCTTCTGGGTCTGGGTTAGCTCACTCAGAGTGAGCTTTTCTAGTTCCATCTGTTTGGTTGCAACTTCTGGGATTTCTGTGTTTTTGATAGCTGAGCAGTATTCCATTGTATAAATGTACCACAGATTTTTTTATCCATTCTAAAGTTGAAGGACATCTGGGATGTTTCCAGTTTCTGGCTATTAATAATAAAGATATTATAAAGATAATTGAGCTAATGTCCTTGTGGTTTAGTGGATAATCTTTCGGGTATATGCCCAAGAATGATATGACTGGGTCTTGAGGTAGAACTATTCCTAATTTTGTGAGTTATCACCAGATTGATTTTGGAAGTGGCTGTACAAGTTTGCACTCCTACCAGCAGTGGAGTGTTCACCTTTCTCTGCATCCTCATCAGCATGTGTTGTTATCTGAGTTTTTGATCTTAGCCATTCTAATGAGTGTAAAATGGAATTTAAGACTCATTTTGATTTGTATTTCCCTATTGACTAAGGATGTTGAGAATTTCTCTAACTGCCTCTCAGCTATTAAATATGTTGTGTTGTGAATTCTCAGTTTATCTCTGTACCCCATTTTTAAATTGGATTATTTGTTTATTTATATTTTATTTCTTAACGTGTTTATATATTTTGGATATTAACCCTCTACTGGATGTGGGGTTGGTGAAAATCTTTTCCCAATCTGTAGGCTGCCATTTTGTTCTAATGACAGTGACTTTTGCCTTACAGAAGCTTTTCAGTTTCATGTGGTCCCATTTATTGATTGTTGATCTTAGAGCCTGAGCTGATGGCGTTCTGTTCAAGAATTTGTCTCCTGTGCCAATAAGTTTGAGGGTTTCCCCACTTTCTCTTCTATTAGATTTCGTGTGTCCATTTTTATGTTAAGGTCTGTGATCCACTTATATTTGAGTTTTGTGCAGGGTGATAAATATGGGCCTATTTGCATCCTTCTACATGTTTTCATCCAGATAGAACCATTTGTTGAAGATGCTTTCCTTTTTTCTATTGTATGTTTTTGGCTTCTTTGTCAAATATCAAGTGACCTTGGTGTGTGGTTTTATTTCTGGGTCTTTGATTTTATTACATTAATCTACGTATTTCTGTGCCAATATCATGCAGTTTTGACTACTGTTGCTTTGTAGTACAACTTGAAATCAGGGATGGTGATGCCTCTAGAAGTTCTTTTATTGTACAAAATTATTTTATCTATTCTGTGCTTTTTGTTTTTCCATATGAATTTGAGAATTGTTCTTTCAAGGTCTGAAAAGAGTTTTTTTGGTATTTTGATGGGAATTGCATCGAATCTATATATTACTTTGGTAAGTTGGTAATTTTTATTATGTTGATCCTACCAATTGATGAACATGGGAGTTCTTTCCATCTTCTGATATCTTCTTCAATTTCTTTCTTCAGAGTCTTAAAGTTCTTGTCATACAGCCCTTTCACTTGCTTGCTTAGAGTTACACCAAGATATTTTATGTTATTTGTGGGTATAGTGAAAAGTATTGTTTCCCTACTTTCTTACTCTACCTGTTTATCTTTTGTATAGAGTAGGGCTACTGATTTTTTGAGTTAAGTTGTATCCAGCCACTTTGCTGAAGGTGTTTAACAGCTCTAGGAGTTCTCTAGTAGAGTTTTAGATTTCACTTATGTACACTGTCATTATCATTTGTGAACAATGAACAAGTTAAAAGCAAGTGTAATTTGTTTTATTTTTTTTTACTTGAGATATATTAAGGTTTGAGATAGTTCTGAGATTCCTGATTACCTCAAAGTGGTATTGTACTTCTAATAAATTATTAAGAACAACAAAAAAATAACAAAATCAAACTAGAAATCCTTGAACAGGCTTTTCATTGACTGGTTAGTTATTCACGATGTGTTTGATGAAGAATAAATGATATTATGAGAGCTAGGCACATCATCCATATTCCATATAGTGGACTAACAGAGGCCAATGTGAAAATAGAGGCTAAAGTATTGAGGAAGATCAAAGATATGAGTGAAAAGCAATTGTGAGGAACATAAATACAATGACAGTGGAACAGGAAGATGATGGTCATGGATATAGGTCTACAGAGGTATATTGGAAATTGATAATATGTGAATTCAGTACTTTCAGCCCAAACTTGTTCTTCTAGCCTGACTGTTCTATGATGAATCTTGGTTTTTAGTGATATTTTAATTGTCACTCTTATTATTCTAATAACACTGCTAAAACAAAACCTCATCTCCCTTAATCTACTTAACCAATGTGTACTCATTCTGTCTCCAAGTAATTTCATCAGTCAAAACCAATTCCTGTTCTTGGTGTAATTCCCTTCTCAGTTCTACACTATGTGTCTTGGGCAAATGCCACTGTCCTTAACTGATTTCTAAGGAAAAGAACCCATAATATCTCCCTGCAATCCATCCTCACTGCTACCAGAGTAACCTTTTCATATAAGAGAGTGACCTCTGACTGTCAAGGTGGCATTGTAGCTGTCTCGTTTATCTCCTTCATTCTCCCACTTTCTATTTTACAAATGGAAGGTTGTAAAAGGCTCCAGGGGCTGTGCTAGCTGTCCTGTGTTTCCTAAGTAAGTCAAAGAGTTCAATTATGGATTTTTTTCTATCAGGCTGGCTCAGGTTGAATGCAGTTCATTTCTGGGTTTGTGTCTTTTATCCTACAAATAATGAATACCCTTAAAATGTTAGTGTGCTATTATGCTATGGGATGGAAGGCTTCTCTGCAGTATAAAACCCTTTTTTAAAAAACTAGCAAATTCCTCTCAAGATTTGAACTTTCTTTCAAATAATATTGAACAAAAATGAATAACATTGAGACAACTGAGCACAGAAGAAAAGAATATTTTATTTTCCAAAATATAAACATCAGATACTTTAGGTTATTTTATGTGAAAGTGCTCTAAGGTCAGTTGGATTGAACACGCAAGCAATTTCTTTCAATCATTTTTTTATGAGAAATTTATCTTGCAGAGGCTAGCACATTTGAGGCAAAAGCAGAATAGGAAACTACAGATGGGTGTTTATTCTTTGAGATGCAATAAGAAGTTCAGTCTCCACCCATCTGTCTTCATCCCTGCCCCTTCTCCAGAGACACTGGGAAGGAGGATGTCTTTTCTAGGTAGAAGAAACTCATTTCAGGAATTGCAAAACTCCAGCCATGTGTTTGTTACCACTGGAAGTTAGCTAATGAAGAGAGCTAAGCATGAGGAAGTGCTGCTGTTGCATATTGTAATGAAGCCCAAATGAGGGTGATACTTCTCCTGTCTCCTTCCTGACTCATGATGGGAAGCTTTCCAGTGGGACACCTGGGAGAGGAAGAGCTCATCTATCAATATCTATAGAATCAGTCTACAGTTGAAACTTGTTATCAGAAGTAGATTTTCCCTTCCATTTCCACCATATACCCACCACATTTTTTGGTGTGTATGTGTGTTCAGAAGTGTGTATGCAGGTGAATTTAGGGAGGGGGTATATAGATTCCAGAGTTCACCCTTGCATGTGGTTGCTCAAGAGCCATCTACCCTGACTGTTGAGAGAGATCTTATCATTTGGACCTGTGCTCACTGGTTAGGCTAAGCTGCCTAGTGAGCCCCAAGTAAGGCCTGTTTTTACCACACTAGCACTGAGATTATAATTATATGCCACCATGCCCAGTTTTTCATGTGTGTTCTCAAGACTGGACTCAGATCCTCATTGTTATGGAGCAAGAAATTTACCAACTGACTCACCTTCCAGCATCTCCACCAAATGCCACATTTCAAAATCTTATACATTTGTTTTCAAACAGATGAGATTACAGCATGTTTACATTCCTCTTGTGGAGCATAATACAATGATTTATTGACATTTTTCTGTTTTACACTTGTATAGACATGGAAAAAGATAAGTTAACAGTTGTAAGTCAAATGTCCCCACAATTGATAAAGCTTGAATTATCTGTCTGAAAAACAGTGTCTTTTAGTTTGGACTAATTCTTATGGCAATATTAAAGTTCAGTCACCAAAGAACCAGAGGTGGGTATATTCATATCTAGCTGCATTTTAAGGAATTATTTTATTTGTTTAGGTTATTTTGTGTGATATTTATTATATTTTGTGTGATAAGTATATTGCTTATTCTTGGATTATTGATTTATTAAGAACAAATGAATTGTGACATGTAAGGTTAAGTAATAATTAAAAGGTCATAGTAGCTGAGGAAATGGTCCATAGCTAAAATCAATTGCTACGCAAACAGCCTGGCAACTTAGTCTTTATCCCTGGAAAACACCCAAAATACAGGTAGCATCAGAACAACCATCTGCAATCTCAGCAGGATCCTATGGAAAGATGGCAGCAGAGACAGAAAGATGTCTAGGAGATCCTGGGGTAGCTACCCTATTTTATCTGGTGGTGAAGAGACCCAGTGGCAAATAAGGAAAGGTAAAGAACAACACCAGAGGGTTACCCTCTGATTTCCACACATGCATCTTCATCTACATACACTTAGATACACATATACACTCACACACCTCTCCTCTCTCCTCTATTCATCTGTCTCTCTATCTATCTGTCTGTCTGTCTGTCTGTCTGCCTATCTATCTATCTATTTCTCTCTCATGAATACATACACAAATCTAGTACAATAAAACCTTTAACACAAGGAATGTGTATGTATCATACGTCTTTAGTTTTTCTATTTCTATGGAGAAACAATGATTACTGTTCAGCCAAAAGACTATGCTGAATTAAATGATGTCCATAGAAGTGGATCAATCCTTGCAAAGCACCATTCAAACAAAATCACTCTTTTACGATTATAATTGTTTTGTGATTTTCTTTTTTATTTGAGCCCATCATGGCAGGGAGGCTGGTATATCCTATAGGCAAGTTGTTAGTATTTTTGAACACACTGACACTCAATGCTATTTTCTCAGTGCCCACCCACCATGGATCAGTCACCCTATAATCCTTAGATGAGGTGCTCCAGAAATAGGTACAGGCTTCAAACCACACAGTGATAGATGGGGGATGCCAGGATCCCTGTCTCTATGTCAATGATGATATGTCTACAGAAGCTGTGTTAGGTCACACATGAAGTCTTTACAATAGTGTTGAGTTATTCAGAAGATGGGGAAGGTGGGTTTGTTTGTTACTTTTGTTTTGTTTTATTTTTCTTTTATCTTCCTGGTTTTTTAGTATTTTGCATTTTGGGCTTGAAGGGTGTTGAGTGTTTTGGGGATGGTACTAGAGAGAGAAGAGAGGATAAACATGAAGTTGGGTGTGGAGATTCTGGGAGTAGCTGAAGAGAAGAAAGAATGTGATCAAATTTTATGTATTGTATAAAAAACAAAATTTTAATTAAAAAAGGAAGTCTTAGAAGGTTCATTGTCACACAAACCCAGCACACACACTTTTTGGTATATTCTTTTTTCTCTAAATGGGAAACCAGATTTGAGTGTTATGACCTCTGCAGCTAAATAACTACCTGTACACATTTAACTACTTAATTTTTTACCTAGTTCATCAGTAAAGGAGGAGATAATGTGGGAAATAACTTACACAGTTATACTAAAATAACCTAAAAGATTTTTACCACGTACTAAACTGTATAAATCTTCCTCTTGTGAATTCTTTATAAACAGGCATTTCATTGTCAATTTCTTCTTATCAAATCAAATAATAGAAATTCTATCCACATGAGTTGATATTGTAGAAGAAGAGTTGTTAGTTGCTGTCATTTTAAAATTGTAATTCCATTTGCTCCTCTTCTGATGATACTCCAAACTTTTCATTCATTATCTTGATTCTGCCCAATTGTCTAAAATTGCCAGATGGCAGGGATTAATATTTGGAGGGACCCCAGAGATCTCTCATGCCAACTTTCTCATTTTTTTTTAGAATGGAGAAATGAAAGCCAAGGTAAGAAAGATGACTTACTCATTTTGTTTTCAGAATTCTGTCATCAACCTCAAAAATAGATACACCACCAAGTTCATAGGAGGTATTTTTCCATGTTCTTTTGTTCTAAAAAACCATATCAGCAGACATATTACTCTCATTGACATAATTTCCCTCTCTATAAAATTATGAACTTGAACCTGATAATCACTGTGCATGTATGAATAGATTTAAATGACCAGAAGTAATATTTATAGACATCGAGTTTTCTTTTTCCAGCACCGACAAAGAAACTAGAATTTCTATACCTCAATGTATGTTACATCTTCACAAAAGGTTATGGAAGGAATATTTAACATGTGAAAATAAAAAGACTATAGCCAGGCATGGAAACGCCAGCCTGTAACCCTAGCAACTCGGAGATTGAGGCAAGAGCAAAATAAATCCAAAGGACAAGCTGGCTTATAACACAAAACCACATTTTAAATGAAAAAAAAAAATGAATGAATGAATGAATGAATACAACACTGTGAAATGTGTTATTAACATATGTGGGATCTATTGAAGCCAATGCTTGGTACACTAAAGCACTCACATCTTTAGAAATTTTTTAACTCCTTTTCAGTGCCTGGAGGGGTCTCTGTGGCATGCTGGTCATGAGACAGTAGAGTAAATCTACGTCTTTGAGGTACGATTGGTTATTTCAGAATGGCCTGAAGCAAAATACAGGTAGCAATCAATGCTGTCAAAGGTATATTTATCTTTCCCTAGCAGGAAGCGGGTCTTGATCTTCTTCTGGGGGCTTTATTCTGAAGCCTACAGAAGATGAAAAATAGAAACAACCACTATATGTGTAAGTGCTACTCAACTGACACTTTTAATAATAAAGTTTGATGATGTATTGGGCACAAGAAAGGAGTCTGGTGTAAGTGTTTGTTTATCACCTTTACCAATATGTTAAAGTCAAGGGATCATCACTGTGTGCTTTGATAGAAAGGGTTAAGGGTGTTTTGGGAGCAGCTAAATTGCAAAGTTGCTGGGAATTCAAAACTGACCATCACCAATAATGGTGTTGATTGAATCCTGAAGTTATTTCTGACACATGCTTGAGAGGCTCTGCTTCCATCTGCTGATACAAGAGATATCAGGTCCCATGAGGAGGATGCTTTGCATTTTCAACTTAAGCATCTGAGAAAAAATTATTTAAAACAGTATTCTTTAATAATGCTTTTCTAATATCCATACTGTTACAGAGATGAAATTCTTATTTTGTGCCTAAAGGAACACAAGTATCCTTTGGACACTGAAATGATGAATGAACAGTCATAAGCTTATTTTTTCAAATTTTTATTTTTATGTATGTGTACCTTATGTGTGCCTGATGCCAACAGAGCCCATAAGATGGCATAGGATTCCCTAAAACTGGAGGTACAGATAATTTTGAGCTACTCTATGGGTGCTGGGAATTTAATCCTTTCTTCTCCAAGAACAGCCAGGGCTCTTCACTGTGCTGCCGAGCCATCTCTCCAATACCCTGAATAATCATCAAGTAAATAATTTGTTTTGTTCCTCAAAGCATTCCATCAGGAATTATTACACCCCTATTCCTGTCAAAGTCTTGCTGTCATAAGAAAAATGTAGGAAATAACCAAATGGGATGTAGTTATTTTCTTTTTCTCAATTATGCATATCTTTCTTTTCTTCCTTCTTATTTTCCTTTCTTTAATTTAAAGTGTTTTTACTCACAATATATTGTGATTAAGGTTTCCACCTCTTGACTCCTAGTTACTCTTCACCTTCTCTTCTGTTTGGATCTGCACCCTGTCTGTGTCTATTGCAATGAAATGGGATAAAACAAATAAGCAGGGACAGGAAAAACTGACAGAAAATGTTTAAAAAAAACTAAAAAAATGTTTAAAAAATCTAAAACCAAAATGTTGTCAAGGAAAACCCATAAGGAGCACATACAGATGTAGACACACACAGGCTCACACATACAGGGATCCCATAGCAACAGTACCTGGGAAACCATTATATATATATATACATATATATATGCAAAGGAAGGACCTGTAAATTAAAAATAATAATAATTATAATGAGAAAGGAAAAAGAATGCCCTGACTCAAAAATGCCTTACAACTCAAGTTTTGTAAGTTCTAGACAGCTGGATGAAGCCCTCTGTCTGCTTCCTTGGATGTGCTTTAATTGTTCTAAAGTAATATGTACAAGTTGGTATTTCTCTGAGCCCACAAAGACAGAGGTGATATCAGTGTGGAGGCTGTTTCTGTAGTAAGCAAGGAGACATCAGCCTGATACACCCATGGAACAGAATCCAAGCTGCTGACTTTGCTTGGTCAGGCAGAAGTCATGGCCGTCCTACGTCACTCTCATTGACCATACCTCATATATATGGCATTCACATCAGTTCTTCTAGTGAGCATCAGAAATATTAAATTCTGAAATATCAGCATTCTGCTTTCTAGAATGCATAGAGTGTATGGTGTCTTCATTTTTTACATACTGTGGGATCTTTCAAATCAGCTTATGGAAGACATGGATGGATTTCAAACTCAGTATATCTGAAACAGAAATGACTTTTTTTTTTTTTAACAGAAAGCAATTTCTCAACCCAGGAATGATCACGTTTGCCACACCCTAGATTTTGAAAAGTAGTTTTGAAAGATGTCAGATCTTCTAGAGAAGCGTCTATGTTCTGTCCAGTCCAACCTTCAATACTTATGAAAATGTTTGATACATTACTGACATTAAATGGTTGGTGAGTTGGTGGATACATTTATATCTTCAGATCAACTTCTACATCTTGTCACCAGGAACTGTCTTTTTAGTTACCTATCTCATTTTTCTATCAGATATTTCTATCCTCCCTACTTCTTATTTGACACCTTATTTCTGACCACTTACTCTTGGGATATAAAATCCAGGGGATTCGTCAGCAGGTAGAAGTGTTTATTGTGTAAATCTGACAAATGAGTTGATTGATCCCTGGGAACATAAGTGGAAGGAGTGAATCAGCTCCTAAAAGTTATTCTATAATTTTTGCATACAAGAGAGACAAATGGTTTCTCTCTGTTTATCTCTCTTTCTTGCTCTCAGAGAGAGCAAGATAGATGATAGATAGATAGATAGATAGATAGATAGATAGATAGATAGACAGATGGATAGACAGATGGATAGATAGGTGATAGATGATAGACAGACAGACAGACAGACAGATAGATAGATGATAGATGAGAAAGAGACAGAGACACAGGAGGTAAAAATAGTAAATATATTTTAAATTTAAAATGAAATCTAAGCACGTCATGACAACCTGACTTAGTGGGTAAAGTGCACACACGGGGATCTGAATTTAGATCTCCGGCACCTTTTGTATAAAGCTGCTACAGTGATGAGATTCTGTTACCCCAGTCAGTGTCTAGGAGGGCAGATGCACATGAATCCCAGGAGCTCAGTTTTCAGCCAATCTAGCTGAAACTACAAGCTACAGACTTAGTGAAATATTTTACCTTTAAAAATATGCTGGAGTGCTGACATTAACCACTGAACTGCACACCTGCATGCTCAGGAAGCTCTTCACCCCCATTTTGTACACATATCTAAGCTCTCTCGGGACAAAAAAGTTAGTCATAGCATATAGCATAGGTCTTTATTCTTTTAAAGTCTTGTGTGATTAAAACTTACACTCTGGGTATAGAGACTCTCTCCACCCTTCCCCAAAATTCCTTGTGGACCACTCAATTTTCATCTCTTCATCTCTTTGCACATACTTGTATGTGTCAAAAGGTCTTTCTGACATGTTCATTGTTGTTTCAAACTGCCGCTCAGATGTCCCCATCTCGCACAGTGACCTTTCTGCTCCACCTGCATGCCACAGGACACATTTTAGTTTATGAGAACCAACCTGGCTACCACTCCAGTATAAAGTGAACACCTTGAAAGGTGAGACAAATACCTCCTTTGTCTTTCAAGTTCTGCTTTCAGTTTGAGTGACAGCTCAGTAAGTATTTGGTGAGTGAGTGAAAAATTTATCTGTCAACAACAGTATTCCTGTTGGGGAAGTAACTCCTAACAAATGGCAGAAAGAAAATCTAGACCTCTCAAACATGACTATTTTGGTCTAATACCAGAAAGAATGTATTAACACGAGACCAGAAACCCATGAAATAGAGGAAACATCTCTTCATCCCAGCAGTGTGCATAGAAACTTTAGAATAATGTGTTTAGAATGTTTTGCAAAATTGCAGCATTTGAAAGAGATGTCTGCTTTGGTGATGCACAGAGCTCAGCCTATGGGGCTAGCTGCTGCAGGGAGTCCCCTTGGTCACATCTTCCCCATCTGTATAGGCAGCAGCAGGTGGAACCAGAGTTGTTCCATATGAGGATTAGTGGATGACTTTTTCTAAAGGCTCCAAGAGGCAAGCTTACATTTTGTCTTCAGATCTTTATATGAAAATACCACCATGGATAATGAGGCTGTTGTATGCATAATTTAACTTTAGGAAGCCTAAATTCTTCTGCAAGGCAAATTGGTACCTAGAGGCGTGCAATTTGCATGGGAATTTCAAGTCCTCCTACTTTGTATTGTCCCTGGTCTGGTGTTACTTTTTTTTTCTCCCAGATTATTCTCTCTTGTTCTTTGAGTCCCTGATTCTGAAATTGTAACCAGATTACCCTGACTCTCTTAAATGGTGGTTTCAGAAACCCCATAGGGACTACTTTGACTGTTTCTTGAAGCTTGAATTGCTGTTTGGCAAAGCCTGGGTGAAGCCCTCAAGGGCAGTCTTCAGTAATGGGCTCCTGTGCTTACAGCCTGCCTGACTAGAGCCTTCAGGGGCAGCTGAGCCTACAGCTGCCCAGAGTGGGTGGCTCTGATTGAGTCTTCAGTGGCTGACTACTTCACAGCTCAATCTGTCAATCTGTTTGGAGACAGACGGTTAGAGAACTGTCTGTCTGATTTGCCTCGAAAAGAATTTGGCTTCTTGGCTGAAGTCTTCTAGTGACAGACTGCTTTCCTGTGCTCTGGGCTATGGAACACGACTGCGTTGGCATGGGTACTGATTTCACTTTTCAAAGCCCTTCAGAGCAAAGATAATGTGTATTGGGATTGGGAGCTCAGGAGAACAAATGATTGTAACTAATATTTCACCTACCATGCGATGGACAGTGTTGATTTTGTACATGATGCCTGGGGCTTATGTGTTCATCAGTTCTGCTTCTTCCATAATGAATATTCCAAAACACTGCACTTCCGCTTTATGAGGCTTCACCATGAATCCTGGAGATGAACCAGTTCATTCACTGTAATCATTATTGGTACTTTTGGTGTTTGGTGTGACTGGTCCAGTGCCTGGATGACGAGATGACTAGGGAGTTCCTTGATGATGCTTAGTGAATTGCCTTATGGATTTCCACTATCAGACAAGAAAGTAAAAGGACAGATGACACAAAAAAGAAACAAAAAAGGAGAAAAGGGGATGCTACATAGAAAAATCACTTTCGCACAAAGTGGAGGTCAGTTAAAATGAATTTTAATAATGGAGTGAAATGTGCATTGGCTTTTTAGCTGGGCAAACTTGGGGGAAACCCCTCCATTGTTGGTAGTGAAACCCTTGAACCTGAAGGCTTCTGGGGCCTCTTAATCCCTTGGATGACTTCTATCCTTTGTAAATGTGACTGTCTGTTCATAGCTGACCAGGACGGTGAGCTCTGGTTAGAAACAAATTAGCATGTTTTGGGTAGACACAGTCCTGATCACTTACCTTATTTTGTTTTGTTTTGGTTTTGGTTTCATATGAGCCAAGAAATATAGAAGGTACTTTAAATACATGATGTTTCTACAAAAAAATGAAACAGATCTGAAGTAGCATTATTTTCCCTCTTTTATAGTTGAGAAAGTAGAAACCCCATAAATTAGATCACTTCAGATTTTTCTACTGAGGACTGGAGCACCAAGTACAGAGCCTGCATTTAGAATTTCTGTTCTGTTGTTCTCTATAAATGTCTTAGTTTTAAAAAATTTGGAAATGTTATTTGCCTTCTAGAAATTGAATGTTTTGAAGTTTTGAGAAGATAGATATCTATCTAGATGGCACATTCTTGAGTTATTATTATTATTATTTATTATGATGTTGATGATGAGCCTGTGAACTAGAGATATGATATGCCTTGCTAGCAACAAAGAAAAGAGGCACAGTTCATATGTAAACACTAATTATTACAGACATTTTTATTCCAATGACAGAGCCCTAACAATCTAGCATAGATATTGAGCATGGTGATTTACAACTTTCTTTGTACTCAGGAGGCTGAGAGAGGATGTGTGCTGCTTTTTGAGGTTATGGTTATGGGGAAAAACTGTCTTACAAAACCCATAGAAGAAATAAGAAAAAGAGGAGGTGGAGATAAAGGGAAAAGGGTGAACATGATAGTGTGGAGTTTTGTGTTTCTTTATCAGGTAATAGAATTTGTTCTGTCTAGTTTACATGGTCCTTCTTTTTGTGGCCCAAGACTGGCAATCAGTTTTTTTGTCAGTGTTCTCCAGAATTTTTTGCATGTTGCCAAACAAACTGGGATTCTGATTGTACTCTAGAGTTAAAGACTAATGGTGTGCCAAGACCAATGACAGCTATGGCAATAATGGGCTTCTCTAGTGGTAAAGAAAACTCAGGAAAGTTTGAGAAATCCATTATAAGTCTTTCATAATATATGTTCTCACATCCTAGTAAAGAGCAGTTAGTGTCCTTCAAGGAATATGGGTTATAATAAACATGCACTCTTCTCATTGTAACCTAATGCAAGCAGACATCCTCTACATCAGAATACTTTGCAAATTCACCTATGCATTGAAAATGAGAATGCATGATCATTTAAAATCTATGATATATCATATAGCAAACTAGTTCATCATTGAATAAATTACTAAAAATAATTACTAAATATTAAATTACTATTCAATAGTGAATAAATTACTAAAACAAATGCATAACATTTTATCTTTCTTCACTTTGAAGTGTAATATTTGCTAGATATGTGCTTGACCCTCAGCCAGGAAACTACAAGCAGGTGTTCAGTCCAGAGATGAAACAAATTCTTATGGACAGTATCACAAAGATTTGAATGCAGAGAGCTGTATGTTATATAACTGATACTCCATTTCAGAATTTAAACAAGTTGTTTTTTAATATGGACACATTTTATTTTGATCAAATCTGCTCCTCTTTCTCCCCTTCTTTCCCTCCTGGATCACTTATAAAGGATGAGGTACTGCATTGGTATTTGTGTTTGTTTCATACACATTTAAAGACAGATATTTCTGATACATCAAATTAATGATGGTTATATATTCTAAAAATATATAACCATCATTAATTTGCTTTGTGGACTTCTGTGAGTTTCAAGATTCAGATTTTTAGGGTAACATATAGAGGTGTAATTAATCTTTGAGCATCTTTATTTTCTACATATGAAAGAATGGGTTCCTGTGATTTGGTAAAGATAGCAAACATTTTGACAAATTGCAAACTATGGAGAAAAAGAAATGTACTGATATACTTTTTGCATTCTAGATTTATATTGTACATGTTCATTTACATCTGATGCTATTTGATATGGTAACATTTACAGTGGAGTGTGAACAGAATTATAAAAATCAAAAATCATTTAAAAAGTGGTTCTTCCTCCAGTTCCTAGAATAAAACAGCTCCATCTGGAAAACTGTTAATCAGAGCCTTCTGATGAATGTTGTGGGAATAATGGAAGCTAAGAATGATGAGAAAGAAGAAGAGGAGGAAGGGAGAAGTTATAGTCTCTGCATAATTAAAACAAAGTGAGAATGACTGTGGGAAGTGTTTTATGAATGTTCTTTAAAAAAATTACTCCTAATTTCTAAACTATGACAGTATTGCTCATAAACTTTAATACCCAATCATTCTAAACATACTTTTATCAACATTCTCATCTAAATATTTGTTCATAATTGGCATACCCACCTGTAATGATACTGTGAAAAATGCCATGTGCTCATTTATACATGTGATCCTCATTCTCTCTTGTAATGACAAACCTCCTAAAATCATGACTTGTACACAGCTGGAACTTCATAAGCATTAGCCAGAATGGTGCTTACTCAAAGTCTAACAAATACAAGTTGAAATAATTGTATGTTTATTCTTTTTAATCTGTTACTCTGGTGAAGTACAAACTACACTGATGGATTTGGAAATTTCAATTGTGAGTAACAGTAGACTATCATTAATGTTAGTTATCATTT